>JAGXOD010000013.1:1120000-1462500 GCA_020368025.1 Brachyhypopomus occidentalis
ACTGTTAGTTCCAGAAACATCCATAGTCACTGAGGAAGAAAAATCAGGCATCTGTTCCTTTTCTGATGTTTAACCCTTAAATACATACCAATCAATCTAATAAAGAAACATTATAAATACATTTCAAAATGTATATAAATATATTTATATATATAATGTATTTATATTTTTTTTATTAACTACATTTTCTAGGGGGTAGGAGGTGTTCTGGGAACAGATGGAGTTGGGGCAGGGGGTCCTGAGCAGACTTCTGAGCCCAGGGCCCATAATATGACGCTACAGGCCTGATCCCATGAGAGCCCAGGAAGCCCTCCAGTCACAAGCTTCCTGTGACTGACACGTTTGGATGTGATATCTAATGTGAATGACTTGAAATAAACTCTTTAGAAGTGCTGCTGAAAGAGAGATTTCTATATACAGAGGGGGCTAGATGAACCAAGGGGAACACATCAACAGAAAAGCTCTAGTCTCATGTCACATAGTCTTAAAGAGTCTCGAAAAAGATGCAGAGAAATAAGAAGAATTTACTCCTATCTTCAGAAACACTGAAGAAGTTCATTATAAACCCAAGGTAGTTTTTTTTTCTGAAAAAAATGGCTCAACAGCTAAGGCTAATCAATTAAAAGTGGTTTTGAGTCTGACCAAATGGAGATGTACTTATTTAAATACTTTTTTACCTCACTTCTGTGTGCACTGTCCTACAGAATATGGCAAAGAGCTGTTGCTGTTTTATGGCAAAGAGCCTGTCCACCAGCCAAAGCCATAGCAATTCTATTACATTCCCTTTAAAGGACTTCACATGAGAGAGCTTCCTGTAGGACTATTACTTTTGAAAGGAAGGTCATTATTCAAAAATGCATCATGACCTTTTAAAAAAAGCTTTCGTGTCCTTTCTTTCCTCCCAGTGGTCCTCACCACTGCTGGTAGCCATAACGTATGGTTCGAGACTCGGCCACATACTCATATTTCTATTCTCTCTCAACAAAGCCGACTCTGGGCTCCCTTTTGGTCTTTGCAGCTCTGTACAGCTCTGTCTGCTGTTGGTATGGAAAAGAGGAGCGATATTCAACCCCAGCCCCACACCCTCTCCAATAGGTCCACACGCCACTCATTATGACATCATCACATACCATTTAATGTCTCTATGGCAATATAAGTTCCCTGGCAACATTCCAGACAGTCACAGGATTTCTTGTGTCTGGGGAAGAACGGTGTGTCAGAGTGCACACAGTCTACCACAAATGCTTCACTTCTGACTAATCATTTATGGACGGTAAATCTTGCTGGGGTGAGAGAATGAGGGAGTGAGGCAGCGGGGTCTTATAGCTTCAGGGAACATACAAGCAATTTTGCTATGTGCTCATCATACTTGCGATGAGCACTTGAGCCTACACCGCTGTCTGAGGCTTTTTCTTCCCCACACTTATTAGTTTCTCCTAGCATTAGCATGACCTCTGTGCCATCCACATGGATTTTCGGCTGTCATTCTGAGTGGCTGTCATACTGAGCTATTTAATATGAGCAGAGTGAATAAGGCCCAATCGGGAGCCAGCCCTGAATCTGAGTATCCCTCACAAGCCAATCACCCGAGGGCTGTTTCTGACAGTGAGAAATAGCACTGCTTTCTGTAATTTCATCTGTCTACACTGCTGTGCAGAAGTAACCAAAGCATGTGCTTCAGAGCAAACTTCAACACGCTTAAACAGGCAACCCACATTTTGGCTTCCGCACCACACCATAGATTGACTGTGTACTGTTTCCGAGAGGCTCATACACTCCAGAGCTTATAATTTAACACAGGATCCCAGTGTGCTGGTAGGGCCAGCAAAGGAACAGGCTCCAGAACCTCCAGGAGCCTCGTAAGAAGCAGCAAATATGGACATGACTTGGTTAAGCCACTCCCCTTCCAACACAGGCCGTCTGTCCCTTATTTTAAGGGTAGATACGTATTGTGCTTTGGACTGGGTTCCTTGTACACACTTAAAAGGATTTTCAAGTAAACTTTCATCCATGTCATGAATACCCTGACAAATTCCGACTCACCCAGCTGAACATGGTGACTAAGAACAGATGCAGCTGCGTGGAGAGGAACCCCAGATAACCCCGAGAAGGGCAGGAAAAACCAACCACATTTCCAGATGCTGGTTAAGCGTTCATTCACTTTGAATATTAGTTTTGGTGGTTCCGTTGTACATTCATTCATGCCGATACCTCCAAACAGGTGTCCTTGGACCCGACAACGTGTGCTAACTACCATGTGGGAGACAATGAGTAGTAAACGTGACTGATGTGCTTACAGCCTGAATCACCATGTACTCACTGTGGAGGGCAGAGCAGTCAGGGAGAAAGATGCTGACACCCGCCGCGAAGTCACGGGAGTCCTCACACCACCGCAGGCAGGCTGAGACCACGTCTGCCACTGAACTGGAACACAGATGCACCCTGTCAGAGCACCGTTTTCTCCATGTTCACTCTCGCTCCAGCAAATCACTGTCCCAACCTCCAGCTGTGTAAGGGCAAAGCTCGCACCTCCTCGGGACTGTCTGAGTAGAGAGGTCCCGGTTTCTTTAAGAAACACTCCTACATAGACAGCAACACTGCCAGGTCTGGGATGCTGATTATCACTGCTGGCGAATGGACTATCTGGCTGGGTTCCAGCAGAGGCAACTCATTTTTACCCGGGCCTGATGCTGACGCACATGTCTTTTGATACCTACTGAGGGCTCAGGCCTCAGAGATAGGGAACATAAAGAGATCCCAGATACGTAATACAACTGTCCCAGATACAAATATTCTTATGAGGGACAGGGTGAAGCTGCAGAAATGTCAAACGATTGTCGTCTCCCCTTAGCAGTGAGCTTTTTGTTCTCTTTGGGACAAAATGGTCTTATTATCTGTTATTTAGTTAACAGTCTGTAACTTTGCGTTGGTTTTCATTAAGAATGCATCATCAGGCTTAGCTGCCTTGGAACGTCTCCAATTTTAAATTTTAGTCACTGTCAAGAGTTGTAATGGCTGGTTACTCATACATGCCAGTTTGTATCTGTTTTTCTGTCAGTGGTGTGTATGCTTAGGGATTGAGTATATCCTGAGAGATGGCACCTAGCACAGCAAGAGCGGGCTTGCCTACGTTTGAAACTCCGGCCTCAGTTAATCCCCTCCACCTCACCGTTAGGAAGGACTTTGGCCTTTTTGAGACACTTCCCACATTCCAATACAGCTCTTCACTATATCAAGCCAAAGGTACAAATATATGTTTATTAAGCACCACATGTTAAAGCTTTACAAAATACAATATAGCTTTCTTCAAAACCATCCATGTAATATATATCCATCTAGTATACTGTATATCTAATGTATCTGATTGCTGCCTGATGAATGTCAGACTGGAATAAGTAACATTGTTTGTTTGAGGCTAATCTGAGCATGACGGAGAGAAGCTCATTTTCACAGTCTATCTGACTTCTACAGATCACATTTCCTGTTGTGGATGTAGGTCTATGTAGGTCTATGTCTGTGACACAAGTGTCTGTACATATGCATTTTGATACCTGGATTATCACACAGAAGAGAAAATCATGTCGATCTATGGGTCAAGAGAAAGGAATAGAAGAGGCAACATATCATGTATTAAACTAGTTTTCTGCTTAGAGAAGGGTCAAGGAAGTATAATGATACGTAGCCTAGAGTATGGAGAAGAAAAAATAATATTGTTCTAAATTATTTGAGGATAATATTGGAGGATACAGTTTATATAGTGAACCATTTTATGGCAATAAGCCAAGTGCAAGAGAAAACGAGAGGGAAGACAGAGGATGTTCACTGCAAGCGTAATGAAAAAGGGTGTGCCTCGAAGGCAAAACAGCAAACAAGCAGACAAGGGCGCCCTCTTCTGGTCAATCTCTAAAACCACAACAAGCAATTAGAGCAGCAGCTGCATCCAGACACAGGCACGTCCGCAAGCTCATGGGCACACTGCAGAAAGATTGTAGCGGTGCACATTAGAAGGAGTATGCCGATTGGCTCACATGTGAGTGACCCCAATACATCAAACAAATCGAGTTTGCCCGTTAGCCCCCATTTAAAAACCATCATGTGAGGAAGCTAATGGGTGCAGGAGATGAATTATCCATTAGTGAAAAACATAGTCTTGAAAAAAAACATTTAAAATTTTCTGAATTTGGTTATTATAACTAATTTAAAGCAGTCATTCAATTTTAGAAAATGACATGAAGATTTAAATTTTTAGAAATTAAACATGATTAGGCTATATATATTTTTTATTATAAAATATTCTATTAATGTTGTAACAACCAAACAACCTCATATCTTGTCAGAGTAGTTTGTAGGCTGTGATTTCTAAAATATAGAAATACAGGCCACATGCTGATCTACTAATATTCCTGCTGGACATTCTACTCATCTACAATCTACTCAATATACAGAAATAAATATAACTTTGGTCTGTAAGGTGAAACTAATGAGTTTACTTACAGATTTGTTTAATGTTGGATCTGGCATCCAGATAAAAGTATTTTAAGTATTTAAAAATGTAAAAATGGTCTTCAGTCTTCCATACAACAGAAATGAGTTTCTGCTCCTTCTTTCTATACAAAAAGTCTCTATTGGGCAGATGAGGCAGAGTAGACAGTGGCCTATGTGTGTTCACCATAGGACACTATAAATAGGCTTCTCTCTCACTCTTTCTCTCTCTCCACGCACACACACACACACACACACACACACACACACACACACACACAGTGACTCTGGTGAAACTCCAGACTCAGGATGCATTTCAGACAGATCTCTCATGAAGGAAGTCATCAGATATGCAGTATATCAGGTACCCTGTGCGTCTTGTGGGTGGATGGGTCTCTGCGAAGATGTAAAGGGAGAAAGTGAAATGAAAAAAAAGAACCTTTGTTTGCAATACACAGATTTGTGTGTGTGTGTATGAGAGTGTAAACATTGATATTATTCCATAAGTTATTATTTTCACAAGCCAATATCTCACAACATGGTACAGCTATTCTCTTGATATTTGTGAATGGCGGGCCAATCTCAAGCCTACACGGACATGTCCAAAAACCTCAGTGACACTGCTGTGTCAAATGAGCAGATAAACACACCGACCAAGCATCCCACGTACACACAGGGGTTGTGCCAAGTCTACTCTCCAGTTAGCAGTGGTTCTGGGCTCAGCATGAACCTTTAATGGACAGTAAATAACATGCTATGCATGCTGACAAGTGTGCCATGTGTACACTACAAAAGTTCCTAATAAAGAACCCAATATAGTACCTAATAACGTTCCCAATGAAGTACCTAATAAAGTACAAATAATACCTAAATAAAGTACCTAATACAGTTAGTACCTAAAATCCTAATAAAGTTCCAAATAAAATGCCCAATAAAGGCATAGTAAAGTTTCTAATAAAGTACCTAATATAATACCTAATAAAGTTCCTAGTAAAGTTCCTAATATAGTACCTAATAAAGTACCTAATAAAGTTCCTAATATGGGTCCTAAAAGTACCTATAAAGTTCCTAATAAAGTTCATAATAAAGGAGATAGTAACATTTCTAATAAAGTACCTACTATAGTACCTAATAAAGTTCCTGATAAGCATAGTACCTAATAAAGTATCTAATAAAGTACCTAATATACTTCATAATAATGTTTCTAAAAAGGGCATAATACAGTTCCTAATAAAGTAGCTAATATAAAGTACCTAATAAAGTACCTAATAAAGTTCCTAATATGGGTCCTAAAAGTACCTATAAAGTTCCTAATAAAGTTCATAATAAAGGAGATAGTAACATTTCTAATAAAGTACCTACTATAAACCTAATAAAGTACATAGTAAAGTTTCTAATAAATTACATAATAAAGTATTTTGTAAATTTCCCAATAAAGGACATAGTACAGTTCCTAATAAAGTAGCTAATATAAAGTACCTAATAAAGTATTTAATATAGTACCTAATAAAGTACCTAATAGTATTTTGTAAATTTCCCAATAAAGGACATAATAAAGTTACTAATAAAGTAGCTAATATAAAGTACCTAATAAAGTTCATAATATAGTACCTAATAAAGTTCATAATATGGTTCCTAATAAAGTACCTAATAAAGTACCTAGAAACTTCCTAATAAAGTACCTAATAAAGTTCCTAATAAAGGAGAAAGTAAAGTTCCTAATAAAGTACCCAATAAAGGACATAGTACTGTTCCTAATAAAGTAGCAAATATAAAGTACCTAATAAAGTACCTAATATAGTACCTAATAAAGTTCCTGATAAGCGCCCTAATATAGTAACTAATAAAGCACCTAATAAGGTTCCTAATAAAGGAGATAGTAAAGTTCCTAATAAAGTACCTAATAAAGGACATAGTACAGTTCCTAATAAAGTAGCTAATATAAAGTACCTAATAAAGTATCTAGTAAAGTTCCTAATAAGGTTTCTGATATAGTACCTAATAAAGTACCTAAAAAGTTCCAAATATGGTTCCTAATAAAGTTCGTAATAAAGTACCTAATATAGTTCCTAATAAAGTACGTAATGGTTTGAGGGTGTATACAGTATATATGACATGCTGCATGCATAAACTTTCCCCTCATGCAGCAATGAATGCAACAATTCACTCCCCACCTAAGCAGGAAAAGTAAAATATCTGAATCGCTAACTTTTTATGAGATTAAATGGCGTTGTTTTATCATGACACAATATGACATGACTGAAGAAACTTTGAAATGTTAATCACATTATGTGTTAAGCTAATGCCAAAGTAGTATCAGTAAGAAAAACGATAATTTAAAATGTTTAGACATGTTATTTTTTTTAATACATTTTCTGTGTGTTTGTGTGTGTGTGTGTGTCTTTCCCTTATTCTGTAAACCAGAATAACCCATAGGCATCAGTTTCGAGTGAAAAAAATATATATATCCTCATGGCGCAGTGCAAGTTATGATGTGCAAATCAAGTGTGACAGATGAGACTCTATATTCTCTGTAATGGACACAACACACAGTCTGCTTATTCCTGCAGTCAACAAGCCCTGTGCTGAGTTATTTATGAAATATTAAAGTCTGGTTTTACCAGAATCCTAATAAAAGGCTTCAAGCTTTCTGGCAACCAACTCTTGAGTACACATGAAAAAACCTCATATTAATCGCACTGAGGTTCCGTTCACTTAACTCTAGACGTGTCAAGCAAAACAACATGAGAGCAAAATGCCCTAGTCCGATGTCTCCTTATTTCAGAACACATGGGAAAAGTTACCATCCTTGGGAATTGAGCAGTGAGAGAGAGGGAGAGGCAGAGAGAGAGAGAGAGACTATCTGTGTGGTGCTTTGCAGAGAAAGTGAGCACTTGTGTAAGCAGGACAGACTCCCACTAATGTTCATCATAACAAACACCTTGTATGGAAATGCAGTCAAACTATCACCACTGACTATGCGATGAAGCAGGATTTCCTCTGACAAAACTACATTACATTTACTGTGACATAGCAAAATATCAGACTCGTATTTCAATTAATCCATTATTAACACACACATTAATGGTAGTCTCCATTAACTACTTTAAAACCTAGTGCTTGTTTTTGGGGTTATTCTAAATTTTCAGAATTCCATGAAGGACACCAATTCCAGCAGTCATTCCAAAATGAAATAGAATGAAAAAGCCATTCAAAAAGGCGTGAAAGATGCTCATTTGAATCCTTATGCCTGTTTGGAGTAGCGGTTTAACCAAGTAGGTATGGTGGAAAAAAAAACCCCACCATAGTTGTGTTTAACTGCTGTGAGACGAGCCAGACGAAGGTCAGGAATGATAGAAATCTGCGTCATTCCAGGGAGTTGCCTCTCTCTCCCTCTCTCTCCCTCTCTCTTCCTCGCTCTCTCTCTCTCTTTTCTTGTCCCACCCACACTCACCCTCTGCCTTGCTTCACCCTCGGTTGGCTGATATTTCTCGGTGGTCCACGTAACTGGTCAAAAGCTGTTACCGAGCTGCATCTGTCCAGAGCTATTAACAACACACAGATGTGAGGTAAGTATCGCCGACCCTCCACATGCTACATCCACCCTGTTAACAGCAACGTAAATGTCACAGGAGCAGTCTGTAAAGGACAACCAGTCAAAGATGCAACAGGATACCGCTTCAGCAGGAGGTAGTTGAAGGAGATTTAAAGGAAAACTGCATGTGTCGGGCATTGTTTCACTCTATAATCCTGTCCCAGATTAGTCTGAATTCCTGGAAGTTGCGGAATGTTATTGTTGCTAAAAAAAAGTGGGGGAGAGATAGAAAAAAGCTAAATATTATTTCTTGTTTGCTATGTTGTAAGGTATGCTATCAAAATATCCCTGTGTATTTACATGATTGGAACTGCCATCATGAGACATTTTCTTGGTCCACAGTATTGGCGGAGCTCAGATTTGACTGTGCTGTGCCTGTGTGTGTGTGTGTGTGTTCCTGTTCAGGATGCCTCTCGGAGGGGGAAACAGGTGTGGCTGCTGTCAGAAGACTGTGTACTTTGCAGAGGAAGTCCAGTGTGAGGGGAAATTTTTCCACAAGTCCTGCTTTCTCTGCAGTGAGTGTCCGGCTAGCCTCTCTGTCTGTGTAATGAGGCATTCGTGCCGATCCATGTCACGATCCATGGCCGGCTTGCTTCCTTCTCATCTGCTCTGAAACTCTGATGGTAGCAGCGTTTACTTCAGAGCCATCCAAGGTGGGACGGCATTCCTTGGGTTCTTAGCCTGCGCGTCTGGAAAGCAACCGAGTAAAACTCTCCCACTTTAACAAGTGTTTCCATATTAGGAAGTTGGTACATGAACGTCACACTGCCCGTGTCTGCCTTATATGGGGCTCCAGAGTGTTGCTGCCTGACACTCTGGACAGCCAATGGCAGTGTGAGTGTGTGACTGTGTACACAGTTGGACAGCCAATGACAGCTTGACTGTGTGACTGTGTACACAGCTGGACAGCCAGTGGCAATGTGACTGTGTGACTGTGTACACAGCTGGACAGCCAATGGCAGCGTGACTGACTGTGTACAGTTGGACCCTCATGTCCACAGTTTAGGAGTGTGCCAGTGATATGATAAAGGTGGTGCTGAATTGATGAGGCTGGTCTCAGATTGGAGCCAAAGTTGCTTTCGTAAGCCGGAAAGCAGAGGATTGAGCAGAGCATTATCCGATCATGTAATCAGATGAAGGAAAACATGCGGTTTATGTGTAAGCCAGAGACTGTAAATGAAAAATGGCTCTTGGCTAGGTGATAAGACTGTAAATGAAAAATAGCTCTTGGCTGGGAGATAAATATGTCAGTGAACACCAAGACAGGAAAATCACAACACAGCGATTACCCATGATTCCATAGACCTTCCTGTGGGTGTATGCAACCCACCAACAGGGCTAGACAAACCTCGAGATCATTTACAGATTGTAGAAACACAGGGCAAGGAAGATTAAGATCAGAGAACGCTAAAACAATATCTAGGATGGAGCAAGATTAGGCAGAGGTATTCATAGAATATCAGAATATAAAAAATCTTGACCAAAAACTAATTTATATGAATACATGCTAGCTATATGAATACATGCCATCTAACTCAACACTATCTGAACAGCAATGCTCTCTGACTCACCCAATAAATCCCTGAAAAGGCTCAGCACACTGTATGTAATAGGTGTTCGTTGTCTCTCTGTTTCTTCTCAGTGGTGTGCAAAAAGAATTTGGACAGCACTACAGTAGCTGTCCACGTGGATGAGATCTACTGCAAGTCCTGCTATGGCAAGAAATACGGCCCAAAAGGCTACGGTTTTGGTGGCGGGGCGGGAACTTTGAGCATGGATACAGGCGAAGCTCTGGGAATCCGACCAGCACAGTAAGTGGAGGAACTGCAGCTCAGTTATTCCACTTTGTGGAAGAAAGCAGAGTATGAATGGAAGCCTGAGGGAATGGAAGGAATGTACAAAAGAGGAAAGTTAAGAACGGGAAATAGCGCCAGAGTATTTGAACCCGTTCGTGTCAACGCAGTTGCCTCGGTTGCCATCGTTAACCTTCAGCCTTCGGTCTGTGCCACATGTTTGAAGTGGCTGAACATGTTTCTCACACAGGCAGGAGGCACATCGTCCCACCAACAACCCCAACCCCTCCAAGTACGCGCAGAAGTTTGGCAGCTCGGAGTCGTGTCCTCGCTGCGGCAAGGCCGTGTATGCAGCAGAGAAAGTGGTGGGAGCTGGCAATGTGAGTAGAGCCCTGAGCCTCTCCAGGGAACCACCTCTGTAAACGAAGCTCCTTCTAATGTCCGGATGCTGCTCAGCAGAGTTCTGTAAATTGGAGCTCGACTCCCGTTTCAGAGCCTGGATGTTGTGATTACTGGTGGTAGTTGAACAGTTAATGTAAAAGGCCATTTATGTTTTTTGCCATAGTTAACTGATAAGTAAAGAGATTATCAAGATTGAGGGGTGTGATTTGAATACCTGTGTTCTATGACATAAATTAAACATATGCGATTACAAATGTACAGGACCAGACTTAAATATTTAGCATTTCTGTCTCTCTCTCAGTCTCACCCACAGCTTATTAGCAGCAGTTGTAAATTGTAATTCATAAAATGAGGAAATGGCATCAAAGAGTAGAAAACCACAGACTATTTCAAGGAAAACAGCATTAAAGGAGTCTACGTGTATGTGTGTGTGTTTGTGTGCATGTGTGTGTGTGTGTGTTCTTTAGTCATGGCATAAGAGTTGCTTCCGGTGTGCTAAGTGTGGGAAGAGCCTGGAGTCCACCACCCTAGCTGATAAGGACGGCGAGATCTACTGCAAAGGTCAGTGTGAGCTCCCTTCACACACGGTGGATCCTCTGATCAGAGTACACTCACCCTCACACTCACATATCACTGCAGCTGTCTAGGCTCATTCAAATGCTCATACAGTTTAATACTCTACAATACTGACTGAATACTAGGGTCCTTAAAGGATTACACGAGTTTCTGTAGTAAATAACTCAGTCATTTTTGTTGGATCCACAGGGTGCTACGCTAAGAACTTTGGGCCGAAGGGTTTCGGGTTTGGCCAGGGTGCCGGGGCTTTAGCTCATGCACAGTAGGACAGCAGGGCAGAAGACCCAGAGGCCTCTACCTCTCTGTCCTGAAGTCTGAATGTTTCACCCACCACCACATAACGTGCATGCATTCTACACACTCACACACACATGAAAAAAATGCTTTGAAATGTTTAACCTCAGATGAACAGCACTGAACGTGGACCATAATCCCAGAAGCAGCTTGGCAGCACCTCAAAGGCAGTATTTACTAAACCGATTGTTTTCATACTTTTGTATCACTCTACTGGGGTTTGAATTGCTTTCAAACATAACGGATTGACTTTCCTTTGAAAATTGTTACAAACGAGATAATTTATTATATAAAGAAAATAAAGTATTGCTTTTCTGTTCCATCTAAACAGCAGTGAGTCATGCTTTGGTCTTGGTCTGGAGAGCAGTCTACATGAAGCACTAAAGTCTCTTTGAGATTCTCTGTGAGAAGCACAGCAAATGGCACACTTAATTTGTCAAGTTTTAATGGTGTTTGTCACTTAAATCAAACTAAAAGAAATATATTACATGGCTATTTCTTTAAAAATTGGTTTGAGATGATGCCGGTCTATAACAGACTTTTTACAGTGCCCCATAGCCTTCGCAGTTGAAGACGTGAAGAACGTTGGGCTTGTCACCCGTACACATAGATGACTCATTTGTTTACTTCTGACCTCATTAAGACATCAAAAAGCAGCGAGTGTTGTTGAGGAACAATGGCTGTTTATGTTCCCGAGCCAGTCTCTGCCCTTGTGATAGACATGTCACCATGGTGACAGAAGCATACACATGGGTTAGAGAAATATAGATTGAACAGAAGGACTGAACGAGGCGTAGGGAATGCCTGGGGTAAGCTGATCTGGGAACAGTGACTGATAAATAATATATATTTATATAAATAAAATCTTAAATCCTTATTTAAAAAAACCCTGCCCACTTACTGGGTGGATGGGTTATATAACAGCATAACCTGCCCATAAAAGTATCTCTAGAGAGGGACAACAATACAGGGTGCTTGTTAAAAAGCTGATGACTGCTTTGCCACTAGAGGGCACTACAGTCACAGTCACAGTCACATTCTTTTTGTCAGTCAACATGAAGGGCCATCATTTACTATATTGTAGAAAGGTTTAGATGAAAATGGGTCAATGAGTAACTTTTGTTACATAATATTTTTTAGCATTATGAAATTTTACTGTTCTGGACTTATTTTAAACATGTCTGCCCCCATGTGGGAGACCTGCACTATGATCCTGGTTCATTTGGTTCTTCATCTGGAAATATAACCATAATAATGAAACGATATGGACTTTCATAATAATGAAACAATACTAATAAAATGGAGTTTCATAATAAAGAAACAATGTTTCCCAGAGGTAGTTAGTTGGTTGGCTCAATTAGATGCAAATATACAAGAGGTGGTGATCATACAAAACATACAATTTACAAGAAACAACAATAAAGCCATAGATAAATGGATAGCACACAATCAGATATACTGGATTTGCTTTTAAAGGATATTAACCACCAGTTAACTTTGGCAATCAGCTAAAACCAGCAGAATTTTGCCAAAATGTGATGCATCTAAAAAGTGATGGTCTGCCAGTGTTTGAGAGATCATGACTGAACATGGTCAAGTCAGAGGTCTGGCCTTAAGCTGAAAGATGCCATACAGGCTTAACCAGCAGCGAGCTGCAGGTAAGGCCTCATGAGTGAACACAACAGATGTTCCCCACAAATGTGGCAGGGCGTGTGAGTCTCTGTGTGGCTGGAGAGACCCCCTGGCCTGGTTAATGGAGATAATGCTGGCATCTGAGTCATATTTCCCACTCAAACCCCAGCCAAGATCTGTACCCATGTCCCCTAAGTGCAGTCGCCCAGGAATGACAAGAACTGATAATCACCTAGATAATCCTTCATTTATAGTGCAGGAAACAATACCTCCACACATACACTTTACAGGTCACCATGCTCCTACCACTGGTATACCAGAGTATTATTCTATTGTGGGTAATGGTAAAAAATATTTACAAGCAACTAAACACCCCAGGACTCTATGTTTGATGGTTTTCCCCATCCTAAATGGTAACTGAAGTGCAGTAATAGACATCAATAGACACAGACACACAAGTGACAGTATCAGCTTGCACATTGCTCTATGTTTAGCCATACTAGTTTAAGGGCCATATTACGTTCCTGTCATCAAGACGAAGAGATTAGAGCTGTCTACAGTTAATACAGTAATCAGAGTGTGTGGGAGGGGCAAGGGGGTGGGGGTCTGAGACAAAGCTCATATCTAATAGCACAATGATTACCCATAACTCCTTAGGCATCTCTGTGGGTATGCACAACCCTCCAGCACAGCCTTAACCTGATCTAGATCACTTACTCATTCACACACACACATACACACACACACACACACGTCTCTTGGAGACAAAACGCTGGACTCCATCTGAACGCTGCACATGAAACTTTACCCCTTATCTAGAAGGAGTTATAGCTGTTTAGCTGTTTACATTCTAAAAGGATCAGGCTTGAGAAGGAAGCCTTAGATAAGAGGACTATACATGAAATTCGAGTCCAAACACACAGAGGCTATAGTTATTGGTTTTTGTAGGCAGAATACATTTTGATACTTTTATTAAATAAAATATAAAAGATGATAGATTACATCCTGGTCTAATCTTCAGTACAGTTGATAATGTGTTAACAGTGTAACTTTAGTTAGTTCCTTTTCAGATTTCAACAAATTAGGCAAAATGGAAGACGAGGATGGAATGTTTAGACAGGAGTGTGTGTGTGTGTGTGTGTGTGTGTATCAGTTGGGGGGTTAGCACCACCCATGCTGGATAAGAGTCGTGTGTATCTATTAATATCACCCAGTTACAAGCGAGGGAAGAACAATACGAGTTTGCTTAAAAGAAGGAGACATTGTTTCAGAGCATCTTCCTGAAGTGAGTCCACTGGGTCGGTCAGATCGACGTTCGGCGGTAAGAGTTAAATACGGCCTTCCAACTTCTCCTCCTGATACCCTTTCTTTTTCCCATTGTGTTCCTCTCTTTTAAGCTTTTCTTGCTTCTTTATCAGTTTCCCACCAGTACTAGCTACTGCTAAGTCTGGCCGCCGTGTACCTACAACTTGGTACGTGCATGGTAATTGTTGGATTTTACTTTAATTGTATACTTAATAGATTGAAAGTTGTTTGATTGTTTGATTCATTTTCATTCTCACCAGAAATAATATGCAACATTCCCGTCACTGTGAGGCAAAAACTCTGCATACACTGATATTTTGGAGAAATATCATCTGATTATTTGTTGGAATATATTTACGATAATAATCTCACTTTAGCAAATACTTAAAGTTACTCTTTAAAGCAAATGAGTCTTTAAGTCACTGAAGGTCTGCAAATCTTTAACAGGCCTGATGAAGGTCTATTTGTGGCCCAACACTTGGGGGAAATGAGCAGGAGAAAGCCGGATTGTTATCTGTCTGAAATAGCTGGCATGCTTTTATCCCCCCAACATACTGTGGTGACTGATGCTCTTTCTTTTTAGGGGATTAACTTTGGCAGTAGGTGGGAGAATGGGCAGATGGGTGTGGCCAGTGTCATCACATCAAAGTGGTCCACATATTAAATTATGCTGTAATATACCCACTAGTTTGATGCTGTAAATCAGTGACACCCTAGATAGACTTAAATTGAAAATAGGCCTAGATTACAAAGCTTCATGGAACATAGAGATTAACTTGAAATTCAGTTTATTGTTCAATAAACTGGGTGTAACATTGAATTTATAGACTGAAAGCTTTCAGTCTTACAGTATGTTTGTGAATCCTTCATGATGAAGTGACTGATGACTTTTAAACAACACTACCGATTCAACAATTTACAGTTATTTAACATTCATCACTGACTTCACACTTTGAACACAACATATTTTTTACATTATTCAGTGTATCGCAATTTACACTGGTGGGTAAATTTCAAGTACTACACTTACATACAGAAAAGCAACAATTGTTGGAATGAAGTTTTAACTTGCAAAATATTTCACAGCAGTGTTTAAGAGCAAATGATTAGTGTTAACCTGTTGCCTTGTTCTGGACACAGTGGCATCTGAAACATGAGATCTTTCATAAGCATGTGTGTCTAAAGAAGTTAGTGTTCTCCAAGGACCTCAGTTTCAGTGACCAAAGCCTTTATTTTTGTCCACTAGGTTGATTCTACATTGTCACGATGCCAGAGTGAGTAACATGGTGATTCTTTTTTTTTGTTGTTTGTTTTTTGCATCTCATCTCGACAGATGGGAACTATTCTTAGGATAGCTGTGTATGCTACAGTAATCTAGTTGATTAAAAAATGTCATTTTATTGCATTTTTGTGACCATTGTAACATTAACATTTTGATTTTCTCTGAAATAAGATTATGTGAGTTAGGACATTACTGATAACTGACTTTAAAAAATCCTGCTTTTTGCTTGACACTAATCTTACATATATTTTTTTTGGTTTTCAGGCTAGAGGTAAGTTTTAATATGTTTTGGACAATGCTACATAAATCCTGAAATTCATTAAATACTAAGGGTCTGTCCCAAACCCTAGTGAGCTGCCTAAGTAGGCACTGATTATGTAGGCAGCTGTTTAAGTAGGGAGCATTCTAATAGACATCTATACTCATAAGGCAGGTTATTGAGACGCACTTGCTAGTTAACTAGCATTTTCATCACAGCGACCGGTATTTATTTACGCTAGTTTCTAGCTGTTGCCTCGGCATTTCAACGCAATGGATTTTTTGCAATTTTAATTCTCGCGTTAGATAAACTACTTGTGATAAGAAGTGTTTTGGCTAGCTGCCTATCTACAATAGTATCTTGAGGCTTCAAACTCCGATAGCATAAATTCTACACCCTCTGTGTATGTATAAAACCTAGCTTGGTCACAAAGTAACCTAAAAGGTAAAATTAAATGCTATGTGGTTTAAGAAATATATAATGAAAGTTTCTTTAACATTCTAGAAACAACAGAACGAAATCCAATAACGTACATTTGAAAATGACTTCGCGAGGAGCAAAAGTTGCATTTGCGTTGAATCGTGGGATTGCCTAATCGGCTGAGCAACCATCCGATGTTGATTTAAAATGTGGCTATATTAAGGTATTTCAGTAGGTAGATATTTAAATGATCTAAGAATTGGGACAGCAATTGGGATGTGTTGGGAGTGCGCACACTATGATGTAAAATGCTGTCTATATAGACAGCTCACTAGGTTTTGAGACAGACCCAAAATATTTTCAGTTCTTTTTGAATATCATTTTATATGGGTAACATTTGGTTAAATCTTAGGGGAAGGCAAATTCGATCATTTGCTTTGTGGACTTGTAACCACTTAAAGTAAAGAACTAAATAAAAATGCAAACATACTTCATCATGTAAGCAGCACTGTCTCACTTAAACTTAAATTAGTTGATATGCATAAGTCATGGATATGAGTCTGGACAGCACTACTTCTCCAGCACCTTCTGAACAGGATTCACATGATCCAAGTAACAAATGCAGTTTATTTTGGTCAAGTAATTAAGCCTTTATGTCTCTAACCATATCACATCAAGGGATGACCAATGTGTTTTAATATAGCGCAAGCATATCATATGTAGCAATATATATTTATACACAAATTTGGATTTACAACTGTTTTCTATTCACCAGAAAAAGCCCAAAATTTCAGCCTCCCGCAAGCTGATGCTAAAGGTACATTGATATGACCCTAAAATGATTCATACCACATCATGAATAGAAAACGTAAAGATGAATCTATCATAAGGACGGCGAGGTGAAGTGTATTTCCGTGTGTATATGCGGGCAGAGTATGATGGTGGCTAAAGCTAAAGAGATGCTGGAACAGGAGCTGATGGACAAGGAGGAGGAGAAGGAGCGGTATCTGGCCGAGAAGGCCCCTCCTCTTCACACCAGCGGCCTGTCCTTCGCAGAGCTGCAGGTAAACCCACGCTCGACACACCCGATCTAGGGACACACGCGCACACACACACCTCCACGAGCACTCAAGCTCATGGAATCAGGCACCAAGTTGGATCAAAACCAGCGAGTGCGAGACACTGTTTGTACTCCGACTCCCTTCGCTCCTGGCATGCATTTGAATAAGCTTTTCTTTCCACTTCATTTCATTCGTGTGTATTTCACATAGCTGACACTGTCTGACAGCAGTGACTCAGTCTGACTGTGGCAGACGTCTGCTGGTTTTTCTGGACAGGAACTGTGCCAGGAGCTACATGCCAAGATAGATGTGGTGGATGAGGAGCGCTACGACATCGAGGCCAAAGTGCTGCACAATACCAGAGAGGTGCGACCCATGCAGTCCTGTTCTACAGACCGGACCCTCATACACTCCTGGTCTACAGACCAAACCCTCACACACTCCTGTTCTACAGACCAAACCCTCACACAGTCCTGTTCTACAATCCAAACCCTCACACACTCCTGTTCTATAGACCAAACCCTCACACAGTCCTGTTGTACAGACTGAACCCTCACATTGTTCTGTTGTACAGACTGAACCCTCACACACTCCTATTCTACAGACTGAACCATCACACACTCCTGTTGTACCAACTCCATCAAACTACATGATTGTTGTAAGAAATAAGGATTTTCCTCTATATAGATCAAAGATCTGAACATCAAGGTGCTGGACCTGAGAGGGAAGTTCAAGCGACCCAACCTGAGGAGGGTGAGGGTGTCGGCAGACGCCATCCTGCGCTCACTCCTGGGCTCCAAACATAAGGTGTCTCTGGACTTGAGAGCAAACCTCAAATCAGTCAAGAAAGAAGACACAGAAAAGGTGGAGCATATGGTCCGCATGGGCCATCATTCTCGAGCCATTAGGGGAGGACACTCATCATGCATGCTGTAGCACGGTCCTAAACTTGCTGTGTGTATTCTGCAGGAGAAGACGGTGGAGGTCAGCGACTGGAGGAAAAATGTCGAGGCCATGTCTGGAATGGAGGGGCGGAAGAAGATGTTCGACGCTGCCAAGGGACCCGTGCAGTGAACATGTGAGTGAGCCTCACCCTGATATCACTCAGAGCTTCACAACTTCCGTGACTTGCTAACACTCACAACAGTGTGATGCCACGAGGAGTCATAGGACAGGCCGTGGGCTTGGACGAGCCAGACCTGGGGTGAATCACGGCACGAGGGAGCATTAAAAACTACTGGAAATTCCATAGGCTACACCCACAAAGAACAGATAAACACGAAGCAGTTTTGGAAGAGCTGAAGCTAACCACAAGAACGCATGTTAAGGGGAAAGACACAGCTTCTAGATGCCTAAAACACAGATAATCTGGTGGTAATAATCAGATAATCTGCTCAACAGCTGCGTTTGAACACATCCAAGAATTGAGTTTATCAGAACCTCTAAGTCTACATGGTTACATCCTGATGAATAACTACAGACACCATCTACGTCTTAAATGCATGAACATAGCATTGCAAATCATGTGTTAGCTATTCAAAGGTTCATTCATGTGTTTGTTAATCAGAGGGACAGAGTACTGCATAGTAAATGATGCAGTTTTCTTTTAACAGGACATCTGGATCAACTACGGTGGGGATGAAGCTAGCAGCTGTTTGTTCCAACCAATTGACAGATCGTGCACATTAGCACGCAGCATGCAGTACATGTTTATGAAATTAATATTCATGTAATTCCAGGATCTATGAAGTCGGCATTTGAAAGTATTTGAAAATTGGGCAGGGAGTTTAGAGAGTTCATTGCTGTGCTTCACATAGACTAACCCGTCTGTCTGGTCTAACGGGACTTAGGTCTCTCTGAGGTTGCGCACTATAATAAGGCACATTACAATGCGTAGGCAAAAATATGTATTTCAATTGAATTCGTTTTGACTATAAAATATTACCACTGGTTTGTCAGTCCAATTACAATATGTTTGATTGTGACCTCTTCAATAAAATATTTTCTATGAAATATTACCGTTTTTCTTGAAAACGACTTTGCACAATATAATTTTAAAAGAACAAAGAAACACTCTCTGATTGTTGAAGAATTACTGAACAAAGCTGACTGAATAGGAGTCAAGATAAAGATTCTCCCATTTAACATATTTTACAATATTTGCTTATATTACATAATAACATAATTGTTTATTTTACAGTGCCTAAATTAGTAAACATAAGACATTTACTTTAAAGCTTAATTTGTTTAATCCTTATTACCATTATATCTGTTAACTTTAAAGTTTTAACTAACTTGACATTATTTTAATATGTTTTTTTTCTGTCCTTAGTGTATTAAAAGATAAAATCCCACCCGAAGAATTTGTTTGGCAGGTTTGTCTCCCCTTTACAAAGCGGGAAGTGGTTCAGTTCTGAAAAAAGACCAGAAGTAGTTCAGATTTCAACGTCTCTGCTTTGACGTTCAAAATGAATCACCTACAGTCTTCATTGCTTATGCCACCGAAAGCATCGCCTGTAAGTGGTTAATGCTACTGCACAGATCTTGGATTGATTCTTCACGAGTATTTGTAGTTTGTGTTTAGATGAATAATTTGACGATCAAATGCGTGGAGACGAGACGGGCTATGTACAAATGTTGGTGTTTCCTATTGTTAGCTTGGCCTCTATTCGTCTCCACTCATGCTAAACTATATAAACCATGATCAGTTTTAGATACAATATAATAGTAATTTGGCGATGCAGTGTGCATAGCCTCGAGATGTTATGCAAGGTTATGCCAAGCGTGTTCTAATTTACGTGTACACGATACTTACGCTGTAGTCATTCTTATTTTCCTGTAGTTTCACTGCCAGACATTAGATGCATGAATGTACGGCTCAGTAAAGCACAGGAGCTGGGACGCTACATCCTGACTCTCGTGCATTGTTTGATAGGAGTTATGCTCGCTGTTGAACTGCGTAAACATGCACGCGAGGAGAACAGTATAGGGATGAAATAGTTTCATTCATTTGGTAAATCACCTGATAAGACGGTTCTGGTGATTCTTTCAGAATATTCCAGAATGGGTCTGTCCTGATATGGTAAGAATAGATGTGTCGTTCACTCAGGCTGACAGGGTGACAAGTTGAAAAGCACCTTATTGATAAGACCCCACTTATCATTGTTTCCACTGCAACTGTTGACTTAGCCACCAGTGGGGGGTGCGAGCATCCAGACGCAAGTCCACTGTGCTGAGGTCAGTGCTCTTCCAGCTCTGTAGTGCTTTAATAATTATTTCGTATTCGTAGCAGTATTCGATTGACTCAGGAGAGTCAATTTATTTTTATTTATTTATTTTATTTTTATCAATTTATTATTGGTGAGCTCCCGTGCTGTTACCATATTGTGCAGCAAGGGGGCAGTGTTGACATGCAGTGTCAAGTTATTTGAGCTCTTACCGAGCGCATCAGACTTGTCTGAACACACCCTTGTCTCCATTAGACACAAAAATAGCAGAGGTAGCAGAGATTTGGTTTCTGATCTCAGCAGGTAACAGACTATTACTGAAAAAGATGACACATTGTCATACAACATGGAACTGTTCCATCCGAAACTGCTGTAATAAATTCTGCTGACAGACATTTTAAGATGTTCATGACTTTTTTATTTTGATGTCAGCTGCCACCCAAATTGGTTCCCTGCTATTACAAAAGCAGTGTTTACACATTTATTCTTTTTGAAAATTTTATGAATTTGTTTGAATGTGTCTGTAGCTGAATGAAAGGAACAAAAGATTGTCTTTACATTTTAAAAGTATATAATATATATTATATATAATATAATTAAACATTTACTTGTACAATGGTATGATTAAAATCAACTTGACTAGTTATAACTACAAAATAGCAATATATTAATTTATTATTAATTAATATAAAAGTTTGCTTCATTTAAATGTGGGAACTTTGGGAACAGTTCAGTGTTGCAGAATACTTAGTAGGAACTTAGGGGGGAAATGTATTTTCATTTGATTTAACATTTTTTATTTAACATTTTGCATTGAGAAAAGTACCACAGTTTTAGGTTGAAACTTCTTAAAAAGCCAATCAGCCCATATATCTGAACACAGCAGAAAAGGTTCATGTTTGATATTAACAGTACCAGTACTTTAAAAGTTAAATCTCCTATTGGACAGGTATTAAAATGTCTTTAACCATTTATCTAATATAACGTCTGTTGGTGTGAGTAAAAAGCAATGTTAATATAGAACTAAATGTTGACTCCTGAATAAAACATTTGGAGATATAATGTAGAAGAGTTAATTGATTAGTCAGTAACGCCCTTTAAGTGTCTCATGAGGTCACGGATATCACTCAGCACACACATTTGTTATAGTCAACTGCGCATAGCTGACATATTTACTGGTAAAAACAAAAAAAAACTTTAACATGAAGAAATACAACAGTAATTTTGTATCCAAAAATTACATGAATTTTTTTTGCAAACATGTTTGTGTTTTTTGTTTGTTTTTTAAATGAGTTTAAATCTGTTTAACAGGGCAGTAAATATTTATGGTAAATTCTTACAAGCACACGTTTCTTTCCATTTCCCGTCCAGCTTTACTTATGCTGAGGGGAGGGGCTGTAATCTGTACATCTCGCAACTGGCCTTTGAGGGTCTTTCAGTGTGTTTCAGTGTGTTTGAAGTCATTGTCACACAGACAGAATGTCAGAACGCCACCGCTGGAGTTGCGTCAGGCAGAAAAAACAAGATATACAAAAAACCTTCCTGTACTTTCCTCTTTTTCCCTTTTTATTTAATTATATGCATTAATCATTTATTGTGGTACTGATTTATTTATGCATGTATTTATGTCTTATTGTTTTATTAGAGAATATATTGTTATGGCTATTATAAATAGCCTTTCATTTCCTGGGTGCCTAGGATTATTGAGTACTACTGTTCATAAGACACAATGTAATAGGCTAGTACCAGTGTCATTTTAAGACCATTTAAAGACCAACACCACAATAATTGAAGTGACCTTAATTTATTATGATATCCTAATTAAAATTACCATAATGTTGCAAATATTACTATGTATTACACATAAAAATAACAATTAGATATGTAAACAATATATACAGTATGAATTGTATTTTTTCTACCTTGATGATTACCTCTAAACATAATGACCCAACAAATGATGTATTCATTGGGTCTACCACAATGTCCTTATTATGGTGAAGAAAACCTTTGATAGGTACTAAATTATCAAATATTAAATATAACCTCATTTACAAATTAGAGACTCATGTAAAGCTATGTTAAATCACAATTTCATAATACATTGCTGTTGTTGTTGTTGTTGTGGTTCTTGTTGCTATTATCATAACTATGACAAACCTCAACCTTATGCTTCAACCTACATTTTTTTTTTCACATGTTAGCATGTTTTTTCTATTGTAACTATGGTAGCAAAACTGTCATTTCCAGAAAACATGACCTAGGCCACAGTGCTAATCCAGCGCTGGTTAAGTTTAGCTGAATTCTTCTTGCATATTACCAGTTGTATAAACAGCCAGAGGGGAAGGGAGTACTAATAGACAAATGAACTGACAGGTTTACAGCTCGACAGATGTGCTTATCTTTTACAAGACATCTTTTCTATTTTGCTGTGCAAAACACTGAAATTCTGAACACTGGACAGATTTGGTAGCCACATTGCTCAGTTTCACCCCTGGGCACAGCAGTGATGAGGAGCAGTATTTTCTGGTAATAGTGAATTCCAGAATTGCCAGTAGTGGCTATTGGCAGCTGTTTGGACAACGTTTGAACATTTTCAGAAGCAACAAAGACGTTTGTTATTCAATGTTTAATCCATAGAGCATCATAGAAACTCATAAAAATGAAGAAAACTGCTGTCCAAATATTTATGTAAGAAGATATACAGTACTGTGCAAAAGTTTTAGGCAGGCATGAAAAAATGATGTAAACCAAGAATGCTTTCAAATATGGAAGTGAAAATAGTTTATTTTCAAATCAACAAACAAATGCAGTGAATGAACAGAAAAGAAATGTAAATCAAATCAATATTTGGTGTTGACCACCCTTTGCCTTCAAAACAGCATAAATTCTTCTAGGTACACTTACACACAGTTTTTGAAGGAACTCGGCTGGTAGGTTGTTCCAAACATCTTGGAGAATTAACCACAGATCTTCTGTAGATGTAGGCTTTCTCTAATCCTTCTGTCTCGTCATGTAATCCCAGACAGACTCGATGATGTTGAGATGACTTTGTGCAAATGTACCTATAAGAATTGATGCTGGTTTGAAGGCAAAGGGTAGTAACAAGAAATATTGGTTTGATTTAGATTTTTCTTTTGATCACTTTGCATTTTGTAAATTGATAAAAATAAACAATTATTATTTATATTTTTGATTATGATTCTTAGTGTACAGCATTTTTTCACACCTGCCTAAAATTTTTGCACAGTACTGTATGTCAGGCTATGAATTATTTATAAAAAAAACATTTTGAAGTATCATCCTTTGGCAGGTGACCCCTTATGTTAAAAGCCCAATACCATTTATTAATAGAAAACATGCAGGGTATTAGAAGCTACACCACGGTGATAAGAGAAGCCTTCAACCAGTGATGACGGCAGCAGAGGTCACCCCACACTGGGAATATGAGGCCAGTGAGGCAGTGCTCGCCTCTGGGCATGGAGCCCTCGTAGGATCCCCAGTGCTTCCCTGAAGGGTACGCGCCCCCTCCCTGAGAGAGATGTACCTCCTATTCATACCAACCAGAACAAACTCCTAAAAAAGGTTTAAAGTTCACATCCCTTTTTCTACGGTTCAATTAATCTGTTCCTATTAAAATGAAATTTGTTTTAAATGGGTTTATTATTAAAAGGCATTAACATGCCTGCCGTGCATTTTGGAATTCAAACCCTTAATTCCGCACCCAGGATGTTGTGCGGAGTCGATGAACGTAAGATCACGTGGGAAAGTGTAGCTCGTAGATTCTGACAGCAGAAGGCATGGAGCGACTGCAAGTGAGGAGGGTCTTTTATTCTCCACGATAACTAAACGGGCACCATGCTGGTGAGGGAAAAACACGGGGCCTGTAAGGCTCAGTGTGATAACGCGAGCAGGCGACTCTGCAGCGATGTCTCCTGAGGTGAGCAATGCACAGCACCTGTATACTTTAAATAGGCAGAGGACAAATAAGGCATGGTTATTAATCAGGTGAAAGGGGGTGGGGCACGTGGGTGTGTGGGTGCACCTCTCCTGCTGGATATCCTTTATACCACTTGGGATAGTTCCACCACTTTATATATTCTAGCAGTGAAATAAAAAATGTATGTAAAACAGTATTTACATATGTAAAACCTAAATTTAGAACATTGCAGTAGATTCTACCATGTGCATTTTACCAATGTAAAAATTATGTTCTGTAAAACACAAAAAAGATATTTTGGCATTTGTCACACAGTGTCATGATAAACTAAAGCAAAACAATAGGCATGATCTATGCAACATGAACTCAGATTTCCTTGCACATGAGTCATGCCGGTGGCTTTTAGCTTCAATCTACGTGTCCAGGTCAGAGGTCAAAGGTGACTGATCCTCTGAAGGCGTCAGGCAGCCCGATGTATGGCCTAACGTTGCGGTCTCACACGCCCTGTCATAAACTGTTTAGGCCCAGCAGACTTTACTGTATCTCATGGTTCCCCGTGCTCCCTATCTTCACCCCTAACCCCTCTTCATTGTGCAGCAGAGACAGCTCCATGTTGGGGGGATTAGTTCAGCTCTGGCCAGTTGGGGCGTGAGATGTATAAATAGGCACAATAGATCACCAGAGAGAATTTGTGTCCACCCATTGTTCCGAGGCGTGCGTGTATGTGTGCATATGCTGCAGAATATTCATCTATGTGAAAATAGAGTCCTACAGGTAGTCATGTGACTAGGGGGCAGCTTATAAGCCAGTTGAGTTCAGATGCATTGGTATAGCAACCTCCTGAAGCCCACCCTAGTCTGCAGAGAGGCAGGTAAAACCTCACTTTCTTGTGAAAGTTGTTCTTGTTTCTTTCCCGAATGTGGTAGGATTAGAAAAAAAGTTTAATGTACAGCTTGTACTAAATTACGTTAATAAAGTTCATTAATATACCTGTAATACATGCCATTTTTAATTCTGCAATACTTTTATACTCTTATACACAATTGATTTTATAACTCTTGCTAATCAACAAGCATCTGAATAATGTGAAGGTTTCATTTTAATTGCAGTATACCAGATCTTTTTTTTTTAATCCAGTGCAGCAAAAGTTGCCAATAATAGTTGCCAATGCTAAATATAATTATTTAATTCAAATTATAGATTAGTATTATAGCTGTTGTTATTGTGGTTTTGGTGTGAAACAGATAATACAACCAGCAAAAAAATGGAATAATGTGGAAATCTGATGAAGAAAAGAAAACCAAACTTTATTTATTTGCAGCAGGATTAGAAGCAACATGTTAGACACAGAAGCAGCTGAATATGAGTAAGTACTGACTAAATTTTTTACTAACTAAGTCTTTCTATAAGTCTAAGTCTTTCTATAATTCTGGGAATTCAGTATTGATGACATTATGTTGTATATTGCACAGCAGCGTTTGGTAATTATGACTAGAGCAAAGTTATCTACACATAAACAATGTATAATATTGTGGCAGCTATCTGATCATGTGCTTCTCTCCATTGCTTCTGGTTTTAGTGAGGAAGACGGTAAGCCACCACTGCACAACAAATACACACCAAATTTTGTGCAAATGAAATCACCGATCGAGGTCCAAGCACACACACACTTAATCACCGCACTGAAATCTGAGTATCACTGAGTGAGATAAGTGATGATGGAACAACTGAGATGTTCATACACACTGTGACCAAAGATGAGTCATGAGCTGCTCAGACAAAGATCTCCAAATAAATCCCCATTCTGTTGGTATTATTGTTTCTATCAAGGCTGAATGTCAGTTATGAATAACCTTTTATGTTGCGTTACTTTCTGTCAACCAAACCCTTCCACTGACACTTGTTTTGGGTCCTGCCATAACAAACACCCTCAAACGGAGGAGTGGAGGGGGGGGGGGCACACCCTAACCTGGGATACATTTACCAAAATGTTTCGGAAAAGTGAGTACTCCTTCTGGGTGTGGTGCGCTTTTGGCAGTGTCCCTGTCCCAGTCAGGAATTGCTGCAGGTTCTGGCAGTGGACCAAGCAGAGAGGAGCTACACATGTCACGATCTCTGTTGGTAAACACGCAGCTATGCTGGAGGGTGGAGTGGTATGTGGAGGGCACGGGACGTTGCTGGCACGCACGGTCTGTGGGATCCGGCTTTGTGCACAACTTTCACTACTTCCACACGCCTCAGTACAGGTCTGGCCCGGCGATCCTCTTGCGGGATCCTCCTCCCGCAATGCCGAGCTTACGCGGAGGTGAGCTCTAATTGTCCTGCGTTGGCTTGCAGCGAGAAGGGTGTCGCGTTGTGTTCGGAGGGAGTGTATCCCGCTGAGCGACCTGAAGTCCGCGAACAGAGGAGCTGTTGTTAGCCGTGTCACTATAATCCCTGCTTAGTATTCTGCTATTGGCTGCGTGTAACTGAGCTCAAGGTTCTTCCCCTGAGGAAAGTTGTTAGGACCGGAGCTTTCAGGTTGCTGTGCACCCATATTGGCAGGACTGTGGTGTGTTGGCCAGTTGGGGGTGGGGGGGAGATATGTTAACATAAACTTAGAGATAAACTGAGGGCAGGTATACAGATGCCTGATCTAACAGCTCTTAACCAAGCGTACAGCCTGAGTTTTTAACCATTTACCGTGTATGATGACGAGTGTGCACACTATTGTACATTATGCGCAGGGGGAGAGGGGATGATGCTGTTGTGTGTGATTTATGTGTGAGCAGATCCATTATGTATTCTCTATCGTAGGGGAATTCACAGTCCTCAAGGTCCAGGTCCTGCAGACTTCCCACCCTTCATAGGAGTCAGGTGTGATGACACAGTGGCCAACCAGTTAATGAATCATTACAAAAGATTACGACATACAGAGGATTACAAAATCCAGCACAGGAATTGGAATGGAGGTCCAGATTTGAATACTGCCTCTGTATGGTGATAGAGGCTGGCAGCCATCTCACTGTGCTCTCTGCACAGAGGAGGGTGGGTGTGGGGGGCGGGTAAGAGGTAGAGGAGGAGGGGTTAGAGGAAGGTAGAGAGGAGGAGGAGGGGTTAGAGGAAGGTAGAGAGGAGGAGGAGGGGTTAGAGGAAGGTCAAGAGGAGGAGGAGGAGGAGGGGTTAAAGGAAGGTAGAGAGGAGGAGGGGTTAGAGGAAGGTAGAGAGGAGGGGGAGGGGTTAGCTGAGGTAACTGCTTCAGCTATTTCTCACGATGCTATGGCTTCAATAATGTCACTAATATTACTATTGATAAGAAGCTTGTCAAACACACAGTTGCTAGAACTGACCTTAATCCAGTTACCACTGAAAATGTCAAAATTGGGAAACTTTATTATTATTTATTTGACTTGATTATGACTACAGTGATTATGACTATAGATACATTTAGCAATGTATGCCAAACGTCACTATGCCATAAAGTCACTATGAATATTTAGTAATGATATATATTTTTTCCATTTCTTCCCCATCAATATGTTCTTTCTCCATGTTTATACTGTAATAAAAGCCTGATAATAACATTATCTTTAAAAAGAAACACCATGAATGAGACATGTGGATTTTGAAACATGGCAGGAAATGCAAAGAAAACAAAATAGCAGGAGTAAGCCAAGCATGACCTCGTGCATGCAGCCTTGAGTGACTGCATAATCCTCCAGAGCTTACTCCTCTTACTCCTCTGCCCATGTGTTTATCTCCAACAGCTCCTAGGGAGTCAACCAGTCATCAAGAATCAGGCGAGGAACAGCTAAATAGCTAAATAGCTAAACGATGACACTAGCAACAGGTTGCATGAATAATGCATTGGGAGACAAGTCCTTCTGGGCAAGTCCTTCTGGAACATTCTCCCCTTAAGTACCATCTGCCATACCCAAACCTTTTCACCAGTCCGTGAAAAAATCTTCATGGTTTTGTGAGATGCTGTACTTCCAACAAAGGAAGTGTGAATGACAACATGGTCTATGGTTTAATCCTTAGGGATATATGATGTAATATTACCCAAATCTCTTTGACCTTTCTTCTTCCATAGGTGCAATTGTGGAATGTGGGGAGGAAGGTAGGAAAGCCATAAGAATCCTGCAACTTGACTGATTAATTTTTTAATCTCTTAAGCATCTCTCTTGATATTATAATTATCATTAAATGTTTTTAAACATTTTTGTTACCTCCTTCAAAATAACTGGTTGCCACAGAGGAAGCGAAACCTAAACCAAAGTGAGTGATTGTGGGGGGTATGATGCATATACGTACACATCCTCAGTATGTTTGAGGGAAAACTGGAGTTTCACTATTATTTCCAGAGCTTTCCTGCCAGCCCTGGTACCTCCCAAAATTCCTGATGGGGAGAAAGTTGACTTTGATGTGAGTACAAATTAAATAAATAGATCAGTGTTGACAGACAGACTGTAACTAAGATGTAACTAGGCCAGGCAATGTCATGGTGTCTTCTGAGCAGGACATCCACCGTAAGCGCATGGAGAAGGATCTGACAGAGCTGCAGTCCCTGATTGAGACGCACTTCGAGAGCCGCAAGAAAGAGGAAGAGGAACTCCTCGCCCTCACCAGCAGAATAGTGAGTCCAAAGGATGTTTTGCTCAGGAACTGTAGCTGTAGGGTTAGAGCGCCTAAACATGGGAGCATCTCGTTTTCCGCTCAAAATAAGGAAAAGAGACGATCGGAAAGAGCGGAGCAGCAGAGGATCCGGGCAGAGAAAGACAAAGAGCGTCAGAACAAGCTAGCGGTGAGTTACCCCAGAGAGCTTTCAAACCTGTTTTGGCTTGTTGTATTTTGTTTGTTTTTTTGCTGCAAAACTAATTAATCTTGTACATCACAGGAAGAAAAGGCGAGAAAGGAGGAAGAAGAGGCCAAAAGAAAGGCTGATGATGATGCCAAGAAGAAGAAAGTTCTGACAAACTTACAGTTCACTGGTTACATTCAAAGGGTAGTTCCGGTGAATCCAAAGAGGCTGTGATATTATGGGGTAGGCGGGCAGATGATTTATGACTGATTTATTTTACAGACGGACAAGCGGGGAGCGCCGAGGAAGCCAACAGAAAGAGAGAAGAAGAAAAAGATCCTCAGTGAACGGCGTAAAGAGCTGAACATTGACCACCTGGATGCTGAGAAGCTCAGGTAGAGACTGAAAATTTGCATAAAAATCTACTGTAAATGCCAAAATGTAACAATTAATGTGGTATTAAAGCATGGTATGCTAAAGGCATTTTTAAAATATCCTGCACAACCACAGAGTACAAGCCTATACGTACTTTAGAGACTGGTTAATCCTGTTTGTCGTGCCGTAGAGAGAAGGCAAATGAACTTTGGAAGTGGATGTACCAACTTGAGGCAGAGAAATTTGAACTTCAGTACAAATGCATGCATCAGAAATATGAGGTATGACTTTTGACCTGAGTTTGTATCTAATATAGTACATTTACATTTACATTTACATTTACATTTACGGCATTTAGCAGACGCCCTTATCCAGAGCAAAAAGTGCTTCATTGTTTTACTCAGAACAAAATCTCTAGCTAGTTAGTTTAGGCTAAAATCAGGAAGAAACTTTAAGCAAAGATATTATTAGATACAGTCAGTATGGACACCTAGATATACTCAAATATATACTGAAAAAACCCTACTTAAAAGTACCAGGGCAAGCATAAAGGGGACAGATAACAATGTGATCAGTAACTTCCTTTGTTGAAAGAGAGACTTTTATATAGAAACAGGTTTACAGAGCCAATAAACTATAAATCATAGGGGCTGTGGCACTCACACCTAGGCCGGATTTGGCAGAGCCATCTGGTTTTACTGTATGTCTTGTTGGATCAGTTCCCAGACATTTGATTGGCATGAGAAGGAAATTTGGAGCTTGGAAAGATCCTGAGAAGCTTGTCTCACATTTCTGATGATGCTTTTCGTAGGTCACTGTCTTGAGAAACCGAGTCAGTGATCACCAGAAGATGTGAGTGATGACACACTACACTATACTCATCTACCTTATCATCACACATGTTCAAGCAATTGACATCTCCTGTAAATGACCCAACTCCTAACTAAAACTTAACTTTTATCTACTTTTACTACAAAGAATCTAGACACAGTACTGGGTTCACTACGATTTAAAACTAATGTCCTACACCTCAGAAACCTTAATGGTTTTGGACACCATTTTTTTTTATCTCAGTGACAGCCACAGTTAATACCCAGCTAAGGCTGGAAAGGCCAAACAGAGTCTCTTCATTCCAGAACATTCTGTCTGAGGTAGTAGCAGGTGTTTGTTGTGGTGATTTGTTTTTAGTTTTTTTTTTACATAAGTCACTGAGTTAAATAAAGGCATATCAAAAAAGGACACCCTATAAAGCATATGTGAACACCTACACACACACACACACACACACACAAACACACCCACACACACCCACACACATACACACACAAACACTTATTCAATAGGGGTGGGTATAATAACAAGGAGCAAAGACAGCTGCAAAACTACACTAAGCCATGTGTGAAGTCAGGGAGTATAATTTTATAACACTGAGCCCCAGCCCTGCTAGACATCCATAACTGGGCATTCAGTGGCTTCAATGAACCTTTAAAAGACTACACCATGCAGCATTACAACTGTTAGCAGAAGGAAAGACAGAAAGATTGGTGTTGCAGCTTGTGTAATGTCTGTGATGGCATTATGGTGTTTTAGGTGCTTCAGATATAGAGGTTGTTCATTTTGGTTTTGTGTGTCATAATTACAGCCTTTACTCATGGCGGATCTGTGGCAACTTGTATAGATAACATTTATAATCTCCACCCATTTCTTAAGTAACGTCTAGAACAACGTCCACAACACCAAACTGCTGTTATTGTGCCAAAAAAACCAACCCTCTTTCACCATTATCTCATCGTTTCCAAAATGCCTTAGTAGAAACAGGAACCGAATTTTATATGAGTGACACGGGGGGGTCCATTGATCCATTGAATTGGTTCCAGCTGCTTCATAAAGGACATACATAAAGAGAAAGGTTCATATGAGATTTTTCTGTCTCTCTCTCTCTCTCCCTCTCTCCATCTCCCTCCCCGGTCTCTCTCTCTGTCTCCCTCCCTCTCTGTGTGATGATCTTTCCCTCTTGAATGTGTGTGTCACAGGCAGGCTTGTGGAAATGCCACAGGGCTTACGGCATGTTGTAGGCAGGCTGGCACAGGGCAGGGCAAGCAAAAGGTGTCAGGTTAGCTTGTGGAAACAAGGGGTTCGTCTCAGCTGTTGCCGTGGGGGGTGGGGGTGCTACAAGGTTAAGGCTGTGGTGCACTCAGTCAGAGTGCAGGAGGATTCAGATGCACCAGGAGCTCCTGTGTGTGACTCCAGCCCTCAGAGCATCTATAGCTTTGCTAATGGAGGGGGACTTCCCTGCCTTACCCCTCTACTCCAGTGAGAGACAGGCAACACACGAGAGGAAAAACCTGCCGTTTCTTAGTACGTTTCATACGTGACGTATCGATGAATTTTCAATATTCAGTTAACATGCCTCCTTCGAAATTTTTGCTTTTACATACTTTTATTTATGCTTGTCTACAGGCTATGTATGTGTATGTGTGCGTATGTGTGCCTACATGACTTCATATTATTGCTTTGAGCTAAATGTGTGTTTTTGTGCTGTCATGTCCTCTCCTTCAGTCCCAAAGGGTCCAGGCGCAAGAGAGGCTTGAGGAAATAGGACAGACTCACGGGGGGAATGAGGGCATGTTTGAGCCTCGGGACGGCCCAGGAGACCTTGGGTTCCTGAGGACCAGCCTAACCACGGCATGACACGCTCATGATTACTCAAAGGGTTCTGCAAAGGGCCTAATAAAAAGGCATAATAAACATATGATACGATCAATTTGATTCCAAACTATGCACTTCTTAAATAATAGCTGGATTTGATTGTGACTGTGACATAGAAGTAGTTATTACTGACTGTATGTCTGCAGTCTGCAGTAAAGTAAATCTGCACAGACCTGTACCTATCCTTGTGTTTGAGTTTTTTACAAATTGATGGAATAATACACTATATTACCAAAGGATTCGCTCACCCATCCAAATGATCGGAATCAGGTGTTCCAATCACATGGCCACAGGTGTATAAAATTAAGCACCTAGGCATGCAGACTGTTTTTACAAACATTTGTGAAAGAATGGGTCGCTCTCAGGAGCTCAGTGAATTCCAGCGTGGAACTGTGATAGGATGCCACCTGTGCAACAAATCCAGTCGTGAAATTTCCTCACTCCTAAATATTCCACAGTCAACTGTCAGCTGTATTATCAGAAAATGGAAGTGTTTGGGAATGACAGCAACTCAGCCACGAAGTGGTAGGCCACATAAACTGATGGAGCGCGGTCAGTGGATGCTGAAGCGTATAGTGCGAAGAGGTCGCCAACTTTCTGCAGAGTCAATCACTGCAGACATGCAAACTTCATGTGGCCTTCAGATTAGCTCACGAACAGTGCACAGAAAGCTTCAAGGAATGGGATTCGATGGTCAAGCAGCTGCATCCAAGCCATACATCACCAAATGCAATGCAAAGTGTCGGATGCAGTGGTATAAAGCACACCGCCACTGGACTCTAGAGCAGTGGAGGCGCGTTCTCTGGAGTGACGAATCATGCTTCTCCATCTGGAAATCTGATGGACGAGTCTGGGTTTGGCGGTTGCCAGGAGAACGGTACTGGTCTGACTCCATTGTGCCAAGTGTAAAGTATGGTGGAGCGGGATTATGGTGTGGGGTTGTTTTTCAGGAGCTGGGCTTGGCTCCTTAGTTCCAGTGAAAGTAACTCTGAATGCTTCAGCATACCAAGACATTTTGGACAATTCCAATTTGTGGGAACAGTTTGGAGCTGGCCCCTTCCTCTTCCAACATGACTGTGCACCAGTGCACAAAGCAAGATCCATAAAGACATGGATGACAGAGTCTGGTGTGGATGAACTTGAGCCTGCACAAAGTCCTCAACCCGATAGAACACCTTTGGGATGAGTTAGAGCGGAGACTGAGAGCCAGGCCTTCTCGTCCAACATCAGTATGTGACCTCACAAATACGGTTTTTGGAAGAATGGTCAAAGTTCCCCATAAACACACACCTAAACCTTGTGGACAGCCTTCCCAGAAGAGCTGAAGCTATTATAGCTGCAAAATGTGGACCAACGTCATATTGAACCCTATAGATTAGGAATGGGATGTCAATTAAGCTCATATGCTCATTAGGGATCTGGACCCACGCAATTTGTAAAGCCGCTTTGTGACAACATGTGTTGTAAAAAGCGCTATATAAATAAAATTGAATTGAAAAATTTAATTGAATATGTGAGTCAAGGAAGGTGAGTGAATACTTTTGTTGGCAATATAGTGTATATATATATATATATATATATATATATATATATATATATATAGCTTGTGTATACAGACAGAAGTTAAGATCCTGTTGGACTTCCAGTCTGACAAAATGGTAATGGATAACCAACTGGACACAGTAGTGATGGACAAACAGCAGAAGAGGGCTGTAGTGATATATGTAGCAATCCCAGGTGTAAACAACATCAGTACCAAGGAACACAAAAGGCAAGCTAGACAAGATGTGGAAGGTGAAGACAGCAGTAGTTGGTGTGGTAATAGGAGCACTAGGGGCTTTTACCCCCAACCTTGGGAGAATGGCTGCAGCAGATCCAGGAACAACATTCAAGATCTCCATCCAGAGGAGTGCAGTCCTGGGAACAGCTCAGATCGAAGAGTGCAGTCCTGGGAACAGCACAGATACTGCACAGGAACCCTCAAGCTCCCATGCCTCTGGTATAGAACACAAGCTTGAAGGAAAGAGAGACTGCCTGGAGGAGGGCGAATGGGGACATTCTTTTTCTAAATACATTTGTTTTGTTTGTTTTCTTTGCTGAGACTTTAGGCTATGCAAATTAATTACAAGAGCTTTGTGGTTTATTTTTTAAGTCAAGAATTTAATAAGAAGCAGGTCCAACATTAGTTTTGATTTATGCTAAATGCAATCCAGACTTACACAAAAATAATTTATGAGAGTAAATGGAACGGTTTATGTGATGATTTGTACATTAACAACCACAGTCCCACATTAATGATCAAATCTTGTTGAGAGTTGACTGTTCTCTCTGTTGCCTGAACTTGACAAGAACTCATTAAACACCCTGGATCCTATACGTCACTGCCGCAGATCAGAGGATCCGAAGATATCCCGCAAGACAAAAGGACGCTGTAATAAAATACACCGGGGATATTAAATGTGCTGGGGGTATTAAATACTCTGGGGGTATTAAAATATGCTGATAGGAGGGAAAGCTCTGACAGCCTTTACATGTTATCAGACATATTTGCTATTGTGTCACTTGAATACCGACAGCGTGTTTACAGTCAGACATGAGCTACCCTGCTTTGGTTAACCAGATTAACATAATTTTGATTCTTATCCCTGTTTGATGTTAGTGGATCAGTTAAAATGACTCATAATAGCATGTTCTTTAATGTAAGAAAGCTGCGTTTTTCACCAGGGGGTTGTTTATCCAGGGGGTTGTTGTTTTTTTCTTCTCAAAATACGTGTTACATACTGTAACCATTCATTTAGCACATCAGTAGTAACATCTCATTAAATGACCAACACAAAAAAATGCCTTTTTAAAAACTTTATTTTGTATCTGCTATACAAACCTAAGCAACCGAAACATGAGACTGCAGTGAAAATCGCAGACCCCACTTTAAACAGCAAGGCAAAACGGGAACACAAAAAATAATCAAAGGCTATGCCTCAGAAAAAAGAAGGAAACAAAACTAGTAATTGTGTTTCTTATGATAATGTCCTAATACTAACCTTAAACTGCTGGCAGAAGCAAAAAACCCAAATAATCTGTGATGGTACTCAATTCAAACAAAAGTAGCTACATATTAAACGTGAAAACACGTGAAAAGTAACAATAGAAACATCCCTCTAACTGCAGGTGTATGTAATTCGTTTTCTATTCAAATCAGACATATATATTAAAAAGAAAAATACAATTGTAAGACAAAAAACAAAATTCTCCTTTAACAAAAAATAACAACAAAGTGTATCCTCTTGATGCCACGCTTTCAGGCAACAATGAAATCAACAGGAAATTGCAAAGACGGACAAACAGAACACCTCCGTTTGCTGCGCAAACACAACGCAGTGAAGCTAAATTAAACTGCCTCGGCAAACACAACGTAGGTGAAGGTAATTTAAACGACGGTCTTGGCAACAAAAACAAAAAAATCTAATTGACACACTTTCCCGCTAACTCCAAATATAGTTAACCAGCATAGAAACGACTGATGTCCAGAGTTTCCTTACTAGTTTTGCACTTTAGCTACGAACGAGCGTGGAAGATACTAGAAAACAATTCACCCAAAACCTTTTGTAAATACATGCTCACGTCATCATTATCATGTCATCATACTCGCTTACATTATTAGGTATAAACATTATTACGTATAAAAGTAGGTTATTTTATCTATGAATGTTTATACATAATAAACATTAAATAAACGATTTTGAAAAAAAAATATTTCATGGACAGTTCATATTTACAAACTTATGCTCTAACTAGTACTAGCCTGCAATATATCTGCAGAAGTTCTAACTGAACTTTCTGATACATTTTCACTTTCAAAGGAAGAAAGTAGCTTGTGTACCTGCGCTTTACCCAGTGCAGAGAAAGCAATAAAAGGAAAATGATTATGTCGTAATGCATTCCACTCGCAACGGTTTTAACTGTACTCGCGTTCTGACGGGTATTCACAGGACACTGTTCGTACTAGAACGCACTAGCAGGTGTACCAGTATAGGCTACAGATCGCACACCAAAGTGTTTAACAATTGATCCCATTTATCCAATATTAACTTGACAGCACTTAGCTATACTGTGAAGTTTAATGTTTTCTAGATTTCAGTAATCAGGTCCTAAACCACCTCGTCAAGTCAATGTGTAGTGAATTATATATATGTAGGCAAGTGTGTGAAGAATGTATTTACAGAAAGGATTTTGGATGAAAAATATCTTAATGTTCCTGCAAGACTCATAGCTTTAGTGCAAAATATTAAATGAAACATGAGACACCAAATATGCATTAGATACCTAATATGTATACATAATAGGTTAAATGAGATTTAATTTATTTATTTAGCCAAACCATGCCTTTACATTTTCTTTTGGTGCCTTTTCTTTATCTTTGCATGCACAAACTGCAGTTCTGTACTTTCCAGAGCATTTTAGAAAGATTTGCAGCTCTGCTAACAAGAAAACATCATTTACTTGTGCTTTTATACATAACCAGCATTCATTTTCTTTAAGCTTTTCTGTGGCATTATATATACCACACGTTTATTGGCAAAAATACTTGCTTGATGACTTTCACTCAATCACTTGAACAGACTTGATAGCAGCTGAAGTTATGTCATTCACAAATGACTTCTTATTCAGCCCTTGCTGGAAGGTAAAGAAAAATAAAATAACACTATTACCACTTTTATGTATTAAAGAGCTATTTGTGCATAAATAGGCTGGGGGATATGAAACTGTATGTTCAGATGCAAAGTCAAAGGATGGAAAAGTGAAATCCCCTACAGTGCTGAATTAAAATCTTCTGTAAAGATTTAAGTACAGCTGAACATATATGAATGGTGTAAAATGATTTAAACACTGGGGATTTTGCTGTTTAGCTTGACAAGATGGAAGAAAAGCAAGTGCCTGAGGCCTTAATTATAAACCAGTTTTTTTTAATAATGCTCTTTAATGTTCTTGAAAAGCTGCTTCCAGTCCTGTATTGAAAGGGTAGGAATTAGAAAATGGAGCACTCTCTGAGAGTCAATGGTTTTAGATTGACTTTTGCCATGGGAACTAGCACGGTGAGATTCCACAACGAGCCAAAATGTTTGCACTGCAGCGTCACTGGACGCCAGCATTCTGACAGCAGGTCTACTGCCTATGCTAAAACTCAAAGGCACTTTTACATACATATGCACGGGCACTTTCTCCTGGCCACTCCTGCTGCTTTACAGTAACTGGCTTGGTGAGACGTGGGTGGTTAAAAACTGAAAACAGCAGTTACACACCCAGCATGATCTTCCCTGCCACACCCAGTCAAAACAGAACACACCCAAACACACCCTTGCCTCTACATACAGAAACTAATATATGTTACACCACACCAGACAGATCCAACCAGTCAAGAATGTTAGCAAATTAATGCTAAATTATTCCAAGAAGAAAAAAAAATTCTGCAAAAGTTTCTGCAGTGGCGCACTGGTCATTCATGCAAATTTATATCAATTGATTTTTAAATGTATAAGCATCATAATGCAGGCTTGTTAGAAAAACTGATTACCTATGTATGTTACTAGGAGATTTGGAGAATTAACTATAATGGCATTTGTGCAATGTAAAGCAGTGATATATGACCTCACCCTTCTGAGGACACTCTGAATGTTCTTGTCTGACCAGAGGCTGTGTAGCAGGACTCCTGCTGCCTTGCTGGACCCGGGCAAGCTTCTGTGCAAACGACACATCAACACCACCTTAGAACCTGCGTGAGACAGCTTTACACGCCTGACTCGAGCGCCGCATTTGTTGCGCAATAGAGCTACTCACGTGTTTAGACTCAGGTTATTCAGAGAGTTGATCAGGCTGTTATTTAGCAACGGCTTCGCCATCTCGGGCTCCGCCCTTATCAGGTTGCTCAGTACGTTGCAGGCTGTGGCGGTGGTGTTGTCAGACTCGGGGGAAAGGTCTGTCCCCTGCGTGATGGAGCCCAGACTGCGGACAAGCTGTGGAAGGGCTTGGCGGGCTGTGGGGGCACACGCAGCACGTGGTGGGTGGAACATCGCATGAAAACGCACAACTCAGCAACACAGCATGTACAAAGTAATGCACACCAAGATCAGAATCACAAGACACAAAGATGCTCAAGACATTGTACAAAAATCACACAACTAAATGAATAATTAGGCAGACACTCTTAATTATCATGCAGCTGAAAAAACAACAATTAACCTCATAAACTCCAGGCTTACAATTTAGATATTAAGCTTATTATCTTACATTATTCAGCAACTATAGTGAATTATTTAGCAATGTTTAGCATTTTAGCAGTATTTAGCTTTGAAACTAATAGGAATTATATGTAGCCACATGGCTGTGGAAAAGAGAGTCTGGATCCTTCTGGTGGGTCCATCAAAAATCAGTTGATAAACACAGTAAACTACTGTTACACAACACAACTGGCGATGAAGCATAAGTGAATCTAACCTCACAGATAACTACTCATAATCACTAACCTTTATACAGCCACTACATATACAGCAGTCATAACAACACGCAACATGCGTATTAAACTGTAAGCAATAATTTAATAAACTTACATTAAGACAACATATAATGAAAAATATAATGAAAAGTGTTGCCAAACTACCAAGTGAAATCAGCTCTGACAGCCTGGACAACTGAGAGAATAACACACACAGGCTTCGTGGAGCTAACGAAGAGGTGTTTGTAGGTTTACCCATGATGTTGTGCAGACGTGGGGTTCTGGAGAGGTTCCCCAGCAGCGAGATTGCATTGCTCTTCATGGTCGAGTTGCCCGATTCCAGCAGCGGAGAGATCTGCCGAAGACCATTCAGCTTCTGCACGATGTTCTGACTCACCACATCCGACGCCTGCAAAGCACAAGAACATAAGAGCTAAACCTATAGTAGCAGCACCCTGGCAGATGTCAAAAGAACCCTGGAGCTTCCTGCTTAGAAATGCAATGAACAGTCAACCTTAGCCCTGTATCTCTTATTATTCCCCAGTAATGCCTGCTCATATTTCCTTGCATTCCTGGCTGCCTTAATTGGGCTTGTGGCAGAGCCGGGCGGAGGGGTGGGGGGGGTTGGGGGATCTTACGAGGCCTTTGCTGGCCGTGAGGTTTTGGAGAGTCCCACAGCACGCCTCCCTGATGGCCTCGTTCTCGCTGCTGCCCATCAGGGAGAGATAGGACTGCAGTGCCCGTGAATGGATAAGCCAGCTCTGACCTTTGGGGCAAGAGTCCTCCATCACTGGGTAGTCAAAGTAGCTCTGCGAGACAGAAAACAACATGCCCTCTCTCTTTACTTTCTGATAGCATTTTTGTATTGCAATCAAGCGCTGTAATGTTGAAGCAAGTGCATGTGCGCGCGTCCCGGCGAACCTCTTGTTGGATCTTGCGGCTCTGGCTGCTGAAGCAGCTGATGGGGCCGGTGTCTGCAGCGTTGGCGCTACGGTTGGCGTGGCCGGCCAGAGCGTTGATCTTGCTGAAGACGGTGGGCGACTCGGTCTCCAGCTGGTAGGTGAGGTTGTGCAGAATGCACACGCAGTTCTCCAGAGACTACGAGCAAACCAGCAGCGATGACAACAGTAAGCATCTGTTAGGCCTTTTTATTACCGCTTGAGCACATATGCTGCTGTCTGCTTTAACTGTCTGCAGCTGCATCAGCAATAGATGCTAATGCTAAATGCTCAAATGCTAAAATAGTTTTTTTTTTTTAACTATTTCATATGAATTTAGTGGGCCGCCACAAAGGTTTCCCATAGTTCCTAGGTCGATACACAGGATATGAAAGAAAAGAGCACCCTTTCCTCTAAGAGTGTGTTTTTAACACTAATGATGGCATGGCTGTCATAAGAGAATTTAATCATCATACATCTCTTGCAGGTGAACTTTATCAGCCCCTAATCTAACCTTAGGTTAACTGAACGCTCATTCATCATCAACAGTCTGGCTGCAGGTCAGCAGAGGAAGTCACCTTGTTGTCCACATCACCCTCGGCAACGCAGTTCTGCACGTAGGTGCTGAGGGAGTCCACCAGGCCCTTGCAGTTGCGCATGGCTTGTCTGTTCACCTGCTTGCCACAGCTCAGATTTCTGTTGGCGGGGCGACCGAACAGGTCACAGTTGCGTAATTAAAAATACCAGGACAATCCCTCCTCTCGGTTTCCACTTAATCCCTCGGCTTCCCCCAGTCTAATGAGCAGACCGGTTCACACAGTGTGTTGTAACATTCTCATAACATGCTCTGAGCTAAAGGATGCGTGGAAGACAAGGCTTTTGTCTCAGATTGTTTGAATGAAAAGACAAACTCAACCATGAGAATGCATGAAATCTGCAATCACATATATTAGCAGCAGGACGTTCTGCACTTACTTGGCTGACTGACCGTTTAACAAAAACATCAGTCACCTGACAATTTTAACAAATGAATCCAATGGCCTAATCCAATAGGCCACTGCTATCCTTAGAAAGATATCTAGTCCTTATGGTCATTTGGATCTTTTTATGATAATGGCATCTGAACACAGAATCACGTCCATTAATAATAATAAGATGAACGGGCTCTGCTCACCGCAAGCATCCTGTAGCATTATAGAAGGTCTCAGCATCCACGTCGCGTTTGGCTTCGGGGTCCGATGTGCCGGAGAACGGCTCCAGGACTGACTGGGTGAGAAAAGGCAGGGCATGGCGGAGCAGATCGGGCTTCAGGGTATCCACTGAGGACAGGTTCCACAGAAGGCCTGGGTGGAGACAGGGACACAACACAATGGCAACTCATCCCCAATGCTATGGGCAAACCAAGCTAGCTCAGGCACTACAGTAATGATTAACACTGGGGCTTAAGGCTTGGTTTGGATCTGTTCAGGTATGTTTAACTAGATCTGGCAAAGGAAGAAACGATACATTTACCAGCACAGACTTGTAGTTGAGGAACGTCCCAAAAGTGCCTTTGTACCAAACTGCTGAGGATTTAGTTACCTAGATTTTACCTTAAGGCTGAATGTTGCTATGGTTTTACATTTTTTGCTCCTTTCGTTGCGTTTGATCAAGAAAGAGATCAGACACATGGGCACCCATCAGCTCTGAACACTTGCTTTGGTGGCTCACAACATACTATTCATCCAAAATGCCGCCGTTAATTAATGGCGACAATGCTGAGTCACTGCTTTGTCACACCATTTTGAACTTGCTACCTTTTACTGGGTATTCATTTCCACTGTAGGACTGCTAATGCTCTCCTTTCACAACAGAAGCCTTCTGCCAGCAGACCCCTACCTTGGGATTAAACACTCCTCGGCTCATGTACCTGTCACGTGTCTCTGAGTCTCGGACGAGTCGGTCTCGTGCAGCAGCTGTGCGGCCTGTGCCACACCTCCAGCCCGGTGCACCTCCTCCTTGCTGGCCCGATCCTTGAACACCAGGTTGCGCAGAGCGGCTGCGGATGTCTGCTGAACCGGCGGGCTGGGGCTGCCCATCAGGGACACCAGACGAGGTACGGCACCCAGCTTCAGCACCTGGGGGAGGCGACAGAGGACAGGCAGTGAGAACGGTGCTCAAGGGTGGATGAAGGGTGGATGAAAACATACAGGAAGCAGATCGAGAGGAGGTTGGGGAGTATAGGACAGTGCAGAATGCCTAAGAAACAGCTGATGCTGGAGGTGACCGTTGTAATGTTGTAAATTTCAATTCACAAAGAAACTGAAAAAGAAAGCAAAGTAAGAAACCTTACTAGAGTCACCTTGTGGGAAAATTAGTAGTCTCCATTTAGCATAATGCTGAAACTGGTGGTATCTTTTCACTTTCTGTCATTACTATCAATGTTAGCCTTAATAGATTTTCACTCGAAAACTTTGTTTGCCGTTATGACGTTTCCTTCTTTACCTCCTTCTTGGCTTTGTCATCTGTGAATGTGCAGTGCTGAATGTAGGAGGCTCCACACAGTTGATAGTTCTCATCTGTGCTTTGGATGCAGTCCACTGCCTCCTTTAATGTAATATCAGGTGTTCGTTTCTCTTCACTCCTCCTAACAGCAAACCCCAAAAAACACCATCAGAGAATGTCGATTCATCGAGACACGCACTGTGGCAGAGTTCATTAAGAATGGGAGCAATCCCAATTCCGGAATGTTACTCACCCATCAGTCTCAAACCTGCCCTTCGGTGGATGAATGAGGGTGCCATTCCCTGAAATATGACTACCAGGTCTGTTGAGCGTAATGGGCTTCTTGTCCCCCTTGCCTGTAGGTTTGGGGTTGGTGGAAATGTGGCCTCCGATGCCATCATTCTGGAATCGGGGTATGCTAATGGGTGGGGGGCTGGTGGGGAACCTCTGACCACTGGAGCCCCAGCTGCTGATGGTCTTGTATTTGTAACCATGCTTCTGTTTCCCATAAAGAGGTATGAATGACTGGGTTTTGTTTGCTACATGTTGCAATGGTAACCATGTAATGAAACATCAAATATCAAAATACAAATGTGACACAATATCAAATGAGTTAGTCCATAGCTCACTTAAACCAAATGATGTGCAGCGCAGCTTCCCTTTACACGTTAAATATTACTCATGTCACACATGGTAGAGAATGGGTCTCACACGACAGCATATATATATAGTAATACATATTGTATATTGTCTAGGGAGACACAAACAGCCGGAAACAAATTCCTTGTGTGTGTAAACATACTTGGCCAATAAACCTGATTCTGATTCTGATTCTGATATGTCAATATATCTTAATAATTACAACCATAGTATATTCACATATAGGACAAACTCAAGTCAGTTGTATTCACTATTGTAACAAGTAAACAATACAACAGGACCATAAACATGCTAACAATTATTAGAAATGTTGCCACGTTTCCCCAAACAATTAGAATAGTGAGATTTGGTTGGTAAATAAAATACACGGCTGCCTATATTTTATTCCTTTTCTGTTGTTTAAAGTCTCCAGTACATTTCATAAATACGATTTATGGGAGTGTACGTTTCCCAGAACAGATGAGATCATCAGCAGATCTCTCACCACAGAATGATAAATTCTCAGTGCTTGTGGTGTTCTCATTCCAGACTCTTGAGACAATCACTTTCCTTCTCTGACTAATGCACCTTTATAGCACACCCATCTGTATACCATGTTTATAATACATTCAATAATATATCAGCTGTATATTTTGTACATACCTCTCTTCCTGTATTGTGTACATACTTCATAATGTGGATAACTGCATTCTGCACTTGCTGCTTATTGCACTTCTGGTTAGATGCTAAGCTGTATTGCATTGCCTTGTAATTCAACATGTGTAATGACAATAAAGATGAATCAAATCTAATCTAATCAAATCTAGTCTAATCTAGTCTAATCTAATCTTTAGAGACCCCAGAAAAGCACCAACTGAGCCCAAGCAACCAGGAAAGGCTTCACTGCAAAATATCTCACTATACTACTACTTTACTTTTTTATACAGCTACTTTGGAGTAACTGTCAAGTATTACATCTAATGTAACACATCCAATGCATTGCATTACATTGGAATCTGGATCAGTTAAACTCAAAATGCGCCAACCTGACTCAACCTGAGCCATGCATTACAGCCTAATGCCTAAATACAGCATGAATCCCTTAGTTTAGCTTTTATCAAAGCATGGAGAAGACAGTAAATCTTTAACTGCTGATTTTGTTGTATTCACAACAATTCAAGTATTTAGGATGCTTGCATGATTCTGGAACCAGAGGGGTGAGACACTTGGCATGTTCTACAGAAAAGCACATATACATTTCAGCCGAACATGTCTGCGTATTTAACACGTCTTCATAATGAAACATTTAAACATTTGCTTAATGTACAGCACTGTACAGAAGTCTTAGACCACCATTAGATTTGATGGTAGCAATGGTATAATGCCAATAATGTCACAAATCTGAAATGTATTACTGTTTTTCACCCCAAATGTCACTTACGCCGCTCTGGCTCCAAGGCTGCGATTTGCGCATTGTATTCATACGCACACGCTATTAATGGCACTAAAGGAAAGCAATGTGAGTTTATACAAAGGGTTCCCTCTAAAATGCCTGCATGAATGTGTCCATCTTCCGGGTTCCGGGAAACGGCGCAGACATAAAAATATATCGCATTTAAAATAATTGTTTGTTAAACAGTGTAGATTTCTGCCTATGCTTTACAAAGAAAGGCAGAGAATATTCATGAACACATAGCTTACCGTTTTTATATGTCCATTTGAGGAGCCTTCCAATCCATTCCAACTATAGATGCGTTTGTGGTCATTAAACATACCGTCAAAAGGTGGGCCTAATTAGGGAGAAGATTAGAGAGATTGTACAAATATCGTCGAAACTTTAAGGGATCCTTGTTAATAATAATAAATTTTGGAATTTTGTTATTTTCAAAACACTTAACCATGAAGGCGTGCTATCAGCATACAACAATGCATGGTAAACCTAAACCCAGAAATCACATAACCTATTAGAAAAACACCTATGCGAAAAATAATTACGTGTAATTTGGAAAGTAAACAAACCGGTTCTAAAAAGACTAAAGACGCACCAAACAAACCCAATCAGTTAGCAACTGGAACTGCGCACTTGTGCATGCGCTTACGGTCGAGAAAACATAACATAACAGTTAATTTCACAGTCTATGATAATTAACAGGCACTAGGATGCGCAACATGAATAACTTACTGGTGGGGGAAAGAGTTCCGGATGCGCTGCGATATTTTGACCTAGTTCTTTTCAATGTAGAAACTTGATCCAAGACTCTCTGTTGCGCAGACCGTACACCACGATCCGACGGTAAAGCAAGCGATGTTTCCCCGACATCGTTTGCTGACAACGCTGTCTTTAAAGGTTCGAGCGTCATGGTTTGGTACACCGATTCGTTTAGACTTCGCATCTAGAGTCAGCCTGCGACAACGCGGTTAGAGAGATGTGTAACTTCCTCCAGTCAGTGCGTTCTCAGATCTGACCCTCGTTGTACGCAAAGGTAGACCTACCTACACCTTAAGGTGATTCACGCCCATATGACGCTCCAAAACACTCCCTCTGATGCACGACAAGACAACGATGTTTGACGATCACGATATAGTGTAATCCATCCATTTGATAACGAATGTGGAATAAACCAGAGTTTTGTTTAAACTTTTGTTTTGTGTGAGCATTTGCTGGCTTGTTTTAGGCTTACAGAAGCTTCCTTTAATTTTCTGATATTAAAGATTTGACAGACTAGGCTACATTGACTTAAATAAAACAAGTTGCATTGTTTAGGTTTTGTATGGCATGTATTGAACATATTAATAGCTCCATGCTTCAAAAAACCTTCTCCCAAAGCAAGGAATGAAAGTCCAAAGACCAAATTCCAGTGACAAACATTACAAACGACAGACAGAAGGTTCCACCACACCCTTGGGCAAGCCTGCAGAATACTAATGTGCATGGGCAGGTCCTGCTGTGCTAGTAATGTATCATCAACATCAAGTCGATGTCAGGACATGTTAATGACCCATTTAATCCCTGCTTTCAGCAAATTCTGTAAAGTAAAACGTGAGACTCAATCCAGTGCGCCAGTGAAGATGGATGGGAAAGAAGAGGTTACTCCCCAATTTAGAAATCGCATTAAGCTGCTTTAATAGATGTAATTACCATAAATATAAAGTAAATCGACGCCAGCGCCAGTTCGTTTTCCGTTTAAATGAAAATTGTTTTGAAAAATGGCACACACAAATAAATGTAAAAAGCAAGTTAAATGACAACATCGACAACACTCTTCACAAAACTCCTATAGAGTTTGGGGATGTGGTGTCTATACATTTATCAAAATGGGAATTACTTAAGAATCAGTTAAAATAATAAAGGAATTCATAATGCCCAACCACCGTCATGTTGAGCATATTCAACAGTCGGACTGATTGACATCGCACCCTTGTGGCAGGAGTGTCTCATTACAAAACACCCATTTCTTTTCATATGTAATGAGTCAAGCAAAGGTTTCCATAATTTGGTGCAGATATACTATCAGAATTTGCGTGGAGCTCAGTGTTAGATCATTAGTGTATACTATATTCTCTTTAAAAATTTAATTCAAGTACATGTATACTGTTGTATCTCATTTTTGCACTCCAAAACAATTAATCATGCAACCTATATATGAATAACACTTCAGAAACAAAACACAGACACCAAGTCAGTGATTAAACATATGGATATTTCCTGATATTCAAAGACAAAATCAAGTTTTTCCATTTGTAAAATGAAGAATTTATTTCTTCTAGAAAAGTGCATCTGTGTTATAATTAACTGGAGTTGTATGTGAAACTGGGCACATACAGGATAACACACAGTACATTTCTATGGAGTTACATATGACATAGAAGGGTAGATATATCACAGTACTACTGTCTTAGCACTACACGGTCCTCTCAGGTGTGGTATTTGAGAGGGCCCACAGTTTATGCAGGTACACAGCATGTTAAACAGAGGATATTGCTAAATGAGAGTACATGACTAACACAGAGTGCAAAATACAGAAGATCAGAAAGGTCATTACAGTTACTGCTGTTTATATGAAAACAATATATCAGACAAACATGTGGCCAGCAAGAAACTTTAACATAATGAAGACAAACCAAGATAAAGAAATCAGGTGGCTAACCCTGTTAAGAGTCACCTGCCTGCAGGTTTCAGACTAGAGCTTACAGACATCCAGAAGGCCCAATGCAAGACTCCTCCGCCAGGCCTACAGCACTACATAACAGTTCAATGCACACACGGTACACCCTGATAAACCCCAGTACTAAAACAATTGCTCCAAGGTGTAATCCCATATTTTTAAAATAGTGCTACATTCTCACAGGTCTGATTAAAAAACTAAATTGACAAATAATAAAGGAGTTCTCTATACTGGTCCGTTCTTTTAATGCATCGTTACAGCACACAGCATGTTGTATTATTCAGACATATTGCTTACACTTCAAGATTTCTTTTAGTCTTCATCAAAATGCTTGAGCTCCCATTTTAACCGAGCTAGGTGATTGGTCCAACCAAATCCCTGAGACATAATTTAGTCCATCCACAAGGAATACGGTGTTCTGTCTCAACACAGTTTTGCCCTAAAGATAAGCGCCTAGACAGAAAAGGATGCCGATTTAGTGATTTACTTAAAACACACGGAGAACGGTATTTTACAGTTTGTGGAACAGAAAGGAAATCAAGTGTGCAGTAAGGTGAAGTGTTCTGCGTCCCGTAGCAGTTTCGCCAAAGTCGTTTCGGGAAGCTTCCACAGTCAAGGAGTCGTGTTATTCACTCATCCGGCTCCGGTGCGTTCGGATCCTGTCCGTCACATTCCTTTTGTGAGCGGCCCTTGCACGCAGCCTTGGGGAACTCCCTCAGGCGCTCGTGCAGGCTGCCTACCGCGAGTCTCATCTGGTCCTCGGTTCCCTGGAGAGCCTTCACTTCCATACTGTAAAAGATGTACAGCAGGGTAGTGGAGAGGAGGACCGCGAAGCAGAGCGCCCCCAGGAGATAGAAGGTGGTCTTGGGGAAGGGCTGCTCGGCCCCCATGGCCAGGCACGGCACGGCGGCTATGGCGAGCTCCAGCAGCAGCAGGACCAGGCCCATGACGCCGGTGCGCGCTGCCGTATGACGCATGCGCTCGGCGCAATGGACGCCCACCTTCACCTCAGTGCGAGCCTCGGTCACGGTGTTGACCAGCTCAGACAGCTTGCCTAAGAGAACGGGGAACGAGAGAGAGAGCAACGGAGCAACGTCGTCTTAAAAGAACCCGGAGACCGAGAAGGCGCGAATAAGGAGAAGAACCCGTTGTAGAAGTGCAAGTCTGAATACCTGCAGTGTCGTCTTTCTCCGGAGCACTCCCTCCCTTCCCCTCTTCTGAGGGGCACAGGAGCAGCTCAGCACACAGAGCCTCATGGTCAGAGTAAGGGAAGGGCTGATCAGGGACAACGCCCTTTGTAGTGGTCAGAGATTCACACCTCACATCCGCCCTCTTTGATCCCTGGTAATAAAATACAACATAAAATTACAGGTCAGAACCGGACCAAATGTATTAGAAAAACATGAAGATATATGTTCTTGTTAAAAACAAAACTGGGGCACATTCAAGCATATCCACCTTAAAGAAGACGTAGTCTATACGGATTCCTCCTCCGAGTGGAATAAGCTCTTGCTTGTTAGTAAAGAGATTGTCCATAATGTGTGTGAATCCCTGCTCGCAGCCCTGGAAATTTTCAAATGGATGACACGAATTACTACGGACAATTCCCTCAGAGGGAATTTAAGGGAGACACCGCGGCGTCTGCCATCAAGCGGTTTGAGCTCGGACGTCGGCCGAGTGGGTCCTCACGTCAAAGGTGGCGGTCTCCGTGAAGCAGTCCTGCAGTCCAGTGTAGCTGCGCAGCAGCTTCATGCCCAGGTCTCCTGGCTGCATGTTCAGATCGCCCCCCAAGATCAGCACATCCGCCCCAGCACTCGTGTGCCTGAGTGGCAGAACGTGAAGCCATCAGCGCAGCGCGGGGAAAACGGATCGTTATTTGTTTTTGTAGTATACTGGTGGTCAAGCTTACTTTTGATTCACAAGATGATTTTAAAAAGGAAAATGGTTTGCTGGTGTTCAAACAAACTGAAGTCATTAAAGTCACACACAGTGGGTCTATATTAACCTCTATATTGTTCCTTTAGCTTGCAAAGACACACAACAAAATATGGTTCGTGGTGACACTGTAGAAGAAGAGCCACACCTCTAGTGCTGCAAGGTATAGGAAACGTACACGTGTAGAAAAGGAAGAACTACTTCCAGAATGGGTCATTTTTTTCACTTTTCAAAAAAAAAAACAAGTGGTGCTTGGTCAGGCTGGGAATTGAGAAATGGTGAGAATTTCAGTTGCTTTGTACCGTATAAAGTTCAGGAGCTCCCAGGCCTGCACTACCCTGTGAGGAAGATAAGAGTCTTGCTCTCTGCAATACTCTGCATGCAGCTGTAGGGAGAAAGAAACTCACCTTTAGGGAGAAAGAAACTCCACACATACACACACTCACACATTCTCTTTGTGTGGTCTTACATGGGTGACGAAGACATGCACCGACAGTCCACTGATATTTAGCAATATTTTCCCAACTGCTTTGCCTCCGAACCAGTCTCCATGATGTGCCTGACACACAAAAGTACACATTTACGCATGTCCAGGTTTCTACATCTGCCATTATACAGCTTTACGCTTTTAACAGATTTTGCCTTTTAGAACTCTCACCATATAGGGGTAGCCATTCAAAGAGTATCTGTACAGAAATGCATCATGGAGTGTGTGTCTGGAAAACACTGCAAGTCCACTCCCAAAAAATCCACTGAGGAAGAGAGATTACAAACACACAGACATGTACAGTACATGTTTAACCATACAGAAAACTGTTTTTTGTTCCACATTTCTCAGGATAATGCAATGAATCCCTCCCACTTCTTTGGGAGGTTCAAGGTCTGCGCCAGATAGACGGTAGAACTTTATCACCCTGTCCTAATAGATACAGGTGTAAAACTATAAACCTGTTTAATGATCAATCACATTATCATCTACAAAGCATATGGCCCAGAACTTAATCTATCGGCACAAGGTCTTACCTTTTAAAATAATGTGAAAAAGGATGCGTGTTTCCAAGCTTCTTTTTCAGGAAGAGAAAGTCCTTCTCACTCCAAACCTGAAACACAACCCGTGATCAGAGACAGCAAACTACGACCTCAACATTAATTTTTTAAAGGCCCCCCCCCCATCCCCCTCCCAAGTGCATGACTGTCACTTCCCCCAATAAAACGTGGTCAGCATTTCTGAAGTCACTAGGCTAGCACTGAACCTGCTTGATAGCGAATTTCTTCAGGACAAAAGGCACAGCAGAGTCGAGGGCTTCAGGGCAGAATGCTAATGACACAGCCTTCTGTCTACGACGAAGGCTAAGTGAGCGCGCGTGTCGCTAAGGCGCAGACAGAAGGACACTGAGCATCCACTCACTCTTTTGATGGAAATGCTACAGTGAACTAACTGCCTGCAAAGTTACAAATACAACCCTCCACTCCTCTCACTCTCTCAAGTGGCACGTTTGAAATCTTTATTGATCAACTGCTTGACAGACACGCTGTACGTAGACGTTAGTCAAACACGAACAGACTAGCAGCATCATAAAAAAGTCTAAGCCACCAAAGTAAAGGGTGAGTAACCCAACTCTGTCAGCAGTAGGAAGAGACCTTTCAACACTGCATAGTGTCAATAACAGCGTGTGAATGCTTGCTGAGTGAAGGCCGGTGGATAGCATTCCAGTCTTTTCAGGAGTGAGTATTGCATTAAGGGTGGAGTCCTGTCTGTTGTGGGCAGTTGCACGCATCAGAGGCTAATTATAATGTAAATAAAAGGAACTTTGGCCCACTTGAACGGAACCAAGTGGACCATTAAAGTGATCGATATTTTTACTTGCTGATAATTGATAAATAGGTTCCACCATTTCCCCCCCGAACGAAGATGCCCTAGACACACCAGCATTGCTAGATTCGTCTGACAGGGGAATTCTGAGAGCACGGATCAGAGGAGACTTCTGTGAACTTTTGTCTCAATAAGTATCATCAAGTTTATAGAAAGCTGACCAATTGAGAAGTTAAACAGAATGATGCCACTGATATTACATGACACGCTATTCGGCTGAAAAACTAACTCTTAAATAGCAAAAGAGAAGCATTTGAATTCCTATCTCAGCTCAACAAAAACCATATGCAACCAAGGAAAACCATGACACTTAATAGAGAAATGCAATGACTTCAGAAAGGTGTAAACTTGCCCAGAACACTACCCATGACGGAGGCATAAAACATATGCCGATGTTTTTCTCAGCAGTATATAGCACACGGAAACATCGCCATACTGAAAAAGGATTCCCACTTTCTTTCTTTATTTATATAAGCACTTTCAGCATTTGGCCGGCGCTCTTATCCAGACCGGCTTAGGTCTACGTATTTATCAGTCTGACAGTACTTATGCTCCCTGAACCCATGACCTCTGTGTTGCAAGCATCATGCTGTACCGGCTCTACCAGGAGCACAAAAAGAGATTTCCCGCATAAAGACACACCACTTCAGGAAGCAAATGGTAGGATTACAGCCTGGTAAGATTACTGAGGTGTGACGAGCGCGTCTTCTCAGAGATTTATCTCGTTAACTACAGATCAGATATCAGGGAGTCAACGAGTTCAACCGAGTACTAAATGTGACAGTTTTCTTTAACATCGTTTTTAGTTAAGTGTTGTTCCTCTGTGTTTAAATATGTGCTTGGGAGGCATGTACAAAAGGCCTTCAATTAATACTGATATTCTGTTTCATTTCAATCCCAATGGTCATTTTAACTGTAATGGGCTGTCAAAACTAAAACTGTGGCAGAATGAATTCTAATTTAGAGGGCTCATGTTCAGGATCCTTCCACAGAATCATTACACCTTTACAGTTTGCTGCAATTACAAACTACTACACCCAGCTGGCCAAATGTTATGCAGCATTTACTACATACTGTATAAAACCCACCCCACTGTGAACTTTTCATTGCATAATCAGGATGTGGGTTTAAACACCTGATTGGAAGGGCAAGCTTCCAAAATAAACTTTATTATTTTATTTTTTTTAAGCGATTTGTTTTTTGTGTGTGTGTCACCTCTTGCAGTAACACTACATCATGTTGTTCCTTGCTCAGATGATCTCCGATCATGGCATACCGCTGTTTGCAGTGCTTACTAAGGTAGCGGATCCCCCTAGAAGCACACACACACGCACACACACAGCATTAAACCACACACTCTCCTCCACCCAGGAGTGTAACAATCAAATTAATCAAATCAAACCAAAGTAGTATGGTACATGTCCACAAAGGATAAGGTATCATGACATTTTGTGTTGCATCAAAACACACCATACCCATGCCTCTATGCACACTGGTGTCATACATTTGATAGTGGCTGTGTATAAATTATTCACCACCTAGCCTGGAACTGTTCAGCCTCCGACACAAAGGAGGAAGGGGAACGGCGATTACGTTCTGTCCCATCAGCTTTGCTAAAGTTTCTGCTGCCATTTTCCACCGACGGCAAGGGGGTGTGCATGCTCACCAGCAGTTGAGAGAGAAGACTCGAAGCCTTACGGGCATGGTGGCTGGCAGGCTTTTCGTGAGTGGGTGCTACTCTGTAGTTGGGATGCAGAGGGAGACAAGGGAGGGAGCACAGGGAGAAACAGAAAGCGTCAGGCCAGCAAGGGGTGACATTAGTCGCCAACAATGCGTCACCAAAACCCAGGTGACCCAGTCTGTTATGACCAGTAGGAAACGAAGAACAGTCAATCTAGGTTAGCTCATTTGCGAGGTAAATAAATGTGCAAGATTGATAGGGTCAAATAGAACAATTATAATTAATATGGATTCAAAGCAACAGACAATTTAATGATAATGCTTTCTTGCAATGCCAGGGAAGTAGCACGATGGAGTGTTACCTCATGGTATGTGCTCTTTAGTTAAGGAACTCTGGGAAACGCTGACTATAGATACATATACGACGACTGAAAATAGTTTTCCTTAATATGAGGGCAGGACGGAAATGCCCATTAAAAAGTTCATAAAGCAGGCTAGCTAGGTATCTAGTTACAGAATTCGTACATAAGAAATCCAACTTCAGCAGCACATGACAGTAATCAACAATGTTTTATATAGGCTACACCTACAAACCAAATAAAACCTTTAAAAAAATTATATTTAACTGGATATGTATTTTATGACAGAACTCCAAAGTTTGCTAAGCATGTAATTAATAATCCTAACAATTAGATAATAATCAAAATAATCAAATATAAATGTCAACCAGTAGCTAGCTAGAATATTTACAGCGTAGCTACAAGACTGGTGGGAATAGTTAAGGTCGCATATTTGTTAACCTTTGCTGGCCAGTGGGTATTTATCGTTAGAACATAAAACCACAGCCTTGCCTTATTCTCAGCTCAGGATGTACTAAACATGGGCGCAATAAAAATGCAGAAGCATCCTGACACGGGTATATCTGTCGAGCTACGCATAAAGCAAGATAGTACATTTCGAGTTGATTAACTTTGGTTGCTATAGGCTGGCTAGATGAAGTTGCTTAGCTGGTGGGGCTGCCTCAAATAGCGGTTCACTAACCAGTTATGCCTGAGTAATTAGAGCGGTAGCGGTCTATCCAAGTTAGCGGCGCTCATCGTTCGTCCTTAACCATGTTAGCTGGCTAAACTAGCTACTTTTGGACGACTCATTCATGTCACTGTATACCGTGAATAAACAGCATCTAAAACACACACGCAAGCTGCCTGTTAATTTAAAAGGAAATAAAACCGCACGTATATCAAAGTTGTCATGAATCAGGAATTAAATAAACTATTAATCCAACTAGCAAGATAGCTCGCTAACGATAGATGACTATATGTAAAAGCTGCTGACCTGCGAGCAAGTTAACTACTATCTAGCAAGTTATAAACTCAAGTTATAAGCAAGTTATAAGAGCTAGAGAACTTACCGTAACCTTACTTGTAACGTAAACTCCTTCCAAAAATCCCAAATTTGTGTTTATTCACATCAATCAGTGGACCAAGAAAGTCTAATCTACTTATTTACCTATTTACCTGCCTAGCTAGCTAGACAGTTACAAAGTTTTGCCTAGCTAGCTGCTACAAGCTGTCGCGGCAGAATTGTGGTTTTATTCATTCTCCGAGTTGCCAGGTCTCGCGAGAACATCATGCAACGAGGTTGGAAACACGGAAGCACATGCGCACATACATACCACAAGATGCGTGAAAGAGGGTTGATCAATTTATGTATGAATGCTTTTTGTTAAACTGATGAACAACAAGTGAAAATATGATTCAATATGTACCCTCCACACATCACCAAGACTCCTTATGTATATGAATGACTTGGATAATGATATTTATTAGGAACCTTTGAACATTTTACCTAAAATAACTTTCATTGGTTCTTATTATCCAAGTAATTCAAGCCCAAAAGAAGCAATTAACCAGAGAATTTGCTTCTACAAAAAGCCCAAAATACGCCATCTTACCTACCACATTGTGTGTGAATGTGTGTGATGCATTTATATGTATGAATTTTAAAATATTGTATCTTGTAATTGTTCTTTTTAAAGAGGTTTTGTTAAACTGAATGAGAATGTGTATGAGTATGCGATTAAATAAGTATTCTAGCCCACCACCATATGTATATGAATATTATGTATATGAATGACTTGGCTAATATTATTAAGAAAATCTGAAAGTTTTACTTAAAAAATACTTAATACTTTTGTATGTTCTTAATGACTCCATGAGTCCTCAGGTGGATAAAGCTAAAGCCACCAGGGCATGCCAACAACCAAACACGAAATCCTTCTTGGTATTGGAAGGTTGGTATTGTTGCTTCATTCCTGATTTTGCAGCAGTGAGCAGCAGAATGAACTGAATTAACAAGAAAATATCAGCCAGACAGAGTAAGGTGGAATGAGGATTGTGAAAGAGCCTTTAGAGACTTGCAGAACTGTTTGTGTTCAGAGCTGGTACTGTGCAGCCTAGATTTTATGAAGTTTTTTGTAGTGTAGACGGATGCATCAGGCACGGGACTGGGTGAAGTATTTTTGCAGGGCGAAAGAGACGATTTGAAGCTGATCGACTACATCAGCAGGAAACCTTTCCTAAGGGAGACCAGGTATTCTACAATTGAAACTGATGCCCATGTGATATGGACACTGGAGACTCTTTGAAATATTATCTTTTAGGTGCAGATATTATTCTTGAGACTGATCACGGAGTATTGCAATGATGACCAACATGAAAAATTGTAATCATGATCACAAGGTGATACGTTACTCCAACCTTTCAGGCTTCAATTAAAATATAAGAAGGGCATGTTATTGTAATGTGAAATTATAACATGAAATTAGTTATTACATAGTAATTACAATGTGTAATTACAGCATGCTGTTACAATGTGTAATTGCTATGTATTAAATTGTTACAATTGTTACATTGTAACACATTGTAATTACATATTGTAATTAGTGTTATTACATTATTAGTAATTGTAATAACATTGCACTACTTTTATACTACACTGACACTTTACCTGTTATCTGTTTAATCTTATTGCCATTTTTTTCTATTTTATATATTTTGTATGTTTTATCTATGGTTTTGCAGTTGTTGCCTTTCTGTACCTGGAGCTACTGCAATGTATCAGTTTCCCTCTGGGATTAATAAAATGATCTAACTTTCTATCTTTAATGTAATTTTACACATTGTAGCAACAATGTAATTGTACTAGCATGTGTGTGATGCACTAGCATGACTGAAATGTCTCGATCCTGAGGACATCTTGCCAACAATTGCAGAGCCATTATCCATCTTCTATTATTTAAATTCATGACAGAACTGCATCAAATCCAGGGAGGCAACAAAATTAATAGTTACCAGCTTACTGTCAAACCTGTCATCGTGAATCGTGTAGGCGGAAATTGAGAATATGCAGCAGTGTGTCCACAGGCCTAGTATTAAGAGGCACTGTACTAAATTTGGGTTTTCATCTGCAGTCGGAGATTATTTTTAAGACCTTCATGATGTGGATCACATGTGCTACAGCAGGAAAAACCTGAAAGGGTGCAGTAGGTACCAAGACTGGGAATGATAACCGAGTCATCATGAGACCACTGGAATGTTGGGTAATGAAGTTCACCCTAACGAAGAGTAAAACTCTGTAATTTAAGAGACTGTCCTAAAAAACACATGATTTGACATGGTTACTTTTGAAAGGTTTATTAGAGCTTGATATGCCTACTAATTTCATAAAATGCCTTTTTTAGAACTCCTTAATCTGTCACTGGTCACATGCAGTTTCTTATTTCACTCTAGCCCAAAAATAGAGATTATTAGAGGTGTATCAAGACAGAAAATAGAGGCTTTCACAAGTAGGCACATTTTATGAAGAAAAATGTCCCAAGGGGAACCAAGACAATTTATTGGTATTGCTATACATGTTGTTTAGATTATATTGTACAAACCCCTCACATTGTAGATAACATAATATAAATGACTTCAATGCACAGCTGGTAACCAAGGCCACAGTGAACTGTTACTGGGTAAGGAGGGAAAAAAATTCCAACACCGTTTAGATTATTATATAAAATCTCAACAGTAACACACAACATTTTCAATTGATGCATATAGCATTAATTGAAAGTCAAAGAGCAAACATATAATTAATCATAAAAAAAAACCAATAGCCTGTAACAAAGTACAACTGAGGAAGCGGGCGCCAAAGTTCACAGACAACACCATTGCAACACCATTTATAGGCTAAGGCTGTACCAATCCAACACCATTTACAGTGTAAGGCTGAACCAATCCAACACCATTTACAGGGTAAGGCTGTACCAATCCAACACCTTTTACAGTGTAAGGCTGTACCAGTCCAACACCTTTTACAGTGTAAGGCTGTACCAATCCAACACCATTTACAGGGTAAGGCTGTACCAATCCAACACCATTTACAGGGTAAGGCTGTACCAATCCAATGTTTTGAAATAACACGACAGCCTGAAACATCAAGTCTGCCATCGTCAGTATACTAAGAAGTACCTTGTAATTTTTGACATAAATGGATTGGTAGACATTTTTTAAAAGTCAAATATTGTTTTGCTTTAATACTTATAACAAACCCATCACAATGAATTAACTGAATCATGAGATATTGTTAGCATCATGATAAAAACCCTGTTAATCTGTTTTTGATTTCTTGTATTAATATGTACACAGATATTTCCCTTTATCCTTGGATAAATAAAAGGTCAGAACACTTTGTTTCGTTACAATTTGGTTTAAACACAGCACAATACCTGGGTTTATCGGAGGCAAGATTTTCTTAAGACACTGACAATATAGTACCCTTAAATAACTAATATGAATATTAAATAAAGAATACTTTCTCCAAAAGGTGGAATAGCTTTTTCACACAAGCAGGGCCAACTCTAGCCATCAGTGACTGCCACATTTTCAAAGGGAGAGTAAACTAATGATACAGGAGACTCTTTTGGGTCATACTCACACAGCTCTTTCCATCCAATTAGATTTTATTTTCAGAGTATTTTTCAAACACTCTGCAGCTTTACTGAAACATATCCCTGATCCCACTATTGTGGAAAACATGTCCAATTGGGTGCATTAGGCAAAGGTATAGTACCACTACAATCTTAAAATGACGAAGACTTTTACGCCACAGTAATGCTGTTTTCCTTGTGTTAGAGGGTAATTTAATGCAACCTGTTGGCAGTCATGTTCTCCATGCTTTTAAACTCTCCTTAGTACAGGTGCCACTATTAATTTGTGACGAACATGTGAACAGTTACTCGTGCGCCAATGTACAGCAACATTTTAGAGGAGAAATCAGCTCTGAGCAGGAAAAAAAACAAGTAAGCCCTAGTATCTAGTATCAAAAACATTAGCACATAGTTGTATTGATTTGTGTTGAGAGGTAGTCAAAAAAAGGCACTTCAGAATGTCGATCCACATTGTGTACTTTGGAGAGAGGCACTTGTCATTTTCACCAATGTAAGAAAATCGTTTGGCGGCCATGTAAGCCTTCCAGGTTCTGACACCTCCTAAAAAACAGGTCCATGCAAATACACTGCAATGTTTCTCAATCTGCGCCTGGTCAAGAAACGAGCTGGGCTCATTAACCATGATCAAATAATTTGCATTTCGTTTAGGAGTAAAACTAAAAACAAAAAAACAAAAAAGAAACAACAGAAGGGAGGGAAGATGAAGTTGATGATGGCCTCACAGTTCTTATAATATCAGGTTTCATATCGATTAATATTGTGTCAACGATGTTCCCATAGGAGAAACAGTAGCAGTATATTTTCAGCAGACATGTCCTTTATGAAAATTGCTGCAACCCTCTTTGCAGGGGTCCTGGTCCTTACTTCCAATATGTACTGTGCACCTACTAAGGACACACTGTCTTTCAGTATTACAAACCTTCCTACCTGCTGACACATTCAACGTTCATTGTCCTCCAATGAAGACAAAAAAAAAACAAAAACAAAAAAAAAACAACCAAAAGCATAAAAGACATTTAGAATCTGAACTTGGCAATACCTATGTGACCCACTTTGTTTTTTAAGGCATTTAAATACGTATAAAAAAAAGGATTGTCCTTTAACAGAGCAAAACTACATTCCTTCTTTCCACTCATTCACGTGTGCGCGGTTGACCCGGGCCGGCGAGGAAGACGTTAAAAACCGCGTGTCCATTCTGGGGAAGATGCCGCCGTAGTGCTCTGACGTCCGGACAGTGTGTGGTGGCGAGTGCGAGAGCGGCGCGAGGGTCCGTCGACGAAGCCCTGGCGCTCGCGGCCACGGCTAGTCTTTGACGAGCCGGTAGACGTGGTACTGCGCCCCGTGTTCGCTCGTCGACACTTCGAAAACAAACGCTATGCAGAGCAGCGTCTCCTGCGTTTCCCTGTTGGTCACCACCTGGAATGGGACAGATCGTGCCGTGACACTCCGGTCAGTCTGAGAGCTACGGTACGGTACAGGCTACCTTCAGTCTGTTACCACGAATTAACACAATCACAAACAATAAATAAACAGTACCCTTTAGTGCCTACTGAACATCGGACAATAAGGCTCCTGATTAAAAAGCCTAGCGAGTGCTTTTAACAGTTGGCTGCAATATAGTTCTGTACTGACCTGTAAAATGGTAAAGTTCTCTAAAACGCTGTTCATCATGTATTTCTCGGGCAGGTGCTTGAGCTTGTGGATGAAGTTGATCATGTATTCACACATGGGCGAGCGGTGGATCCTGTACACACACTTGCCGCCTTCCACTCGCGCATACTCCGTCTGCCAGTCATGTATGTACATAAACCCATACATAAAATAAACACCTTATCAGACATTGTACAAATAGGAACAGGATTGCTAGCCTCTGTGTTTTTGTTCGTCAGTGGTGTAAAAGTGTCACTTAGCAAAAACAAAACGTTCTGAATAGCAACGCATTTACTGTGCCGACACCAAGGACCTGTAGCTTTCAACAACGAAGGAGAATCCTTGATGCAGAGCTACAGCGCCATCTGCTGGGCTGAACCTCACTTGTCTGCACATGAATTACTCCACATCACTCTCATCTGGTTCTTACACCAGGTCAAACAGGCCCAAATCTGACCTTTCTCTCCATATGTGACTCCATATTTGAATGGCATTGTGAACAGCAAAAAACACATTGAATCTGACATTCACAATTTGATTTGGGCTATTTTCATATTTGATACTGACACCTCGTGTGTCCAATACACAGCAATGCAACTCAGAATGAGTGGCCAAATCATAAACCACGCGACGTTTACGTCACTGCGGTCGACATTCATAATTTTATCGATAAGCACAGATGCATGACAACAGAGGGCGCAAGGTGGAGACGCGACTCACCTCCACTTTCTCCACCACCTGCTTGCCGAAGGAGCAGACTTTAGTGGAGACGGTGATGGTCATGCTCTCGGCGCTGCAGTACTGGCTGCTGACGCCGTAGAAGGAGCCCGGGCCGTCCTGCATGTCGCTGCTGTTCAGGTCCGCCTGCGGGAACCACGCAGCACAGGAAACCCTTTACACTCACTCAGCTATACCATCCACTACAGGACTGCAAGGGCTCTAGAGTCAACCTGGTGAGAACACTTTTTAAAACTGTAACACAAGTGACATGTGTCCTCTTCATTTTCAGAGTCTCATGCCCTCTAGTGAGGGAGTAATGAACACACAGGTTGCTCAGGTGTTCCACCCACCCAGAATTTGACGAGGAAGAAGGCGTTCTGGGGGCCCTTTTCGTACAGCTCTTTAAGCCCTCCTTTCTTCTCGGGAAACTTGTCGTAAATCTGCCGGATGTCCACTGCCTCTAGCAGGGGGTCGCTGTACGAGGGGTTGGTTTGCCCGATGTGCACAAACAGATGCTTGCTGTACTGTAAACGGAAAAGCACAGCCAGGAATTTACAGAGACCGAGTAAGTTTGCATGGGCTCACCACCAGATCGCGAGTTGTTCCTTTATTAAAAACCCACCAAAACGCAACTCATCGGCAAGCCAGTTATTGACTTGAACACGCTTGTAATGCATGTGAAGAGAAATGTGTGTGTGGGGTGCACAGTCACTCACAGTGTCCTGGTCACGGGGGACCTCCATGAAGGCAGAGTACTCTAGCATACGTAATTTGGAGGAGGCGATGGTGCGATCCTGCCACACGGGCACAGCGGTGGCGGAGGGCGGGAGAGGTGGTGCCAGTGGCTCATACGCTGAAGTGGGGGGTGGGGGAGGGTCTCCGGTCAAAATAAATCAAAGAAAATATCTAGAGACCCTGTCCTTAACAATGACAAACAGCAGCTTACCAGATATTGGAGGTGGGACAGGGCCAGACATGTTTGGGTAAGGCTGTGCAAAAGGCTTGATGCTGCAACAGTCAGTACAGGAAGCGTTAGAGAAGATCCAGAGGCTTAAGGCAACGTGAAACTCAACGAAACTCAACCCAACTCACTCCTGAGAAGGTCCAGGCTGTCCTGGGATTGGAGTCGGCCAAAACTGCAAAGGACAAAACGGAATTCAGGATATGGGTAAAAAAAAAAAAAGGTAGCATGTGTGTGTATCATTCGTGCCTGAGCCTCTTGTGGGGCCTGGACCACTCACCCGGGGGGCAGGTGGGTAAGATGGCTGGGGCAGTGGGAGCTTGGAGACTCGATCTGGGCTGAGGAGATTTGGAGATACGATCTGAGCAGAGGAGAGTGATGCCATATTCTGCAGAGCCTTGTCTTTGGATGCTTGATCCTAGAAATGGGTAAAAGATATAGGTGAGTGTTCCAAACACACACACAAACACACACACACACACACACACACACTAAAGCACACTACTAGACTACAGCTTAGGACTGTAAATGGAGTAAAACAAATTGTAAACATAAAGCTTAGCTCGGTTTATTCTTGTCCATAAGATGTAAAAAGCTAAAAAAAACCATAAGAAACAAATAAGTGCAGCAGTTCCAAAAGTGCCACAGAAGAAAACCAGAGAGCACACGGCGGCTCACACATCTGGGCAGCACCATTTTTCTTTTGCATAACAGTAAAGCTGTTAATTCCGTCAATTAGCTGAACCAGATTACAGTGCTCCTCTGGGTTTCCATAAGAGAGGAAAGAGGTGACAGGCAGAGGCAGTTAGAAGAAGGTGATTGGTAGATCGGGACCTGAGCACGCTGCAATGCACGCCAACAGCCAATCCACTGAGCCAGACTCCACCACAGCAGCCAGGACTTGGACGTCCGTTTAAATGCCAGTATGTTCAACCCAAATCACTTCCGTGTCTACTTTTAGTCATTAGTCTTAATGCACAGCCAATCAGACCCGTCTCGAGTCCATTCGCTGAAACTGGTTCTTTTAAGTGTAGTGTTTTTGTTCACTTTATTCAGAAAATAACCTCTCCTTTCTGTTTCCAAAATGCACAGCATGGCACAGAAATCGTATAAATTGTCCTAAGATACTGTATACACATTTAGGATTAGACACTAGATGCGCATGTAATAAAAATTCTGTCTATTAATACGCTAGGGTTACTGTCAATGTTGGTGTCAGCTTACACTTTTCGTCCACAAATTTAATGCACCGCTACAGTCTGTAATCGCTGTAATGAGAGTCATGACCGTAAACTGAAGCAGGGAGTTCACGGGGACACAAATGCCAGGACATTCTACTGACACCTCAAGGCTTATGGGAAATGTATGCGTACAGCAGGGCGAGGGAGTGCGAGAGGGAAGCGGAATGCTGGGAGCTGTGCGGGGGAGGGGCGGGGCAAAGCAAAGCAAAATCCAAATTCACACTTACCAAGTTCATGGCCTGAATCAAAAGAAAGAGATACCATTAGTACAATGTCCCGGAGATCTGCACGTTAGTGTGTTCTTGGGTGGTTCCTCTCAGATCATTAGGATCATTCAACCCTAACCAGACAGTACGCTCCTGGACAGTTTTGTGAAGTCAGAATTTTTTTGCCCGCCAAAATACAAAGGCAAGTCTGGTTGACTACTGTACAGGACATTCCATTAACAAGTGACAACACTTGTGTGGAAATCAGGATTTCATTGTTCTTTAAATGCTTAAATGTCAATTATGGATTCAGAGGTGTTTAAATACTCTGCAAATACTAGTAAAAAAAAGTCAGAGCGCCTGTGTTATGAAAAAAAGTTAAATATGCAAAACAAACAAACCTAAAAGAATGCAGACACAGAAAACCATTTTGCAGTAAATGAACTAAAATCTTGATTCATTTATGCAAAAAGCACAAATGGCTAATAAGTCACGAGGAATTAGTGTACTACCTGCGTTAGCCAAGTTGAGGACACCAGGGGGCGATAGTGCCACAGTTAATTATTCTGACCACTATGAACTACTGTAATTACTATGATCACTATAAATTACAGTAAACACTTAAGACTATGAATTACTCTAATTACTTTGATCACTATAAATGGCTGTAAAAACTTTTAGGACTATGAATTGCTGGAATTACTTATAAGGGTACAGTACAGTCCAGTGAAGAGCCTTAGACCAAATTTCACAGTTTTTGTCTTCTTTAAAAGAATATGGAGGATATCATTCAGCTTTTGTATCCTGCAACGTGAGACGAGCTGTTTTTCTACCTCCTCATGCACAAAGACAATGGAAAAACAAGCAAGCTAGGGCTTCTTTTAAAACTCTACCTGTCTGGTTTGTTCTGAGAGTGTTCTGAGCCCAGTGAACTGTAGAGGTGGGATGGACATAGGGCAGCTCTGGATGAAAGGAGGGGAAATGGGAAAGAGAGAGAGAGCTGCAGGAAAGTCTACAGGCAGAGCGCACGGAGCCGTCATGCACTGTCATGCTGACCTGCTACACGGGAGTGGGCCCGCGGGACCAGGCGCGGGACTACACTCGAGCCATCGTCCATGTCTGGCCTACAGCAACGTGACAAGTGGGGAGGGGTGGTGTTTTTTGGGTTTTTTTTTTTTGTACTGAGCACCTCTATCTGACACAAGAGGACTCTGCCTTCACTGAGGTCTTCTTGTGGGTGTCTGGATGGCCAACGGTGTGATGGAACACGCTGTTCCATATGGTGACGCTGCCTCTGATTGGTTAGCGCAAAGCCAAACGCCGCAAAGCCCCGCCCCCGCCCGCAGGAAAGCGCATACCTTCAGCTTTGACTGTATTTCGCGAGATTTTCTTCGGGCAAGAACCTGCAAATGGCTAGAAACCTGCAGGAGAGAAGAGCGGAAAGGAGAGGAAGAGGAAAGAGGGAGGAAAAGAGAGAGAGAAGAGAGGCCGTAACCAAGGAGGGAAGAGACGCCGTTCGTACGCTAGCCAAGGGGCTAGCGGAGGGACACCTACCTTTATACCCGCTTGAAACTCGCGGACTTTCTTCCGTGCTAACACCTGTATGTGACTAGATACCTGAAGGAGTGTGAGAGGGTTTTAAAACACACATGCAACCAGGCTTTCACAAACAAACAAACAAAAAACAAACAAAAAACACACAATGACTGTTTAATAGTGTTTCCCAACCTCCCAAGTCCATGGTGGTCCACATTTTGGCTGTAGCCCAGCTCCCAGGACACCTGTACTAGGCAGTCAGTGTGCCTGGTGGCTCAGTTTAGGGTACTGAGAGCTGAGCAGGAGCAAAAACCTGGACCTTCTGCTTACACCCAAGGACCAAGCAAAGAAACACCGTTTTAACATACCTATATATATATATATATATACACACACACACACACACACACACACACACACACACACACACAGCTCAAAAAAATAAAGGGAACACTAAAAGAACACATCCTAGATCCCAATTAATAAAATATTCCAGTTGAAAATCTTTATTTATTACATAGTGGAATGTGTTGAGAACAAAATAACAAAATGATCAATGTAAATCAATATTATCCCATGGAGGTCTGGATCTGGAATCATACTCAAAATCAAAGAGGAAAATCAAATGACAGGCTGATCCAGCTTCAGTGGAAATTCCTCAAGACAAGTTAGAATGAGGCTCAGTAGTGTGTGTGGTCTCCACGTGCCTGTATGACCTCCCTACAATGCCTGGCCATGCTCCTGATGAGGCGGCGGATGTTCTCCTGAGGAATCTCCTCCCAGACCTGGATTAAAGCGTCAGTCAACTCCTGGACAGTCTGTGGTGCAACGTTGGTGGATGGAATGAGACATGATGTCCCAGATGTGCTCGATTGGATTAAGGTCTGGGGAACGGGCAGGCCAGTCTATAGCGTCAATGCCTTCATCATGCAGGAACTGCTGACACACTTCAGCCACATGAGGCCTAGAACTGTCATGCATCAGAAGGAACCCAGGGCCAACTGCACCAGCACATGGTCTCACAATGGGCCTCAGGATCTCATCCCGGTACATAATGGCAGTCAGGGTACCTCTGGCTAGCACATGGAGGTCTGTGCAGCCCTCAAAAGAAATGAATCCCCACACCATTACTGACCCACTGCCAAACCAGTCATGCTGGAGGACGTTGCAGGCAGCAGAACATTCTCCACGGCGTCTCCAGACTCTGTCACGTCAGTGTGAACCTGCTCTCATTTGTGAAAAGCACAGGGCGGCAATGGCGAATCTGCCAATCTTGGTGTTCTCACCCTGCACGGTGTTGGGCTGTAAGCACAAGTCCCACTTGTGGACGTCGGGTACTCATACCACCCTCATGGAGTCTGTTTCTGACAGTTTGAGCAGAAACATGGATATTAGTGGCCTGCTGGAGGTCATTTTGCAGGGCTCTGCCACTGCTCCTCCTGTTCCTCCTTGCACTAAGGAGGAGGTAGTGGCCCTGCTGCTGGGTTGTTGCCCTCCAACGGCCCCCTCCATGTCTCCTGGTGTACTGGCCTGTCTCCTGGTATCTGCTCCATGTTCTGGACACTGTGCTGACAGACACAGCAAACCTTCTTGCCACAGCTCACATTGATGTGCCATCCTGGATGAGCTGCACTACCTGAGCAACTTCTGTGGGTTGTAGACAGTGCCTCATGCTACCACTATGGTGAAAGAACTGACAAAATGCAAAAGTGACCAAAACATCAGCCAGAAAGGATGAGAACAGAGAAAAGGTCTGTGCTCACCACCTGCAGAGTCCTTTATAGGGGGTGTCTTGCTAATTGGCTCTCATTTCTACCTGTTGTCTGTTCCATTTGCACAACAGCAGGTGAAATTGATTCACAATCAGTGTTGCTTCCTTACTGAACAGGTTGGTTTCACAGAAGTGTGGTTACATTGGAGTTACATTGTGTTTTATAAGTGTTCCCTTTATTTTTTTGAGCAGTGTATATATATATATATATTGTTGTTTTTATTTTTCAAGTATGATTCACAACGTAAGCTCCTGTGTTAGTGGCATAGCAGTTTGCAATTCCACATCACTAGGAGGATAAATACGGTTAGATGGCGGGGTAGGAGAGTACCTGCTTCCTCGTGCGTGTTTTTCCTGTCCTCAGTTTGATGTACCTGGCAATCAGCTCATTCCGACCTGCGGCGAGAAAAGGGGAAGTACGTCATTTTTTTTTTTTTAACCAGAAGATGGCGCTCAAGGGAAGTACCAGGTTCTGAACACAAGCACACACGTACGAGGACATGAACGCACGCAAGCACACCCCCTACCCCCACCCACCCACCCACACACACACACATTCCCCCACCCCTCCAATGAACCCTCATGGTCTTAATGAGGAGGCTTTCTGCAAATAGAAAATTAATAAACGTGGAGCTGTTAACGTTTAAGCGATAGCTTTGAGCTAATGTCAGGCGATAGCTGCATTTAAAACAGCACTCTTTCCACAACAGCAAGGCGCCGGGGCGTTTGTGCGGTTCAGTCCGGCGCCGAGGCACATCGAAGGCAGGAAGGTTAGCCTTAAAAGAAAAATCTTCACGACTTCACTACCTTGCTTTATATAACATAAGCCTACAGAACATGTGTCTGCATCTCATCTCTCAACATGACAGTGCTCATAAAATGAGTGGTTGTTAAACTACTAAACTGGTTCAGTGCTTCTATTCCAGGCCTGACTGTCCTGCTCTGCGCGGGATGGGTCCTGCGGCCCGCTGAAGGACTGGGAAAGACGCGCCCGAGTGTTTGTGGAGGCAGAGGGAGATAAGGAGGGTCTCTCCTTCGTGGCCAGAGTGAGTAGGATTTGTGAAGGATGACAATCTGACTACAGGATATCCTGCGTGTACGGGCCTCTGTCATGCCTGCCAGATTTCCCAATTGAACAGTTGACCAGACAGATGTTTGCGCGAGCATGTGCAAGCATGTGTGTGTGTGTGTGTGTGTGTGTGTGTGTGTGAGAGAGCAGCTGCAGCAGGAGCACCACATTTCATCACTTGCCGGTCGTGAAGATGGGAGACAGCTCCACACAGCTCCACACGTTCATATACCCCCCTCCCCCCATGGACTGCTTCCACATCACTCTCAATGGGGGTTAGAGGGATTACATACGCAGGTCTTCACCAGAGGGAACTGGGAAACTGGAGTTTCGCAGGTAGTCTAACACCTGGAAGAGCCACATTCCAAAATCCCGCATGCCAGTACCCAAGAATCAGGACCAACTCATGTGCATCTAAACATCCAGATATTACCCCTCCAAGATCGATCAGGCCAAACACATAATGGCGCACTTTCTAAAATATCCTAGAAAAACAAATTAGGTCAGGCTCTAAAACATACACCACATATGTCAATCAAAACTGAAACCTATAACCTATTAAGCTAAAATATGCTTTTATCAGTAAAAGTCCAACTTTTTCCAGTAATCCCTCTGGTGCTACTAAATAAAGCAGTTTATATTTTATATAGTGTTTCTATCCCTAGTCACACATTTATCTCCAGATCCCTCCAGAGGAGGCATTGCAGCTTGGAAATGTTCTGGGCTGAAGTGTTAACTTAAGAGCTACAAGCTTGGGATATTCAAACATGATGATTACAGCTTTCGGTCTCCCTCTCACACACACAGACACATGTACACACAGACACATGTACACAGTATTCATTCAAAGCCTTCATTTCCCTTCCCCTGCCCAATCAGTGACCATAAAAGTCAAGCAGTGCAGTTCTGAGCAGAGGAGGGACACAGAGACAGAGAGAGAGAGAGATATGCACCATGTTAGCCCTTCCTAGCCATATGCTGTCCCCCTCCTCCCTTTCTCCTACAGACACACCCGCATAATATTCTGCTTCTCTCTCTCTCTCTCTGCCTCCGCATTCCTGACATTCCTCGGCGCCTGTCACATCTGCCCCACATAACCCGATTGGACGAGGCCGGCTGCGAGCATGCGCAGGAAGAGCTGAAGACAGAGAAAGAGGAAAGAGAGAAGTCTGTGAAAGGAGGGGAGAGAAGGAGATGGGGGGAGGGGGGGGGTTTACAGTTTCTGCCAACAGCTAGCAGCTGGAGTCCCCACCCCCCTCAGCACGATCACCAACGGACACTTGCACCTGCCGTGGACAGTCCTGCGACCCCCCCTCCGCCCCAACCAACCCCCGCCCCTCCCCCAACCCCTCATCTGGTCTGCATCTCAACTGTCACCCTCAATCTCACACGGCTCGGCAGACAAACATGCTCCTCTAGGTGAGGCAAATATCTGAGGGCGAAATCTTTCGCCCTTAGCACAGGCCGATGTCATAAGATAAGCGTGGGCATGCGGGACCTAGGTACAGGCGGGGCGGGATGGTATCACACAAACTCCGCCTCTGCCCTCACAGAGGGGGCAAGAGGGAGGGCTCGGGTCGGGGGATGGGCCAACGAGGTCACACAACAGCGCCACCCTCCCTGGCTCTCCCGAACCACCACATCACCTTTAGAGGGCTCCCAATCTCTCTCTCTCTCTCTCTCTTTCTCCGTCTCTCTCCCTCTCCAACTGCTTCAGGCTCTCACTCTATTCCATAACACAGGGACAGACTCAGGTCCTCCTCTGTGCCAGGAACTTCCATCTCTCTGAGATGCGGGATCCTTCACCCCCTGCCTACCTCCGACCCCGACGTCGGGTTCAGATCCGGCCTGACCTTTGCGAAAGATCAGGAATGGCCACCAATCGATATCAGGCCATGCCCCACCCCGGCAGGCGTTAAGCCTCCGCCCACCACGTGACACAGAGTCCCAGCTCGACCTGTTCGCTGCGCTGCCGCGGCGATGCCCTCAGGTGCACACCGCCCTGGAGGGCGAGCCCCGTTACCCGCTCGCGCAGAGACGGGGGCCATCGACAGCTGCCAGGCCTGTTTGTGGGCAGCTCGCACTGCATCGTGGGTAAACGCAGGTGTAGGACAAACATCTCAGCCACAGAACAAGCCCGGCTACATTTCTGCCAGCCGCCTACGCCGTGAGTCACTCCAACCTCGTGAGACCCTGAGTACGAGGACGCAAGGACTCCAACACGCGAAAAACGGACACGCTCTTGCTTTTCTGTTTCTTCGCGCCCAAAATCACTGCTTGCTTTGCGCTGTTATCGAGGCCCAATGTTTACAAATGGTGTTTACGCAAAGTAAGTGACAATATGTGAAACAAGGACAGGATAGCTAAGCGCACAGGGCAGCAGAGGGCACGTTAGCTTCTGATGTCCACCGAAAAACCATTGGAGCCAGAGGAGTCAATCGCAGTCAAAGTCAACATGGACAACGGTTTAAAAACAAAACAACGAGGTGAAGCAGCGCTCGAAATAAAATCCGCCCTCCGCCCGGCCGACCCCGGCGCCGTGGCAGGGGTAGACGGCATTCTCCGAGCCTCACGTCAGCGTTGGGATTCGGCGTGCTGAGGTCACCCTACTCGTGAGGACTACTTCAGTGGCAGGGTCCTTGGTCCCAGCCAGGATGGCTTCGGATGACTGGCTGTAAGCGGAGAAGGTGTTTACAGCTATGGAAAAAGAGCATGGCAGACCCCGGGGGGGAGAGGGGTGTGTGGGGGAGGAGGATCCTGACTGGCCTCAGAGACACAGGCAGCAAAGGGCCAAATGGTAAACAGTTGCAAAAGTTGAAAAAGCCAGGGGTTGATTGGTGAACGATATGTAGGGCAAGGTTTATATTCAAATGTGTTTCTGAGCACTAGAGAATGCTCCTCGGGTGCGTGTGAAGTTGTCGCACTGTGGAGAGGCCACTAAAACCAACATCCCTTCATACCAGAGTCTTCGGTTTTAGTTTTTTTCAAGACATACATCAACATTTGTAGAAGGCTTTCACAAGTGGCCACAGTCTAAGGGTTCAGCCGCACTCCCAGGACTGATAGGAGATACGGCACGGTATATCAGCAACTCACTTTGATTACGAAAAAGAACAACAACCAACATACTCAGGCTCTTTAAAGGCATGTGATAAAGAATGTGTGTGATTCATCTCAGCTCAGCCTCATTTGCTGATGGACTCATATGCCCCGTAGTCCCGAGGCTGGAGCAAACCCGGGCAGAAGTGCAGAGGTCCAGAATGACTGGCATCGGGGGGTCAGGGGTAAACCAGAATGATGGAAACGTTTGTGGAAACATGAGGGCATTGCCCTTGTGTGCCCCCACACTCACAAAGTGCCCCCCCAATCCACCCTCAGCGGGTTCAGAGCCGCACTTGCTCCAAGTCACTAAGTGACGATGCAGATAACCATTCAGAAGAGCCAAACCACACCTAAGCAGAGTGCTGCTGGTTAGCTGTCATGATTTGATATGATGACACACAGGTTCTGGAACAGGTTGCAAAGTTTGTTTCTCTTTTTTTTTTGGTGTTTTTTTTTAAACCACTAATTAAAAGAGACAGAACTTCACATAAGGAAGTTGGCACAAAGTTTATTTACATGAAAAGGCTGCCATTTTACAGTTGAATTTGATATATTATTCTATATCACGTCATCTCCAGTCAAGGCAACTAATATCTGCAGGAAGTACTTTAGCAGTTTGATCTGCTGATGCTAATTTTCCATGTCTTTCTAAAAAAAAATTACAGGGTGTGAACCCGATTCACTAAGTTTTCCATGAATGTTTGAGGGCTTTCAGCGACACAGAAATCCAGGTGGAAACTCTGAACAGGAGCCCATCAACCTTTGGACTCAGCGGCTCCAAAAACGTGGAACCGTGCTAAAAACAGTCCGACTTTGAGTTCGGGACCTAGCGCACGGGGAATCCTCCCCGATATACCACGGGCCAGAGGCAGCCGAGGTGCAATCCGACGCCTGGAAAAGTGCTAACAATGCAATGCGGCCTCCCAAAGGGCCTTGCTATCTGTTTCTGCTACCGACGGGGCCCCTCAGAAGTCGAGGACAAGCGATGTGTCCTTCGCAGCTATCGGGAAGGCTGTAAATATGGCTCCATTTAGCAGTGCGGAACGGGGAGAGCCAGGTTGACGTAACCTAGGCCCAGTAGGGAGGCCTGATGCAGCCCACTCCCTGTAATCCCCTACTCCCCTCGTCTCCGCCCATCGGAACCTCGAAGCACTGAGCTCAGATCAGTTTTTGCGCACCTGTGACAAGCGAGGGACGGCGTTTCAGCTGACTACAGATCAGCGCCAGCGAGTGAGGTGAGGATTCGGGGAATCCAGAGCCAAGAGGGTACGAGTTCAGCTCCGGCAACACCTGCTCTGGTTTCTGGACGGCTGGAGGAGGACGGATCCAGAGGCGTTGGAGCCAGATCAGCGAATCAGCAGCAGCGAAAAGTTCCCGGAGGGCGTTTTACGGCGCAAATGACTGCACGGGACCCGACAGCCACACGGAAAGGCTTCATCTTTCAGAAACGAGTGTTCGTCTTGTGCGCAGGGAACACTGCACGGCGATGAACGAAAACAACCGAACATTACACAGTGTGGCGAGGGCCGCTCGGAGGTCAGGGGGCGGCAGGGAGGAGTTCACAGTCCTGAGGTGCTGGAGGGGGGACGGGGCTTTAGTGCAGGTCCCGTGAGGACAGTGGGGAGAGGGGCAGCGGTGTGCCTCACATCTCCAAAGCGTGCGCACTAATTGAAAACAGCTCTGCTGCTCCACTCACCTGGGTTTCTCTTCGCAGCTGAAAAGGAGCAGGGTGGGAGGAGGAAGGGGAAGGGGACATAGCCAAGGGGGGGGGAGAGAGAGAGAGAGAGAGAGAGAGAGAGAGAAGCCAAGCATGTGCTCTGAGGGAATGACATGCAGGATACGCACAAGCGCGCACACGCTAATGCGCTAACTCCTGGGCCTGGAGGAGCTACGCCTCGACTAACCGTCCATTTCGTTTCAGTCGGGTGACATCTAAACATGGTGCGCGCTCGCCTCACGGTTCCCCCACGCTCAGCTGAGCCCCGCGTCACAGCCCCGACACTGGGGGCCCAACCCAGCTGCTCAGAACTCTCCTGGCTACACTTTAAAAAGCGGGGAGGTCATACGAGGAAAAGCCGGCAAAGTATTTAATGACTTTCTCTGTCATGTGGTTAAGGTTAACCATGGCACAGCGCAATCAAACACCTGAAATCATTAAAGTACTAAAGTATGGAAGGTGCGGAAGGAGGGAGAAGGCAAAAGTACGAGAGAGAGAGAGAGAGAGTGAGAGAGAGAGAGAGATTCTGTGAAAGAACATGCTTTGATTGAGCAAGACACAGAGCTGGTTTTGCCACTTTTTTTCAAACCCTGAGAAAGACAGAGCGAGAAGGGATAGAAAGAGAAAGATAAAACCTATACCTATAACTGGAAACTGGAGTTGCCAATGATCAGAGATGCTAAATCAAACCAGTTTTGGGAGAAACAGTCAAGCAGGAAAAAAAGGAGCGATTGCGGTGTGTGCGCTCCACAGGAGAAACCAGTCTGAAGACTGTTGGCCTTTAGAACTTCACACTGCATCTCAGGACAAGTGGAGGCCTGTTTTGTACTGCAACATGAAAAACACAACTACTGGCTATGATCTGCGTGTGTGTGCGTGTGTGTGCGTGCGTGCGCGTGCACACATGTGACGTGGAGGTTTTCTTTCCTTTGAAGAAAACCCAGAGAAATCCCAAACATGTGTGAAATGCTCGGATTACAATTCCTTCTAAAAGCGTTGTTTATGTAAGGTCAGGTGAAGACCAAGGCTCATTTGGCTATCACAAATTATACTCACAGGTCTTTAGTGTGACCTGAAAGATTTAGAGAGGGAACAGGTTTTAGTGACATGGCATGAAGTCTTAAGACTGAGCACAAAACCTGTGTGCGTGTGTCTGTCAGCAGGAGGGTCAGACTGTGCTAACTAATGGTTGCCTGTGCTGCACACACCCCGATCCTTCACTTCAGATAGTTATAAACAAGTGCGCAAGAGTGCACAACCCCCCCCCCCCCCGACTTGGAAACACCCATGAAGCACCAATAAAATTCTTTCCCTCCAGCAATCGCTCACTCGCACACAATCTCAATGCAACGATCCCCTGTGGTGCTCACAGATGATCAGAAAGGAGAGAGACTGGGCCATAACCCGAGACACATTGCGCTTCTCAACAGGAACCGTTTGCCATGGCAGCTGATGTAGACCAGTTGTAGCTCACAAACCATCTCACCAAAACCTCACCAAAACGAGAACGATGACAAGTTGTGGGTGAATGATGGACTGTTTGTCAAAAAAGCCCAGTCCAGTACAGTGGCTGACGAGGAAGAATTCCCAAGATGGTGGAAGTACTTTTTGGTTTTGTGTAGTGTAAAGCAGGACCCATTAAAAGCAGACAGAAGATCAAGTGTGCTACAGAGGAAAGATCTCCATTAGTCGTGAAACTACCACATCCTCCATATCTGCAATCACTCACCATTTACCACAGTTGCTACAGGCTTCGTCTTTAAGTAGGCGCTGGTCTCATATTGTTCTTTTCTGATGTTGAAATCACAGAAGCTGCTTTATACCAAGAAGCTCTGAAATGCCTCAAATGGTCTCAAACGTCTCCGTTATTTTTTATGATGTGCTGTGTGTCTTTACTAATCTCAGACATTACAGATCTGTGGCGGTTGAAAGAACTGCAGTTTTCACATGGTCCAATAAATATAAATACCTCTTTTTTTGTCAAAACATTGCAGTGCTTTATAAATCTATTATACTGTATTACTGCAGAGTACGGAGTGCTGCACAGCGATAATCAGTGAGGGTTCTGGCTAAACAGAGGAAAAACCCTCTTGAATTTGGAGTTAACGTCTTGCCCACATTAGCCACAAGAGCTGCAGTTATCCAGTAAAACTGAATAGTTCTGCAACTGATGAGCCAGACAAACATCATAATTTCTCACTGCTTTAAATTTGTGCTGCAAATGCAATTTAAATGTTGAAATAACCATACGAGGTCACGGCATCAGCGTACGGCCTGCTGTCCGCACGGCTCCAGTCATCACACCAAAAAGCCTGCAAAAGTGCCCGGACCTTCCCGGGATGCGCATGTGCGTGCATCGGGCGGAGAGGAGAACGCGCTCCACGTAGAACGGAAAGAGAAAGGGTTAATGGCGGGGTCCGGATGGCCGCGGTCCCTCACCGTACATCTTGCCCTCGTCGGAGAGGATGATCTTGCGGCGGCCGCAAGGCGGGTAGATGGCGAGGGCCTCCTGGAAGCTCTGCTCGATGTCGGGACTCCACACGCCCTCAGCGTCGCCGTCCATGGTCTTGTCCAGCTCATCGGAGCCATCCTCCAGGCCCTGCTGCGGGCTGCCGTTCGCGCTCCACTCGTTCGACGCAATGGTGCCGGCTCGTACCGGGCTCTGTCACGAGCCCACTCTATACGGATACTGGGAGAGAGAGGGAGAGAGAGAGGGGGCGAAAGAGAGAGAGAGAAATCCTTATGATTATAAAACTACAAACACATTATAATGACAAATACAAATTCATACAAATATCCTATATAAATAATTACAGAGACAATGTAAACAGACAATGTAAATCCATACACAAAAAACACACACCTCCAGACTCAAACTCACAGCAGTGCACACATGCTCCATAAACCTGCAGGCATCATAGCTCATTTCGAACTGACCCATAAAAAGGGGGCGTGTGTAAACAATGGGAGCACGGACCGCTCTTACGACTTCCTCGGGACTAACGTCCTCCCAATGACAAGAGAATTTCTGTCATTATATAAAAGCCCATTTAAAAAGGCCTCAACTACCAGGCCAGGCCTGAAAGAATGCTTGTGGTCAGGCACGAGCGCTCCAATGTGGCTGTCGAAACGTCTGAAACCGGTTAAGGCCTCTTAACTGTTTTCCAGACTCCAGCTCCGCGCATGCTATTGTTTCTTGACTCTGGGCTCCCAGGAGCGGTTATCATGGCCACATGATTCATTCCTTTATTTTGCTTTCTGCTGATGTCGGCTAAAAGCCGCGGTCCCGGGTGAACGCGGCCACCCGTGCACGTAATCTGAAGGGCGGGGTCCTGGGAGTGCTGAGGTTTCGGGTACGAGCGCGCTGCTCGTGGACGCCGGCTATGGGAGCGCGTGACAGGAAGGGTCAGCGCCAGCATGAACCGACTGGGGCTCCGTAGAACCTGCGACTGGGGGCGACTGGTTTCCGAGGCGCGTTGTTGGCTCCTGCCGTTTTGGCAGCGGCTAGCCGACGTATCCCGCCACGTTACACGTGCGAGGCCCGCTATCTTGGAGCAACAAAGGCGGAGGATTAAAGATGACTAACTCTGATCTTATCGTTATTATTGAGGGTCGGCCATGGCTGAAGTTTAGTGATCAAAGCCATGGAAAAAGAGCAGGGCCTAATGGGGACACGGTGAGCAGGCCAGCGCAGATGCGTGGGGGCTACCCAGGGTTCAAAGGGGGTTAAAGTGGGACATTCCCCAGAAGGCCCAAATTTGGCCTGATGCAGAGCAGGAAGCAAACCTAAGACCAGAGGGACATGCACATCCATCCTGAGCTGAGACAGAACTCCAGCAGAGCTACCTTTCAGCAGTGCAGTGTGTGTGTGTGTGTGTGTGTGTGTGTGCACTCTCATCCACATAGAGCAAAGGTCATATACAGCAGCCCCTAACACTTGAGGAACTAGAGACGAGGGAGCACGCGCACACACCCACACACACACCCACATACCCCCACACACACACCCACCCATACACACACAGCAAGGTGTTAAATACCCTACATAGGGTATAGTTATATATAGTCCACACTCACTATGCTAAGGTGACACATAACATATGCTTTCAAACAGTCAAACTGTGTATAAGGGGAACTCACACCATACAAAACGAGGAGTGCAGAGGAGGACAGGGTGAAGGTTTGTGTCGTGCGAGTGTAGTTGGCAGCCTATGGCAAACATTCACCCTTGAATATTGGTAGAAACTGAACTACAGCTGTTTGACAACTGAAACGGCAAGAATCCCTGTCATCCGAGAATGACAAACCTCTGAATAACCCTTAGAGTACATTACACAAAGCTTAAAATGTCCCTAGTCTTTTCACTGGCCGGATATTCTTCTCTGCAATATCTCTAGCTGTGCGCGCACACGTGTGTGTGTGTCAGTAGGGGATCTGGTGAGACAGGAGCAGAAGACACACTGCTCTATTGGAGAGCTGGGCTTAACTTCCAGACATGTCCTTATTAAGGAAGCACAGTCTGAGAGTGCTCACTACAACCCCCCCCCTCCCCCCAGAGCGTCCACCCCCTCCACAGCACAGACGCCCCACACTCCTGAGCCCAATGCCCAAATAAGGAGAGGTGAGCCTGGGCCGAGGGGAGGGGAGCGCACGGGGGAGAGGAGGAGTGCGTGCGCGCGGCAGGGAGTGCGTGTGCGCGCGCAGCTGTGTGAGCGCTGTGGCCATGCAGGGAGAAGCCACGGGGGCCAAGAGGCGGAAAGACCCTTGAAGACGTGCGGCTCAGAGGGCCCGGACGACAGTGCCGGTCGCTCTCGGTCCTACGCTGGGGCAAGAGATGCGGTAAACGCCGCACACGCGGGATCCGGAGCTGGATCAACGGTGTGAGTCCTGAGCTATGTGCACGAACGAAAGGTGGGGGCGCGTGTGGAGGTACACAGTGCTGCTGAACACAGTGCTGCTGAACACAGCGACGCGAAAAAGGCTCGGCGGAGTGAGTCAGTTTGTTGGCAAATGTGAGGCGCACACATGGCAACGCGTTTGCTCTGTTGTCATGCTTTTCTCGTGGTTTCTTGAAGAAACGGGTCTGGGGAAAGAAAGGGGGGGAAAAAAAGAAAAAAAGGAGAGAGCCAGCCGAACTCAGACGTGCAAGCCGAGCCCCGAGCAGAGAGGAGCCGTGATATCCGCCTTTAAATCGAAACCACTTTCATCAAATCATCTGCTCCTCAATGCTCAAAAGACCTCTGGCACTTTGTAGGAAAGTTACCTTTTCCTCTCTACCTCACACACACACACACACACACACACACACACCACAAACAGAGCCCTTACTCAGTCTATAATGCTAAAGAATTCCCACGTGCAGTAGGAATGTAAATACGCCAGTGAAAGCTCCGTGGCACATGCATCCACCCGTTCGCTGACGGTAGCCCTCTCTCTCCATCCACACCCACCTTCACCCCCCCCACACAGTCCAGTCACCATGTGCTCTGCTTGCCAGTGCTGTACCCTAGTGTGACGTGTTCATACACAACTCGTGTCTTGTCTCTAAGCCTCCGCAGATATTGTCCCCCTCTGTCTGGTCGGGATTGGGGAAAGTCACGTCCCTAGTGAGAAGACCAGCGTGCGTTTGTGAGCTCAGTGTGGGAAGCCCTTAGTCACTGGTCATTTCTGGAAATGAGGGTCTCGGCAAGAGGGAGGGGGAGGGGGAGGTATTGGTCAGTGAAAGTTCAGCCTGAGGGATTTCTGGATGACCCACAAAAAAGTGGGTGGAGGTGTGTATGACTCAAGCTCATGCTGATGATGATGACGACTGTTTACACGGATTTCATGAGCAGGGTCACTAAACAGTAACTGATCTCGCGTCTTGTAATAAACACAAAGTAAGAAAGGAGGTACCAGTGGTTCGCTCGAGTTTGCGCAATTCTTTTGGACTGGTCAGAAGTGTTGAATGTAAGCTGGTCATTTTGGACGCTTACATTGTTATCACCACTATAAATGTGCGAGTACGACAGTCCTGATTATGGACAATGTGAGAATTAGACTGGGGTTTCACTTCAAGAAGGTCATCAATGCAAAACAGGTAGACAAGACAGACAGGGAACTCGGAGACAATGGAGCAGAAAGGAAGGAACCCAACAGATCCTCCCCGCCCCCGACATGAAATTATTTAAGAGTCGCCTTGAAGCATTGAACCTACACAAGCATCTCTGCAAGGACCTATACAAGCATACCAACTTGTAACTTGTTCCAAAACAACACGAAACAGACTACAGCCTTCTAGAAGATTTACACAACTCCACCGTCGTTGCGGATTCTTCAGAGCTCTTGCTTTAAGCGCGACCCTTCGCGAAGCCTTTTTCATACGTCCTCCACTCTCCATAAGTCATCTTATTAAGTTTCAGGGAGTCCTCTAACTGTCGACAGAGTGTGGGGACTTTCCAGCGCAAACAGACGATTCTACTCATGAAGCGAACTCAGGGCCCATCTGTGAGCTAGTCCTCCCTGGCGGCCATGTTTTTTTTTTTTTTCTTTTTTGGCAGGAAAAGGTCGGGGGAAGGATCCTATCCAGGAGGGAGGTCTTCACGCCCTTCTGCTAGTGAAAGAGGGCTGGGGGGGCGGGACGAAGAGATGCAGCACTGTGTTGGCAGACAGCCAAGCTAGCACCCATAACCTGCCTTTTGTTCTTCGTGTATGTTCACCTCTCTCTCGGCAAAAAGTGACAGGGCGGAGGAACCCTAAACACAGCGAGAGGAGGGGTTATGGGAGAGTGAGATCCATTTTTCATGGCCTAGACTGAGGTGACTGCCCCGACGAGTCAGAACTGGCCCAGGCTGGACTGAGCCTGGGGCAATTAAACCAAATGCTAACATGCTAGGACACACGGACTACAGCTCACATGATGCAAGAGCCACGGCTGAATCCCTTATTGTACGAGTGGAACTAATCTATGCGGCCTTCTCAAAGGAGTCCCCTGCTTTTCCTGTTAAGCGCTAGTCAGAATGGGAGTCGTCTTAAGAAACTGCTGCAGCTGGAACTCTTGTTGGCAATAGCCACCCCAGGGAGTATGCCCCCAGGGTAGCCCCTGTAACACACCCTTTAACTCAAGTGCGCGGACAGACAAGACGCGCACACACACAGAATCATGCACGGATGCGTGTGCACACGCGCGCGCACAAGCGCACACACACAAATTTGTCCACATCCGAACATACATGCGAGCATGCATTCACACACATGTGCATACATCCGCAGGCACATAAACACACGCGCAAACGCACAAGCACACACAGAAACTCACACACGCAAATGCACACGCGCACACACACATACACACACACTTGAGAGAACAACAGGGCTGGACAAGTGTAGCAGCAGCTGCTGGCTCAGGTCGGATTACAGATAAAGACGTTCTGGGCTGGGGGCAGAGCTGCCCGCGCTGCACAAAACCAGCGCCCAACAAAAACCAAATCACACCACTCCACACAATGCCCACGGCCCAGAGCCCGCCTCCCTCCCCGGCCTCAAACGCGTCCGCCGGCCACCGCAGGTCGGCACCGCAGATCGGCACCCAGCAGATAACGAACTTCTCATCTGACGCTTTGCACCGTGCGACGTGACAGAGCGAGACAAACGACAGAGCGAGACAGACGACGAAGCGAGGTCCGCAGCTGCCCCCGCCCGTCCATGGGGCCCCTGCCCTGTTCACTGGCATTGGGAGCTCAGGCCACATACCTGGCCTCCATAAAACCTGGGTGGTGGTGTTGCTGAGGAACAGCGCAGCCTGTCACAACACCTCCAGCATGAAACGCACACCCCTCACCAAGCACAAACAACACAGAGAGAACAACGCTAGTATTGAGCAAGCACAGTGCGTGTAACGAGATGTAACGGCACGTATGAATCTAACGGCAGTAACAACGCGTGTAAATGTAATAAAAGTAACAACGTGTGAACGCAACGAGTGTAACGGTGCGTGTGAACGCAACGAGTGTAACGGTGCGTGTGAACGCAACGAGTGTAACGGTGCGTGGGAACGCAACGAGAGTAACGGTGCGTGGGAACGCAACGAGAGTAACGGTGCGTGGGAACGTGAACGCGGGAACGCAACGAGAGTAACGGTGCGTGGGAACGCAACGAGAGTAACGGTGCGTGGGAACGCAACGAGAGTAACGGTGCGTGGGAACGCAACGAGAGTAACGGTGCGTGGGAACGCAACGAGAGTAACGGTGCGTGGGAACGGTGCGTGGGAACGCAACGAGAGTAACGGTGCGTGGGAATGTAACAAGTGTAACAGTGCGTGTAAATTTAATAAAAGTAACAACACGTGTGAACATAAAAGTAATAGTGCGAATGAATTTAACAAGAGCAACAGCGCATGTAAATGTAATAAAAGTAACAACATGTGTGAATGTAACATATGCAGCAGTGTGTAAATGTAACTAGAGCCATGTACTGCATTTAAATGCAATCAAAACATTTTCTGAATGTTGAGAATAGGTGTCTGAAAACTGTGAAAATGAGTGTTCTCTACATTCACAAAATACTGCTGAGAAGCTTCAAAATAAAGGAACTTGTTCAGTAGGACCCAAGCACCCTTCCAACACCCCTCCAGAACCAACACAAGTGTGTCTGGGTTCCAGCGCCCCCCCCCCCCCTCGCCTCTCAGGCTGTGGTTAAGTCTAATAAATTCTTCCCAGCTCCTCCAATAGCTTCCTCCTACATCCGTTCTGCCTCGCCACTCAGGAAACAATCAGAGCTGAGAGAGAGAGCGAGAAAGAAAGAAAAAAAATATGGTGTCTATGAAAGAGAGCAGGAAAGATCCAGAGATGGCAGGGAGCAGATCTAAGCACAAACTCTGCCAAGGCGAGCACATATGTATCTTGTTCCGTAATAGAGTATATTACACAATAAGCTTTCTCCTTTCTTTCCAGTCCGAAGCTACAAACTCGGACGTGAACCTCGGGGGGGTCGCTAGCCTTCGGTTCCCAGCCTTTCACGTGACAGCGAGGAGGAGGTGGCCCGGCCTGCTCGGAGCCTGCCTTCAGATAGCACACGCTCCCTCATGGCAGCTGTATTGCAGCCGGCGGAGGAAAGACTGACACAGGGGCTGGCGTGTGGGCCAGAAGACTCCCGCGAAAGCTTGAGTCAGCACTTTCCTCGGAAAATCTCCAGGCAAATCTGTGGAGCAGCGCTCACTGCCTGACTTGGTCATTTAGTGGCTGGGCCAGGGGCCGCTGCCAAACCCCACGAAACCTGAAAGACATGCATAGAGAGGGGACTGCTCAAGGCGGAGGAAGGGAGGGAGAGAGAAGGAGAGGGAGAGAGCACAAGAGAGTGTCAGTGAAAGAGACAGAGAGAAAGACTGAATGACCTTCACTAGATGTGACCCGTCATTGCAAAACTCCAGATATTTCATGACAAAAACGTCTGAGGTAAAGACGTTTTGGACTTGGATCTTAAATAATAGCCTAAACTGATATTTTGATTAATAAAACACACACAGTCCCTCTGAAACCCACAAGAAAGTCAGATGCCCAGGCTACCAGTATAACACGCAGCAGCGGACCAGGAGCAGACACGTATGCAAAGTTCAGCCAAGAAGTCAGTCATATCAAGTGTTCATCGGAAAAGGCTCTTTTTAAGCAGACTTTATTTACCCGCCACGTTCTAGTGAGGAGTCTCATGCAGCCAGCTGTCCAATCTAATAATAACCTGATGAGTTCAAACAAAACAAAGAAGGGGGTGTGGTGGGTGTGGAGATGAACGAGTGCCTCAGGTACACACGCGCGTGTGCAGAACCCTGCGGTTCGCGGGCTCCACCGCTCTGCCACGGAAAAGCAGTGTGGCTTCAGGAACAACTGGAGCGTTCAGCAACCTCGGACAGCCCGAAACAAAGGCCACTCTGTTCCAGCCGACAGCCCCGCTCCTCCCCCTCGAGTTGAAAGGCCAAAGGGGAGCCCAAAACCTTATCTGCCGACGTCTCGCACATGATGCGTATGTAAACAGATGCCTGGAGAGCTCTCCTTTTCATCGTGCATGTAAACACACTTTCGTGGCCAGCCTGCCGTCATAATTAATAAAGCATGGCGACACATCATGTGTTCTTTGGCCGGAGCGCTACATCTGCCTCATTTGAAGCGCATGTGGAAAAAGTCTCAGATTTAAAAGGGGAAAAATTATATTTGGGGAAATTGAATACATTATGAAATGTTTCCTTTAGCAAATGTTTGGGTGGCTTAAAGAGTGAAGCGGCGGCAAACTTCCAAAGCTGTGAAACAGACGTTGCTAACACAATTAAGAGCGGGTGATTAGTGAGCTAGAGGGAAAGGAAAGAAAACATTTCTTCTCTCTTCTCCAGTTCTTATTTCTCTCTCTCTCTCTCCCTCCCTCACACACATACACACACACAAACACAAGATATTTGCTCAGGCCTGTGTTGACAGACGGGTAAGTGGCCACCATTTGGAGGGCCACTTCTGAGGCGGGTGCTAAAAGGCTACTCCGGCCTGCACAAACGGAGAGGACTCATTAGGCACTGGACCTCGATCGCAACCTAGCGAAGGAGCCGTCACCCAGCCAGCAGCATAAACACACAGACGCGTGCACACACACACACGCACGCACGCACGGCCCAAACAATCTGTTCCAACCAGTCTCGTTTGCTCTTAAAACGAGGAAGCATTTTAAGCTTTGAAAAGGGATACGTCCTTACAATATCAATAATGATGCCAGCGCGTTTTCATTTAAAACCCAGAAATGAAAACGCAGGCGGTGCTTGTAAGTCACAGATAATGACGAGGCTTCCAAGCCAAAACAAACAAATCATCAAAATTCTATTGTTGACTTGTTAAACATGAAAACCTCATTTAGTATGGAAGAGCCAAAAGGCATACAGTTAGCTGGGTTACTTCACACAGAAAGTCTAGCACAGAGCAATTGAAAGTCAATCGTACAGAGTGACAGAGCAATCTCAGCACCTGCAGCTGCTCAAAAATGCAGCTCATACATAACCAGAAGAACTATATTCAAATGCAAAACAATTTTTAAAATGGTCTGAACTGCTTGGATTTGGGAAACTTTTTTTTCCCACACACACTGATGATATCAAATGTTCTTTAATTCCATTGATTAAACAAACACACAAACAAACAAAAAACATAAGCCTGTAAATCACAAAACGTCTTTTGACCGCAATGTCACAAAGTCGCACAGTGAGCGCTAAACAATAACTTGAGGACTACCAGTCTCTGCACTTCAAGAAACAAATCATCGTAGCCTTTTCCACCAGAAACTGAGCAGTGTCACGTTAATGAACTTCCACTTGGAATAACACAGAGGCCTACTGCTGGGGAGAAGAAAGAGGGAGGGCAAAGAAAACCCCATGGAATCTAGTTGGCAGCCACTGCCTTCAACTGAAAGCAAAAGACATCAACAGCGAAAAACAAACATATTTTGTCACACACGGAAGGTCTGCCTGACGGCCGGAACAGACGGCAACATAGCAACTTAGGTGTTCTAGAAGGGTAGCTTCAGCACTGAAGCACGAACACCAAGGGCGGCCTATGCCAGCACGGCAGAGTGCTAAAGCTAATCCAGCCCAGATTTACTCTTGCCTTCAAGGTCTAATATTAGAAGCCTTATGTGTTGCTTGGGTTAAATTACTTCTTTGTTTCCCCCTGCTCTAATCTGAATCCAGGAGTCAAGTGAAAAAGCACAAGCACCATCTGGAGTTTCTAACTCTGCTCGTTTTACTCTCTTCACGGTTTAAAATTAGGGATGGCACAAGATTTTCTCATGACGCTAGTCAGTACCAGCCAAAAAGCCCTTCCAAAACAAACAAGAAACAAAGGGAAAAACCAAACAAACAAACAAAAACAACCTTATATCAGCCATTTGGTAATGTGAAATACTCAAGCATGTTTTCACTCTTCATTTGACTAAGATAAAACCTCTCAGTCACATACTGGTTTGACAGGGCTAGCCTAGCCTAAAACGAGCCTTGCAGTATCTACTGAGATGGTCTAACTTCCTGTCACGCAAACACATTCAAGCATGGACAAACGTATATGTGCAGCCACATTTGCAAACACTGCTAACTGTTCTCTCCAAAACACAGTCAGTGGTTACTTTGGGTTTACTTTAAGACTTATATGTACCCAGAAAAACTACCAAACACACCGTCTGGAACAACAATAACCTAATTTTTTTTAGAATTCAATAGTAAAATTTCTTCATATCACACACACATCGTCTTAGTCATGTTGGATTCCACAGGACGAGATCAATGCGTTCTTTTTCCAGACTTCAATTATGAAATGTTTGATTAACAGAAATTTACCTTTTGCCTCTCTTAAGAAGCACAACCCTCTTCTGGGGACGATAATCAGAGTTTGTAAATGGAGGTACATCATAAGACAGCTCTAACTATGCTGCAGAACCAGAAGAGGCAGTCTGGGCTGAACCATCTGGAATGAACCTGACCGGCCGCATTCTGTTCCTCCGCCAAACCTGCCAACGGTTAAGACTCCAACCTCAAGAAGACAGCGTAGACTTATGCAAGTCCTTTGAAAGAAATCACAGAAGAATAGCTCAAAACGAAAACGACCAGCTTGTTGACAAAGACCCGTCCAGAACAGGCTACGCGAATTTTCAAAATCTAACAATACTGCAAAGAAAAGCCTTCTCTTGGCGGGAATATGCGCAGTTCACACTGTCCAATAGTAAAGTGGCGAGCCTGTCTGGATACGATGTTGCGCTGTCACGTTTTGTAAGAAAAAAATTACGAATGTCCTAACTAGAAAATGGATTGCCGAGAATGTCCGAGATATTAACGTAATTAACAGAAGTAATACCAATGTGACAATTCAAAACAGTCACTGTTGCGAGCGTGGTGAAGTCATGAGTCTACTTCCACAGTAAATTATGACTCAAATCTGAGCGATTTGGGTGCTGAGTCAGTACGTTGTTTTAGTTCGAGACGCCGATTATTGGCCATCTTCACATGTTCGCTATCACACAACCAAATTACAGACCGTAGCTAATAAAGGTAACCCAAAATTAGGTTGCCACGCGCTGTGTTGGAAGACGGTAGCCGAGATTTATTTACGTTGTCGTTTTGATTTCTCTTTCCGCGATAAAGAGCGGTGGCTCTTAAACATTAAAAATGCAAGCAACATGTTTGTGCTATTCTAGTTACAGAAATAAAAATAGAGTATAAACGTGCAACCTCGTTACCTGTAAACGTGGAGGCAGGAGTTTGCGTATTATCTGCCCAAATAGCCGAGATCGCTCAGTCCTTTCTCTTCTTGACAGCCCTGGGGAAGATTAAAAGTTCTTTTCTTATCCTCAAAAACAAGCTTCTGGAAAACCAGAGCACAGGTTTCAAGAAACTGACCAAAAAACGTAACATTTTGTTCGATTTGATTAACTCCGCGTTTAGATTAGTGTACGGTCTCAAACTGATAAGTAGACTACAAAGAACGATGCAACTTGAATTTTAATTCAGTGAAATGTAAAAGTTTTTCGATGTCAGGGACACAAAATCCCGTCTTCTGCGCTTTGTCACATACACAATATAGCATATACATTCGCAATTCTTTTCATCATCCCACCCTACGCAGGGAGTTCCGTCAAAAAATGCAAAATATGACAAAGATCTGAAAACTTCACTACAGCGGCATGAAAACTCCAGCAAAAGACATGAGACAAAGGGACCGTGTAGATCCACAAACACTCACCTTTATTGAGAAAATACGTCTAGCAGTACAGGAGAAGGACGAAATATCATTAATTCAAAAGCTATTTTTTTCTGAGCCCGTTATTGTTTTCAGTAATATTTCTCCTGGTTTGACAGTAAAGGTGGAATGCGAAGTATGGGTTTGGTATGAAATTCACGCACTTCACTGGAGGAGGAAAAAAACGAAGGAGGAAAAAAAGTTGAAGGAGGGGCCATTGTTGGGCGTCAATCAACAAAGTTGGGGGCAGAGACTTCTCCAAAATCCCCACCCCTATAGTTTCGAGCAGGACTGTACAGTAACATTCAAAACGTATCCTACAACAAATACTGTAGCCGTCGATTCAAGTACAGCAAACAAGTGACGCAAGAACAATGTTTTCTTTACGGGGGTTTACTAGTTCTATTTTATAAAATATATAATATATAAACGTTTTACAGGAAGGCGAATAACCAGGCTAAACAGATTTAAAAACCTAAGATGTGGTTTAAATGATACAGTAGGATGAAATGCATTGAATTATAATTATAAAGCATTGAACTTTCAGTCTAGATTGAAATATTCCTGTATTATGACGAATGTGAGTGGGAAAGTTTGGTACAAACTTAATGTACTCCTGAATGAAAATGTCAATTTGAGCTGCTACCAAACCCTTAGAAGGACATAATTGTCCTGGAATTCAGTGAGAATTCACTAGCATTCCAGACCGATGAGGGCTAACAGTGAAAGCTCCTCACGGTTAGCCACTTCGTCTCGAGAGAGCAGAGAAGTTAAACTTAGTGATGTAATACTCTGGAAGAGAGCCTAAGACTATAATATTCTTTCTTTTGGGATCTATTTCTGCCCCTGCCCCTGCCCCCCCCCCCAAAGCTTTTAAATGCACAGAGCTCCGTCTATTGGCCAAAAATAAAACTTTTTTTAAATTATTTTAGTTTAGAGCTATAGAAGAATTATTCGCTTACAAAAAAGACTTTTGGAGGCTTTCAATAGTTTCACATCAGATGCACTGGAAACTCTGGCAAAAGCCTTTGTCAAATGTGCGAGTTTGACTGACTAACCAAGCAGGTTGAGGCAGGTCGTTCCTGGTCTGCCCTGAGGACCTCGGCTCTCAGACAGGTTTTTCATTCCCGGTGTCACCTGCACTTAGGCCTTAAACTCAGTCCACGCTGTCCCTCCAGACAAAGACTAAAACAGCACGTCACAGCTGCTTTTCTTCCGTGATCATGACTTTTGAATATAAATTACATCCAAACCTGAAATGAGTTTCTCATTTTAGAGAGATCTAGAACCTGTTTGTAGAGATCTAGAACCTGTTTGTAGAATGATTCCAGCTTAGAAAGAAATAAAGGAAAGGGAAGTAAATAAAAGTATTGTACATACATTTGTTTAGAACTTTTATTAAATGCCAGAGTATTGTACACTAACCCATATGTTTATATTCTCTTTACACAAACTAAAATAGGAAGAACATTGACATTCTGTATTTGACATTATATATCTCACATAAATGACCATATCCCAAACAAGGCTACAATAAAATATAAAAGGAAATTAACAGAAACACAAGTATACAAAAAGAGATGTTTACTCCTACAACAAAGGTGAATTTGGATTTTTTTAATTGCCCTGTGCCATTAGATCTATACACACATCCATATAAACAATTGTAGAAATCTATTTTGAAATTAAATTTGAATAAAGCATATTAAAACGAATAATTATAAAATGCTATATCCTATTATTATTATTCACAAAATCATCTGCACTTTTACCTTGGAATGTGTCATGGCATGGATAATATATGCTATCTTGGGTTTCCCTATTTTATTGTCATGTAAGAAGCACAGTTTAAAAATGAATAAAGTGCATGTTATCTTGATACTTGAACATTATCTAAATATCTAACGCATGTAGTTTGATGCAGTCATAACCCACCTTTAGGCCTCTCACCAAACTGGGAACGTCTCATATTACCCGCTGCAAAAAAAAATTACCCTGAAGAATATCACAGGTTTGGACCTGTGCTTCATTTAATCTTCCTCACAGAGCACAAAGCATCCCCCTGATACTTGCCTTCTTCCCAAAACTTTCATCCTTTGAAGTCATCTCATCTGAGTATGTATTTTCATGGGATGTGTGCCACATGAGATTTTCCCAGAAACTCATCAAGGCAGTGAACATCTACTCTAAAACCATCCACACTTTTCCAGGGCACTTTTATTTTAATGGGTTTATGGTTTTCCAGTCCACCCAAGACACAAGGAAGCAAGGGGATGAAGAGTGAGCTTCACATGGGTCATGGGTCATGGGTCATGGGTCATGTCTCAGGCTGCAGCAGAGGCGATGTATGCTTGGAAGCTTTCACTCACAGGCGATTTTGCCGTCAAAGCTGGAGAGGGCGATGGCGAAGGCTTGTACTGCACAAAGGGGGTAGTTATAGTCCAGCGTGAAGGCATCGTCTGCAACTCTCCCAAACTGCATCACAATGTAGTCCTCTGGAATCACATGACATGTTTGGTATCAAATTTAAGTTCTAACACAAGTTCTATTGTTAGCATGCAGTTTACTTATAATCAGGGTCAGACTTGCGGCTCAGAGATTCTACGGTTGATAAATAACTCTGCAATATGGCACATATTTTTAAAAATGCTCCTAGAATTCTAAAACGTGCCGTAACAAAGCTCTGCAGTGCAAAATGATTGACCACAGATAGGGACTTGCGTACGGTCTTTGCTGTGAATGATCTGGAAGTTTTTGACGGAGGCTTGCGTGACTCTGCCGCTGAAGTTGAGCACGTGGGACGCTGTCTCTTCGTTCCACGTTGGCGTCTTGTTCCGCAGCTCAATGAGGTTCTCCAGGTTCCTGTTCTGGTGTCGGGTCAGGAGCCCATCATTGTCCTGCAGGACGTGACACAGCTCTCATATCTCTGGTCTTTGCAGCTAGACCACATGTTCAAGGAGCACAGACACTCAGGGGGGGTCACAGGTTTGAGGTTTGTAGTGTTTCCAGAGATGTGGAGTTCACTCTCTAGTTTTAATGTCTGGATAAAATTTGCAAAAATTGTCAAGACAAAAGTACAAAACTCACTCTATTCCAAAATATCTGACAGTACGTAAAAGAAAAACATTAAATAAATTAAAAACTAATTCCAGAGGCTTTCGTCTCGTTAGTTATAAGTAATTTCTAACCCTGATATATAGTCGAAGCTCCGCTTTTCCTTTGTCTAAAATCTGCAATAGAGCAGCACCATGATTAGCACTGTAGACCGTATATTTGCTTGCGGAAGCAAAATTATTTGGTCGTGACATGCTGGTTGAAGACAACAGGGGGCAGTAGATAACAAAAGCATAGTGGGAAATATTGCTCAAGCCAGCGTGTGTGGAATGGGTGGTCTTTGTTTCGCTTACGCTGCGCGGTCGTATGGGGACTCGCTCTCCCTCCTTGCTCATGCCAGGGATAATGACTGTCATTCGTCTCGGGCCCTTCATTCCCAGAACATTGGTCTCCTGGATGTCATCCAAGGAGCAAATAAATGCAACATCCAGCCTTAGCATGTGAAAAGCGTTATGCAGTACATCAAGCATCAGCATTCATTTGCATTTGGAACCGAGGCCTAACTAAGCCTTCTAATAACTGAGGCAGCTGAAGTAAACGCCTTACGTAGATAATGGCTGCCAGTTCCTGTCTGGCATTCGACAGGTCAGGGAGGGCTCGGTCGGGATGCAGTGCGTTATTGAACACGGTGAATTTAGTACCCATCAGATTGGACCTAAAAGAACAGTCATGCAGGTTAAAGCACTGCTAATTGGCCAACCTGAAAGCCCAAGGCAAAGTCACTAATACCAGTTTGCCACACAGCACCAAAAGCAGCTTACCTCACTTTCCCCACATAGTTCTCACCCCCTCTGGAGAGGTCGGTGGGGTCAACTGAGATCAAGTAGTTGGAGGTCGTGCTCTTCTTGCGTTTTCTCCCCGCCAGCAGAAACACCTGTTGATAAAAATGAACAGTGAGGGATTATAAGCTTCCTTGAAATTCAGCTCTGCACTGAATCCTTTGTCCAGCCTAAATAAACATCTCCCGTCATTTTTGGGCACCTCACCAAGAACAGTTTTATAGAGTGCTAAACCTCTCCCAAAATAATAGAGTATGATGTGTCAGCTCCGTGGCCAGTAGGGCTGTTTATAACACCATAAGGGTTGGCTGACCTTCTTCTCATTGTCCAGGTGGAGGTAGTAGGTGGGGTAAAGGCCCCGGTCCATTCCCCTCTTGTCCCGGGTCACCTTGCATTTCACTGTGACACCCTGCTGGGCTGGCTGAAGCACAAACTCCTCCAGGTTGTCAAACTCAATGACTGGAGAAGGCGCTCGCTCCTCCTAGAATGTTCCGGAAAGAGGCAACATTTTCATTCCATCTTGCACAGAACAACTGGAAGATCCATTTCCATGCAACAGGCTGCAATTTCTTCCCTTCCCTTTCAATATGTAGCAGCTCAGCCATCATGTCTCATAACAAGGTTTGGTTCTTGTTCCTCTATAGACTCTCCAAGATCATGTGTTTCTTAAGCTCATTTGTTGTGTGTTGTTTATGAATAATACATTACGTCCATCAACAGTCTTATGGTCAGGACTCACAGGCCTGTGTCTGCACTGGAGCCCTGTCAGAGGACAGGAAGGTCAGGAGATAAGACTCCATGATTCTCCTCACTACCCCTCCCCTTCACCCTCCCTCACTACCCCTCCCCTTCACCCTCCCTCACTGCCCCTCCCCTTCACCCTCCCTCACTACCCCTCCCCTCCTACTGAAGCACAGCTGACCACACGTCTTTCATATGGCAGTGTGGCGAGAAACACATAAAACTCAAATCTGTTATAAACTTGAAAATAAGCAAATCATAAAAACCATCCGAGTGGTACATAAAGCTAAGTTAGAGATGAGAAAGGGCGATTAGGGATTACCAGTTTTCTCTTTATTAGGATGATGAAGAGTTTTGCAGTTTGCCAGTGCTCTAACCCTACAGTACCTTTTTCCCCTTTCTGCCTTTCCTCTTTGTTTTCTTCGGGGCCGCCTCCGAGTCGGACTCATCGCTCCTTTCCGCTTTGGCAGGGCCTGCGGCAGGATGCAATGCATTGTGGGGTTGATTCAGATGGTTACGCGTTTCATAAAAGGTCTTTAGCGGCTGATGGCGGCTGGCACGAAGCCGGCACCTATATGACCATAATATGTGCTAAATGACGTAGGTGCAGAGGATTTCGGGGCGTCACTTCGCATCTCACTTTTGGACTTTTTAGACTTCTTCTCCTTGTCCTTGTCCACCTGGAACATGGAGGCCGCGTTCGAGCTGCTCTTCTTTTTGCTCTTGCTGCTTTTGCTTTCTGGGTCGCTGTCTTGTTCACTCTCTGATTTAGCAGCTGGGGTCCATCATCCATAGTGTTGCCATAGTGACACACACGCACACACACACGCACGCGCGCAATGACATAATATAAAGATGTCTCAAGAATAAAAAACTGTGACCATAAATTTATGATAACTGTTACCATAGATAAATGGCTCTAGACGTAGGAATGATGTGACACCACAAACCTTTCTTTGTTTTCTTGGTCTCAGGTTTGTCTCCGTTTATCTGGAACATGGAGGCCGTCCCTTTCTTTTGGGTTTTAGACTTTGCTTTACTGTCCTTGTCTTCTTTGTTCTCTAAACATGCATTGTAAATTGGTAAAGAAGTGAAGGACTTGGATTCATTACTTGTCTTTCATTACATTTGTGAAGTCCCCAGGGTCTTAACTAAAGCCATACGGTGCATATGTCTGTAGTGTTTTAGTTAGTAAGCAGTTTTGAGAAAAAAAACCCCGATGGTGTGACAAGGCTAGTCAGGACAATGCAGCTATGCAATCAGAAAATGTCCTGCCAAATTCTTTTTTTGCTTCCAACTTTCCTGAGTCCCACAATGCTGATATTGTGAGCTGTTATAATTTTGCCCTGCAGCAGACTAGTGTGAATGCTCTGATAGGTGGCGTTTGTAACCCAGGATACAAAATAGCATCACTGGCAACAGCAAATCCCACCTCTGCACATCACCATCTCCGTGTGCTAAATGAACACCACTAAAACGTGATCCTCCTGCCCGTAGATATCAGAGATGATTCCAGATCAGTGGTATGGCATGTCCAGAAAACCAAGCCTAGTCTAACCTTCTTACAGCACCAAAAGCCAACCTTCAAGTCTGAAGCATATCCATAACAAAATGCTTCCTCCACTCCTACAGTACAAGAAGGGTAGTGAAATCCAAATGTCATTATGAGCATGGTTGAACCCAGAAATGTACTGTATTATGGCTGCACTGAAAAACCTCCAGTTCAGCGAAGTGAAGATGCAGCTCACCTTTAGACTTAGATTTCTTCTCTTTTTCTTTTTCCGTTCCATCGGAATTTTCTTTAGAGGGTTTCTTCTTCTTCTTCTTCTTTTGAGCATTTATTTCTTCATCATCGTCTTCATCATTGTCCTCGGCTGAACCTAAAGCATAATTAAAACATAATAAAAAAGGCACATTAATATAACCCAGAAATATTATTATTGCTTCACATTTGAATTTCTGTTTGTGTGTGTGTGTGTGTGTGTGCTGCGTGTGTGTGTGTGTGTGTGTGTGTGTGTGGGGGGGGGGGGGGTGAACCCACTCTTTTTCTTCTTTGGGACACTTCTGGCTTTTTTGGGGGGTTCAGTTGTTTCCTTGTGTTCCTTTTCTTTCTCTTTCTCCTTCTCTACTTTCTTTTTCTTCAATCTCTCAGCTTCTGTTTGAATAATTTTACGTCACAGTTAGTATTTTTACACTTTGGAATATTAACAGAACTACTGTAAAGACGCGGAGCGCCCGAGACAGCCCGCGACAACCCGAGACAGCCCGAGGCAGCCCGAGACAGCCTCGGGCCACCATGTGGAAGTGTCTCTCTCACTCGGAGCGGCTGGGCTTCTCTCTGCTGACAGCTCTGTATTTTTCTTGCTCTTGGTCTTCTGGGCTTTAGCCTCAGCTCCATTCAGCTCTGCAGACGTAGACTCCGCCTTCTTCTTTTTGAGTTTCTATGCTGAGGAACAAAATCAGGGACATATATCAATGCTAGTCCTTGAATTAATACTTGACTGAAGTAATGAGTGATATTAAAGAGTTTTAACTTAAGTTTTGAACTTACCATTTAAAGAAGGCATTAAGGGAGGGCAAACGAGAATATGTAAAATATTAACTTCCTGTGACATCAGAATTGCCTGAAATTTGAACTAAAATGACCGTATCGCAATATCCATAATTTCAAAATTCAAACTAGCAATGGATAAAATTTCTTACTGATAATCAGTAACTGAATATTATTCTATATTAAATGAATAAATGCATTAATACCAATACATTGTGAGAGTAAATATGTGTATGTACTTAAAATTAAGAGAATAGAATAAAATTACTATCTGTGAAGAATAATACTCATATGGCCTAGAATAAATTAAGCCCAGTAGTTACTAGTTATTAGTCTCATATCTCACATAGCAAAAGGCTCCCAAAATATTCCATGAATTTCATGTTTCTGACAAGGTATTAGTCAGCAGAGTTTGCCACACATGATGATCAGCATACAGACTATTACAGTAAATTCTGTTGTAAAATATATTAGTCACAGTATTGTTAAGTTTGTGCCTCTTTTGGGGTCAATATTGGTTAACCTCCTATCATTCTATTCCTAAGGTTTGTATTCACCTGACATCTTTTTCTCTCAATCAGAGGGAGATCACCATAAGCTTGACTTCCTAGGAAATTGTGTATGTGTATTTGGGTGTGTGTATGTGTGTGTAATCCACTTATGACGCCATTAGTGTAGTACTAATAATATCCTCACTTCTCACAATCCCCTGTGTGAGACAGACTACTCAGACTCACACATTATTCCACTAAGCTTTCGTGACACTACAGCTAAAATGGTGAACAACACGCTGCTTCTATTGGACTAATATGTTTCATTTTTAATATATGTTGTTTTGTTGTTGACCTAAACAGCATTCCATAACTGTTAGACACATCGGTTTCCATAACTGTAATGCTAGTGAACCATAGTGAACATTCTGAAGCATAGTAATGAAACGAATATACTGTGTATTTGAGTAGTTCAATCTGTAACACAACTACATTAAATTCAAATGTATTGCCTTTAGCACAACCATACTACATGCTATTTTCTGTGTGCTACATAAAGTAGTTGGCAATATCTTCTGCTACTATATCTCACTGCTTAAGAAGGCTAAAGGATGACTTCATTTCACAATGCAACCACAGCAACATTCAACTACATCATTTATTTTTCTTAAAATACTTTGTAACATTTCGCTTTTTAAAGTGTCCTTCCCAACAAAAATATTAATATAATTCATTTTCATTAGTTTTCAGGACAGGACAGGTCAGGTCTATGATTATTAAAAAATGCCTGTATATAAAAAATGTACATCACATGTTTTTAAAAAAGAGAGTGAAAATATTTCAGTAATAAAATAAAACAACAATCCTGTTCACATTTTCTCTCCGTGGCCTCAGAGTGCCAACTCAAACACTGCTTATCACTGTTCGCCGACCTAGATGAGACTCAGAACAATCCAACTATGAGTTTCACAACAGCACATGTGACAAGCTCACCTTATCAGTAGACATGTCCCAGTCTAAAATTTCAGCTATTCCAGACAGTTCTACCAGCCCTGTGGCTAGACGCCAAGCAGAGACCAAGTTGTGCGTATAGTGTGAGCTCTGCCCAGCGGATCAGAAGGTGGAGAGCTGCACTCAATGAGTGGCCATCAGCAGAAAGTTGCTAAGAGGATTTTCACGAAGTCCCATCTGCTGCACCCACACCGTGCGACACCAGCCGATGTTGACCCAGCATGGAAGGGGGGGGGGGGGGGGTGCACGGAGGTCCAGGGGGCTCCTGCAAGACCTCAACCACAGGTCTGTATCTTTCAGGTTTGCTTCTTTTGTTTGTATTACTCTCATGGTGGTTGTGATAGAGGTTTTTCAGGCTTGCCCATACCAATTCACTGCATTGCTAATTCATGTATGAGAGCTAGAGGAACATTTCAATATTATTGCAAGTTTTGAATATAAATCTAAAATCAGGTAAGGATATGGAATCTTACTGGCTGGGGTTGTGCATCAAGGGAGCGAGTAATGGACCTTTAGCAGACCTTAAAAATACCATTATGCTCTTATTTTTTCCAGGTCAAAATTCATTTGTCATTTTAATAATCTGCTCTTTGGTGCTCCCATCATTCACTTAAAACAGCCATCTCAAAGAACAACCCATCACTAGTATATATCATATAGCCCTGATGGACATACACACTCCACTGTTCAACAGCAGGCAGGGCACAGAGCATGGAAGCTGAGGGAGAACCAGGCTACACACTTGTGGGTTGAAGGTGGGTGCAGTATATTAACTGTCTAGGACTGAGGTGTCCATCAGGTTATGGACCTAATCTGTCCAAAGATTAATAAAAACTACCCAACCTCTCATGGATTATTCGACATGAATTAATAAATCTTAAAGAAAGCTGCTGGGTCAGAGATGTCAAAACGTAGTAGAGCTTGGAGATTAACTTTACATTCAACAGCTATATCATGGTCTTCAATCTCAAATGTGCTCAAAATCTGGCCAGTTCAATATTTCACAGATTAACTGTAAACAGTTATTTACTGATAATCTGAACATGTGACCATTTCAGTACCCAGACCTATATCCTGTAGTGGTTTTATATTTTTTTATTAAATCAATTTAATTTAATTAATTATACATTTAGACATAATTATACATTTACTCTTAAAAAATTATTAATGCATTATTATGGAAGAATCCCTGACTGCTGTCACTGAATTTTTGTTCCACGTTTTGAACAAATGCTAATTCCAGTTGTATAAAAAAATGTACCAACTGCAAAACTGAAATTTTGGCTTCTGAACATCTGACAGCCGAATGAAAGATGGACAGTAGCAACATGTTATTTTGAATGGAGAGAAAAGACACTAATACAGTATAGACACCATTGAGAAGCTGAAATTTCTTTCAGTATGATTATTGTAAATAATGATATGACATTCAGAAACAGAACACAGTAAAATTATTTTTTGCCTCTAGACAGCTGTGGACATTTCACACATGTGAAAAAAATTCCCCTCCTGAACCCCAAACTGATATAGTTCTGATATAATTGGCAAGTTCTCCTCCATGCCACTAGGTGGTGCTGTAGCCAGTAACAAATCGCAGAAAACACAGAATGCAGAAAAAAAACTGCACTTCCATGTGCTGAAGTGAGATGGCGATATTCTCCACTTCTTCACGCAATGTGGTCGTGACTAAAAGCCCTGGTTATGCTTCTGGTAGGCCTTACCGTCACACTGTACTTGGCAGAGCAACTAAGGAAGGCCAGTGAACCCTGGGGAGTCCGTGGGACTTTGACAAATTCTTAAAGACACAGAACAACCACAGAGAAAGGTATCAGTGATGTCATTAATAACTTAAAAGGCTAGTTGACAGTCTGCTGAGGAAATGGACCCATTTCATAAAATAGTTTATATGACAGCTATTTTGAGATTGACAAAAACATATCCTGAAATGTGAGATAAAAAGCCTTATCTCTTGCACATGTCCATATTTGAAAACTAAAAAAAATGTAAAAATCATAGTCTAAAAAAAAACAAAACAGAAAAAAACACCTATCCTACAAAGTAATAAAAGATAGTAATACTTTTATTACGAACTCCTGAGCACAAATCAACAGTGTTAAAGTGTGGCACCTGAGAGGTAGAAAAACCACAACCACATGTTCCTGCATGTGTACAGCACACGCACACACACACACACACACACACACACGTTAAGGGGCTGGATGTGTACAGCGCACATACACAGACGCCGGAATGCAGGGCAGAGAGCAAAAGCTATGAAAAGAGGAAGAGTCTGGTGTTTGCTTGACCTGTGAGTGCTGAAGCAGCTTGACTGTGAGGACATGAACTCGATCTACTGGATGAATCACTCACACGCAGTCAGACAGTAGTCACACACGCACACGCACACGCACACACACTCCTGTCTCAGGAAACACAAACAATGAGGACAACCCAGGGAGATGTGGGTCAAATAATCACACACACGCTCCTAAGGGAAGCTGCGATGGCTTTTATGTGTATGTGTGTATCAGTACTCCTGCATTCTGCGTGACTCCAACAACACAGACAATGACAGGAGGTTTGAGTCTCACTGTAAAACAAACCCAGTAAGTCAAGGCCAAACCAAGAGCGACTAAGGAAACCCACAGGATAAGAGAACATATACTACATGCCTGCCCACGAACACGAGCGCTCTCGCACGCTCCCGAGTTTCAGCCAGATAGCAGGACCAACGCAGGCTCATGACTTACTGCTGTCAGCGGGCTCTGGGCACCACAGAGGCCTGCAGAAAGGGACTTAAGTGAGCTTGTTCTCCGACTGTGGCTGCGTGTGTATGTGTGCGTGTGTATGTGTGTGCGTACGGGTGGCATATGCCACTCTGGCACGCCGTAGGGCCGATTACGTCGGAGGCAGCTGGGCTGTCAGGAAGAGCCGCCAGAGCTCAGCGGAGCGGAGCGGGGGGAACCGGAGCCAGCTTGTTTGCTCTCCCGCTGGGCCACGCCCCCTCTGCCCTGAGACGCCCTTGTGGCCGAGCCCCGCCCAGCTCCCCCGAGAGAGCCTCTGCCCCGAAACCACAGCGCACGCAAGCGGCCTGGAGGCCCGATCGGGTTTCTGCATCAACCCAAACCAGAACCGAAAAGGGAGTGCAGTGCTGCTTCAGCCACAGAGCACCGGGCCGGGCCGGGAGAGGAGCTGCCACCGCGGAGAACACGGCCGTCAGCCCAGCACACTGGTGGGTGCAGGAGGAGGACTAGCGGCTGCAGGTGCATTGCTCATTGGTCCACAGAAGCTTACCTGAAAAAAAAAAAAAAAAAATATATATATATATATATATATATATATATATATATAATATATATATATATATATATATATATCGAAATATCGAGAGTGGCATTATCCTTCAGCTTAACAACTTGCAGGCTTTTTCCGATATAAGAGGAAGCCATGCAAATAAATCCCAAACTCAAATTGGCCTCCGTTTCCGTGCACAGCCATCAGAGTGCAGCCATTCCCCATTCTGGCATCTAAAAGGGTGTCACAGGCGTGGAAATCAAAGGTTACCTCAACCGGTTGTGTCAGTTACTCTTCACCTCAAATAACACGGCTGAAGATCACGTGTTAGTGCCTCGGGGGGCACGTGCTGGCGTGACAGTCCTGTTATTGTTGAAACTTTTGAGGAAAGAGAAAAATAAAGTTGGTGTGTTTGAATATTTCGTCCAGCAGATCCAGACCGGGGGATCCGGTCCTTGTCATGAGACCTGTTTCAACTGCAGCACCTTGAACATTGATTTTAACACGTCTCAGATAGGAAGAGGTGCAGGTCCTGAGGCCAGATACAAACGCTGCTGCACTTTGATGGAAACCACAACACGTACTCACATGCTGTTAAAACTGGAGCATGCAGCCGTAACATGCATGCCAATACAGACCCACATATGCATGGGGATAGCTATGTATACTCCGAGTTAAAGGTGCCAAAAGTCACCCTGGAGCTCAGTTGCATTAGAGCACCGCTAAGGAGAGTAAAAAAACTGGTAAGAGTGGCGAAGGGAACGGTGAGGACGGGGAAAGCAACACTAAATGGCAGGAGAATGTTAACATATTAGCAGCAGGTCGTTGTGGTCTGGTCGGTAGCCAGCCCGACTCTTTGATGTTGCACGGTCGTATAGCAACATAAAGACCGACCTTGAGCTTCTGCAACTGGTTTCTGTTTAAAGAGGGTCAGCCTTTAGTTACTGGTAATATGCAACACATTGGCCACATTTCCTGAACAACATTTCCCAGTTGGAAGCTCATGATTACGGTTATTCCGGAACGACTGCCGCATTGCACTTGTGCACCGAGTGGGCGGAGGCGTTGCACACGCGCCTGTGTGTGCAGCATTCGGAGGTGGCGAGCCTCTTGCGGATGGAGGCAGTGATGCTTTGCCCCACACCGCCAAACTTTTGCAAAGCGGGAACGCCGATTTCGGCGTCTCTACGTTCCGCAGAACTCGAAGACGTGAATCCGGTACTTTCGTTCAGGCTTATTTCTTGATGCCAATTCGAATTTCATTCTATTCCATTCCTAACGTGTGCATTCAGTGGATCCAGGCGTGATTGCGCAACTCACGCGGACTGGTATCAAAACAAGGCGAGCGGCGGTGACGTGAGCCTCCGCATCACTGGCATTAAAGCGGGAGACAGCAGAACGCAATGCGTGTGCGCGCGTGTGTGTTTGTGCATCGTGGAGGTAGTGCTGGTGGGGGTCTCTTGTTGCAGCGGGAGAGGCAACATTTCCAGGTTGCTGCCCTTACCCCTCTGTAACCCTCCACCACTCAGTCATTACGAGTCGTTAGGACAGCAGGGCCCATTTGGAGAGGCGTAACAGCAGAAGGCAGGGATATCAGTCTATCAGGGCCAACTTACAGTCTACATGTCTGCTTAGATGAGGTCATGGGCAAAGTGGGCAGACTGTGGTAAATCCCGCCTTAAGGGTCCTGCGAGTTCAGCTCGTAGTCGCAGAGACACCAGGCATGACTCGCAAGGCCTTGAGTTTCATGTTACAACCAATTCATAAGTGAAAGATTAAATGTGACAAACTGCACTCCATAGCCGGCGTTTTATGAGAGGTACTAAGTAAGCTTATCGGGTTTCTTTAATATTAACTGTGTCATAATAGCAAAGGGGTGAAATGATCAGTTGTGGTTTCCTTTGAAAGGCTGATGAAATCCAAGCCGTGCCCAAAGTGCCTTTTGTACGTTCTTGTCAAACACAGCAACCCCTGTCTCTAGCAGTGCTGAATGTGTAAAGTGTGTTTGATATGGGAGAGTCTCGGTTAAGTAGAACGGCACTCCAGGAATGCTCTCTTTCACTCACCATAAGATAAACATCACCTAAGCAGCAGCCTTTCTATACACTACAAACTGTGTGTCTGTGTGTGTGTGTGTGTATGTCAGTGGAAATGAGTTGGGGGGGGGGGTTGGGTCGTGGGCATGTGTGTGTCAGTGGAAGGGAGAAGGGACACTTCCTCAGAAATGGTATGACATCTGTGTCTCTGCAGCTGGGGGAAAAGTGTATGTGGCTGTGGAGGTATGTGGGCAAAGGTGTGTGTGTGTGTGTGTGTGTAAAGGGGGGAGATCAGTGCTCATGGGATGGCAGTAGGATAGTGTCCTAAGTTGACACCTGCCAGCCACCTGGCTCTGCAAACACGCAGCAGGTGGCCTAACCTGTAGCAGCCAGGTGATAGCCAGATAGCATTTCAGCAGATAACAGAACTTAACTGCATTTACTTGCTTGTCTTCTAATTGCGTGCATTTCATTACATCATTCAAAGGTTCTGCACTGGCAGATGACTGACCTCGTTCTTGTAGAATTCAACAAAATTAAACCAAGACACATGTAGGTTGTATGCAAATACAGCGATGTACAACCGTGTTTCGGGTTTACATGTGATGCAAATATCCCGATACCAAACCTTCAGGTTATCTATCCCACCGTCCAAACCTCACAGTGTAACTGTGAGACAGCGTGGTATTGGCTGAGCTGTCCTGTGCCAAGAGGAAGGGCTGTGTGTCAGATAGCCTTCCTCTCCAGTTCGTGGACCCCATATGACCCCCAGACCAGCTGCGGCTGGCACGCACAGCCCCTGTCTCCACCCCTCCCCTCCACCCTCCTGCCCAGTCTGTCACCTCACGGACACCCGAGCACGTCCATGGGCACCTCGCTGCGACCCCCCCCCCCCCACCCTCTCAGACGTTCCCCGGGTGCCGTAGAAACAGCCAGCTCTCTTCTTGAACCGCTGCCAGTGGAGGCTGGCCTTAAGCTGCTGCAGCTGAAAGTTTTACAAGCTCCCTGCTCGCGAGAGGCAGGAAGACACAGACACAGAGACAGATTTGTGAAGGCGGCTCCTCTCTCTCTGTTCCTGCTTCTGTTGTCCACTGCTATTATTATTATATTATAATTTTTTTTTTAACCGCCCTTACAGACTGTCAGAGTGGACTACTGTCAGCTTTTTTTTTTTCTTTTTTTTTGTCGTGGTGGTGGTGGGTGGGTGGGGGGGGGGGGTGTGGTGGAGGGAGGGGGGCTGAGCATGTGTGTAGGCTAAAGAGAGGAGGAGCTGGAGAGTACAGTGGCGAGAGAGAAATAAATGAACAAACAACAAAAGAGGAAAAAAGGGGGCCGTGACATCACAGAGTGAGCTGCCCTGGACAATGCCTGAGAAAAGGATGAGAAGAGACGACTGCAGAACTTGTCCGGGAGACTCTCGCTTTCTCTTTCTCGTACTCACCCCCTCTTTCTCACTGCCTTTCGCTGCCTTTGCCCTGGGAGGAGGGTGAGGCACACTTTTTGGCAGAGCGACACTGGATTATTTCTGAGACTTTCCTCTCCCTTGGCCAGCTGGACGCCTGGATTCTAAGCCCCTTTTCTCTCCACAGCAGAACAGGATTCATCATAGCACCGCCACCAACTACTCCCACAAGTCACTGGCTTTTTTTAATTTAATCCTCAGTTTTAACTGTCTCACAGTTCAGCTAACAGCAGCCACACAGAGGCAAGAGGAATGACAGAAAAATAGATGAAATCTGACAGTGAAGAAAACCCAAGGTTCTCTTCCGAACCACGAATTTGCGCAATTTCTTTCACCTGCCGCATTGGGGTTGAAAAAGTGACGCGTTTGGATCATTACATAACTTTGTTTAAGTTTCTGAAGGTGTTTTTTTTTTTTTTCTTTTGGAGAGGAAGAAAACTTTTACCCTTGCCAAAACCTGCATGGTCGCAGACCAGAACGGAAATTTCCCCATGCGTTTTGAAGTGTGAAAGTAGGAGGAAATCTGCAGGTACAGGCAACGCGAGGGCAGCTAAAGACGATGCAATGACTTCTGTAGAAGGGGAACGGAGAGGCATGTACTACCTGGGACGGATGCCAAATGCTGACAAAAGACTTCACTGCACTCCCTCCCTTTCTGGGAGAAGCCCAATTCTTTATTCTAAGATGTGTCTTAATTCCCTGGCATTGTTTCACGAACCTAGCCTGACTCCTGGAAGAGATGGCAAAGCCTGTGTAAGTACATCTATCTGATTTTCTCCATGGTTTGTTGGCACAACAATCGCGTGCTCCTTTTCTTTCTCCTCTCCCTTTCGCCGCTGTTGCTCGGCCAAAGAGCGCTCGCAGTTGCTTGACATGCTGCTTTTTGGAAGGCATCCATTCTCCCTGTGTCTTATGGCCCCGCCAGGAAGCCTTGCGGACCATTTCGGCAACATCGGGGCGGTTTGGGAAAAAAAAAAAAAGGAGTCAAAAAACGTCTCGGCCCGGTGCCTCTCGCGGAGGCAGAAGTCCGGAGGCGCTCGAAAGGAGCCCCGGCCCTGCCCGCTTTCCTTTCCCTTCTCGCGCTGCTGTGACCTCACGCTCGCCCGCCCTCCCGCCCACTTTTGGCAGAGTGGACGAAGTGGGCAGGGAGAGAGAGAGGAGGGCACGGTTGTGGGGCCTCGCCGCTGGCCGGGGGCCCAGGCCCCAGCCCCAGCCCCTGCCTGAGCAGGGTGGTTCGCCAGCACGCCTCGCTTTTTCCCTCGCTCCCCCTCTGCCTGCTTTTCCTTCGCCTCGCCCCAACCAGCCAGCGATCAAGACGCGGAACCTCTCCTCTCCCTCCTTCGTCCTTCCTCGCCCGTCTGCACGCCTGCTGCCGCCGCCGCCCCGCCTCCCCTCGGCTCGCGGTGCCCTGTTCCCTCCGCGGACCTCGCGCCCAGGTATTTCCCACGTTCCCCTCTGTTCGTTCGACGCCACCGCCACCGCCGTCAGCGCTGCTCGCCTGTCGTCCAGCTTTCCACGTTCTCTAAAGTGTCTCTCTGTTCCACCCTTATTTGTTTGTTCTCGCTTTCCTCATCCTCATCTTCCTCCTGCACACGTGTCTGCCTCCCCTCTGTCGCTATGCGAATGTCTCCGCCATTACGATCCAATTTAAAATTGCGCGTAACTTTTCACGAAACAGACCTATTCTAAGAAAAAGTCAAACTGCATTTGAGAAGCGAGAATGCTGCGCCCTGTAATACCAGCAGTGATTTTGTCTGATTTGGTGTGTGTCTGTGTTCATGTACTCGAGGACTGAGCCTTTCCCTTGAGGATAGTTGTAGCCCACTTGATCACAACCGTTTTATACGACAACCTGTTTGCGATTCTGCGGTCAACAAAATACTCTTGCAAAGTAATAAAATTTAACGTATCTTACCGTATAGCGACATTATCAAATCAATTGTAGCAAGTACACCTTAAAAACAAATGAAAATCCCCTTTCAACCTCCTGTATAATGCTGCCTGGAGGAAGGTACAGATAACAGTATCTTAGTCTTGGCCAGGAAAGTAAAGTCATCGCCCATTCTGATATTTAACCGTCCCCGATGGATCTGAATTCGTAAAGGAAGAAATTATCCCCGCATGCCATAGCCAGGTTAGGCCTAGTGGGAAAGTGACACTACTACACCGTAAGGAACCACAAAAAGGGGAAAATAGCACTGAAAGGAATAAAAAAAGACAGAAACAAATGAGGGGTAAAAAAGCAGCTTATTTAGTCCAGGGGAAACACCACCATGACAGTCATAGCAGGATGTCTCAAATATTTTATAATTTCTAGATCCTCAGAGTGGTTAATGTAATTGACCATGTAGGCTCTCCCAAATGATTCTGTAATTTGAAGAATATACATAGAAAATGCACAATATGCATTTAGAAATTTAGAAATTCTTTTAGTGAGTTTCATTGTCATGAATTTATAATAATTATTTAAATTTTACATTGGGATAATGCATGTTGGAAATGTTTTGGTGCACATATTTAGTCTAAGCACAAATGCCACCTTCCTGGTTGCAATTTCTGTACAGCTGTACATACTTAATTTTGCTTAAATAGCATTAAAATGGTCAGTTTTCACTTTCTAACTATAATAATGCTTCACCTAAGTGCTAAGATACGATCGCTATGAGCGGTACAATGTTCTAGAAAAAAAAAGAGTATTGCAGGAGAAGGGCGTGGAGACAGAATACTGCCCTCCCCTCGTTTTCTATCCTCAGATGAACTCGCCATGTTACTTGATGATATTTTCTTTGTGGCCCGCCATCTCTACTTCCTGCTATTTTGGTGTCCCCCCTCCCTCTCTCTCTCTCTCGCTCTCGCTCTCTTGCTTTCTGGCTCCCTCTCTCTCTGGTGTAGTAACCAGGAACCAAGTTACTTCCTTTATCTGGAAACAAATTTCAGCTATAGAGTATGATCACAAGACCTAACAGATAAATACCTTTCTAAGCAGCATATATCTGTTAGACATGTAACTGCATAGACACAACATAATACATAATGATAATGTTACAAGTCCATGGTCAAGGCAAAATACGAGGTTCGTTGTATCAGTGAGTGTGCCCTACGATCTGCAATTAAAATCAAGAACATGTATAGGCTGTATACTGATATAACTGCGCTGTTTTGTGACAGCAAAAGGAGAAGGCGGTATTAAAAGCTGTTTAACTTTGCCGCTATCGGAGTGATAAGAGGTGAACTTCGAGAGACGTCCGAGCACGTGGGACAGAGTCAAACCAGGTCAACGGCAGGCAGACTTCCTGTTTAGGGACGCTATTTCTGTTTGCAGGGCGTTTTCCTCCACTTCTCCAGAATAACAGAGTGACTCTAAAATTTAGCCCGAGAGCTTTTAGACAGCAACAGGCTAATGTTATTCTGTGGTATTCATGAATTGTGTGAAAAAATAGTAGATTCTGACCTGGAAATCAGCGGCTGTGAAGGAGATAAAAATGAGGTTACATTTGATTAACGCATTTCTGTGCTTCAAACGGCACACGATCGTACTAAAATCTAAGCAGGTAGATTAATTCCTTTTTTAAAAATTAGGCACTTCTGTATCATGTTAAAGCAACATCCATATTTACTTTTCATATAATGCTCCAAAATGGTCACAACAAAGACATTGTTACTTTACCATGCCATCTTGTGTTGCTCGTTAATCGACCTTTCCAATTCAGCTATCTATGTGCCGGGTGTTCAAAGGCAGAGACACTTGATTTGTTTGCTGAATCTGAGCAGGAGTGGTTATCATGTCATCAGTGCCAAGAAGAAGAGGGTGGGGGTGTGGCTGGGTTTTGTCACTGCTCTTGGGCACTGATAAGAAATAACTAATAAAGATTTAGTGCCATGAACATCGTCTCTTGCAGCACTGCTATAAAAACCTTCTTGAAAATAACTCCTTATCTGTCTTCATTTCCTTAATCAAGGTCACTTGAAATGTTTTGAGTAAACACAAGTCGCAGAACTGTTCTAAAAGTATCTAAAACAAAAAAAATGAAAGAATGGAAGAGGACTGAAAAGTACAAAACGTCCAGCAGTTCGTAGTTTTGCATTCAAATACAAGGTTTTTTTGTTTGAATTTTTTTAAACGTCCATTTCTACGGCTGTAACCTAATATGTTACACACAAAATACCAAGGACATGATATGAGTACAATATGGTATCAGATGTAAGGAAATGAGGGTATGTCAGGTCATGTTCTCTTATTGTTTGAGTACCGAGGCATATTGTATCTACCATATATTGTCTATCATGAAGCCTGATACTCATGTTGACATGGGCATTACTGGGTGAAATGGCCCATAGACTTAAGCAAGACATAGGCAGGTTAAGCAAGGACCATATAATGATATAGCAACAACGAATTATTTATCAAACCAAAGGGAAAAAATTAATACAAACAGAGACAGAGACTGTAAATTGTATTACAGAGACTGTAAATTGTAAATTGTCCTCATTACAATATTTGTTTTCTTGCTTCCACTCTAAATGCTATGCACATCAGAAGTTAACCTGCAGACAAGTGCATGAAGACCTAAAAACTGTCCTAAAATGTCCTCAATTCGAACTCTATATGAAATAGTGATTGCTTATGTGGAAAAGGGCATTTTTTCAACTCTTCAATCTTTCTTCTACTCCTTAGTTATTTCATGGCTGCTTACTCCTCAGCTTTGTTACCCATTTTCTCTGCCAGGAAAGTTCAATCAATTTCCAACATGGTCTGGTTTTGATCTTGGCCTGTTACAGACCTGATACCATTCGCCATGTAATTGATTCAACGTTGATTCAACGTCTCAATTAAGAGACTTCTATTCCCTCACCACCACCCCCACCCCGTCTCATGGACTAGAGGCTGCTTTCCTCTCAGCCTGCTACCATGCCAAAACATTTCAATCACTGTCGCCATTAATTAGGCCAAAGAGGAATTCTGAATGTTAATGAGCTACCATGGTGCTTTTCACCGTCTCTGGTTCACATGCTAATTTATGCAAAGCAACAGGGCAATTGCCCCCACCCCCTCCATTGCATGGCAGTCGATTGTTGGGCCTGCCCCGGTGACCCCTGTCTGCTAGCCTCTCAGGCTCGGCTTCATGCCAGGGCCCGGCATTGTGTGCCTGCTTCAGCTGCCACCGCAGACACTGAGGTAGCACAATGAAGTCTGGGTTTTGTTGAATTTTCAAACCTGCCATTTTCAAGATCCCTCAGTGTTTATTAGTGATTTTGGTCATGAGTTGAACCCATTACAAAATTGAACACAGAAATTTACCTTTAGCTGCATTCTGAGTAAAACAATGAAGCACTTTTTGTAAGTCGCTCTGGATAAGGGCGTCTGCTAAATGCCGTAAATGTAAATGTAAATGTAAATTTTCATTTCACTTATGATAACGATAAATCGTCATCATAAGTAACCTCTGACCATTACTGTAATATGGATTTGGGCATGATTAACATATGTTATACAGCATATATCTTGTCATATTGTCTCAGGCCTTTAAAATGGAAAGCATAGACACTCGTGTGGGAGTTTGTAAGTTCTCTCCTCTCACAGATGTTTTTTACATGCAAGAGTCAAACTCTGTTACCTAAAATGGCAGGAGGGCGGCCATTTTGTTTGGGTCTTTCCCCTTCCCTATCCATGCATTGCTAACCGTCTATACAAACCACTCTGGAGGCTAAAGGCTTGGGACAGCCGAGCAAGCCATGTTTAAATTCAGCTATTTACCTCTGCTTGTTAAACAGCAAGCTTCCACAAGCTTCTCTGTGCTGCAAAGCGCCAAGTTTTTGCAGAAAACGGGCACTATTTCCTGGCGCTGATTACCTCTACTACACGCCAACCACACTGAATGCCAGTAAGCTGGGCATAAGTCGCATGCGAATTAGAACACTTTCTATTGTCATTGCATTGTGACCATCGATTGTTTTGTCTTTTTGCGTTAAACAAAACAAACAAACAAAAAGAAACCAAACAGAAGCACCAACTGGAGCACAGTGACGCGTCACAATCAAGTCTTCACGTTACCTTAGCAACGATTGTGAACTGAAACGAATGCTGCAATCCAACCATTGAAGTCACATTGCACTGTCACATTTCCAGAAGAGTAGGAATGAGATTTCAGCCAGGACTGCCTGGTTTGAACCTATGTCTTCTTTATTTATTTATTTATTTTTAAACCAAACCAAAAGATCAGAGAGGAAATTGCTCCCTCAAGGTAATTCCCTGTAAAACTGCTACCAGACGCCCTCCCTCAAATCCACATTTGGAAGGAAGGGTGCGGACGTGACCCTCCATTAGGGGAACGATTGCTATGTGTATTTTCTCACCTTAACCAGTCTGTTTCCCTTTTCTCTTCATGTTTGCAGTTTAACTCAAGTCGCAGCGCTGTTAATTCCTGTCATATTTATAATGCAGGCTCTTCAGCCGTTATGATGGCAAAGTTCTAAAGTGACTGTTTTCAATGTATAAACCCCATAATGTATAACATATGCAAGCAAACAAGTCGAACAAAATAACTGTCATACAACTAACAAGATGTCCTTCTCTCTTTAACCAGATTCTTGCGAATTCTATGCGAATACAGCCATAGTGGCTGAGACACTGTCCTTGAGGCTGAGGTAGTAGATTGAATAGTTGTGGGGTATTACTCCTCCCTCTGAGATAACTATACAATCTACTGTCTTTCCTAAGGAGACGGTCTGATCAACCGTCTACTCACGTGTGACTGGACGCGATGCCGACCCAACCTGGACTCCTATCTAACATCCACAGCTGGAGATTGTATTTAAAGGGCAGTAGGGCATGGTGTTATGCTGACAGTTAGTTGCCTTGGTCACTTGTTTGTTCCACATGAACAGTGTGTTTGAGACCTTCTGTGCAGCGAAAAATCTAGAGCTCTCTCCATCTGGAGCAGTGTTTCCACAGGGTGAGGTAGTAGGTTGTATAGTTTGTGGGAGGAATCACATCCTATTGAGGTGATAACTATACAGTCTATTGCCTTCCTTGAGAGACACATTTACCCGTGGAGAAAGAACAGGAGTTTCTGTCAAATAGCTAAAAAAATTGTTAATGGTTGTGTTTTATTTTTGACAGAGGTTAGTTTGTGTTATTCCCAAAGCTGTGATTGTATGCATGTCCTGTTTTTCTCTGCTGATGAATTCAATATGAAAGTGAAATAAACAGAAAAAACCTGCCCTCCCATCAAAGTGACTTTAGTTGGAGCAAAGAGCCAAGCAATATATGTCATATATAGGGTCTTGGGAGTTCTTCAACATCTCCAACTATGAGTCATTTTGGGACCCTTTAAGGCAGTTCATGACGAGATCCATGTTCACACTGTTGACTGTTTCATAGCTTTGTGCCTTTGCACACTGAAATCACTGTGGTGTTTGGGAACACCCTGGTGGCAAAAAACAGTAACTACATCACCTCATCAAGACTAGTACATTGGTATTAAATAAGCAGACCGCAGGGGCTGCTTTACTAGCAGAAAATTTGAACAAATGCAGAGTGTGAACAAAACGCAGGGTGCACAACTGCTTGAAAATGGATGTTAGCAAACCTAGAAGTTTTAATGATATACCGTGGTATAAAAGCCAACAGTATTCACAACATTTCAATCTTAAATAATTCTTCTGCATATAACTGCATATGAACTTTCTTTAAATTAACTTACAAGTTAATGTGTTTTACCCATGCACAATTTAGCTCTGTTGGACTTTTCATTTATATTTACATAGTTGTTGGTGAGTATTTCAAATGCATTTTACTTGAGATTGATTTTGAGAGGCTCAATAAAAAGTCTATTAGTCTGCCTGTGGAGAATTATTATTATGGAGATTTTTGTACAGACACATGTGCATTTGAGAATTTGGTTTTCTCAGTCAAGCGTAAAGTCTATACAAGCGTAAAGTCTATACAAATGTAAAATATACAAGTGTAAAGGTCGATTCAGGTCAGTGTAGTCTATTGGTAAATATTCAGTACAATAATGTGCATCATTTCCTGATATCTTTCACTTTTTGCCTCATTGAATGTAATAAAAACTATGTTCTTAATACCTTCATCAGAAACCAGTGTTATTGATATTGCAGTGGCACAGGCTTATGAACAGCAAGACTAGCAAAGCAGAAATAATTTAATATTATTAATAACATACATGCATTTGTTAGTTTATTTGGCAGAGTGTAATAAACTAGCAACGGCACACAGGCTCTTAAAAAAGGGCAGATGACGTCCAGACAATAAGTGTATGTCCGTAAATATAACAGTTTATGCTGTATTCAACTGTTTGCTTGAATACTATTTACATGTGCACTTAAAGTATGTATGCACATTAAAATCATTCAGTTACTTGGGCTTCAATTAAAACCAGCACACGCCTGAAAGAAGCAAATGAAAGACACATGGAGTATAATAGTGCTGTCAGGAGTGCTAATAGGCTGCATAATATGGCAGCCATATGTAATAGGCTGTATATAATACCCATTCATAACCATGTTTGAATGAATTTATATGTTAATCTGTCCAGTCCGCTGCTCCTTTGCTACCATTACAAAATCTCACCCGCAACTTCCTATATGCCCTTTTTATCTTTTTGATCTTAAACGCATACACTACAGGGTTAGCTGCTGAATTAACATGAGACAGGATGACACCTATGTTAACTACCTCATCATACACTACAGGTGCTTGATTATAGAAATGTACAGTGTGCATGAGGTATAAAGGGAGCCAGCAGACAACAAAGAGAACTAACACCAGAGCCAGTGAGCCAGCCAGCCTGCTTTCCTTTCAGTAATAAGTCCTGTACTCAGTAGACACAATTCCATTTACTCTTCATTGCTTTTTAGTGATTAGGAATATGTAAAAATGCAGGTCAGTCATGACAGCCAAAGGAGGAAGTACGGTGCTGTCGAATATTACGTTGACCAAGAACGACCTGGAGACAGACCCTGTGAAACTGCACTCCCCGTAAGTGGAGCCCGCGTGTCCCGCACTGGTCAAAGTGCCATGCTAACCAAACATGGGGGCAAAACCAAGGACGGCCTCTCTGATCCAGCACGCTCTGACTCACGTGAGGGGGATGCACACGTGGAGTCAACAGGAAGGCCACAGAAGCTACTTGCAGCAATATCGCCATACAGCACATGAAAAGGTAGTTATGGGAGGAGGTCTTCACAGGGATGTCCACCAGCACGGACACAGGCATGGTCACAGGCCCCACCAGGAAGTCCGCCACAGCCAGGGACAAGATGAAGCAGAAGGTGGCATGTCTGAGAGCTCCGCGCGTCCACACGGCCCAGATCACCAACGCGTTGCCCACGCAGCACGCCACAGCGATGAATGCTTCCACCACCATATAGATCACCTCCGTACCCCCAGCCATGATGATGAAAGAAGGTTGAAAAGAGGATGAAAATTGACTTCAGAGGGACTAGCTCACTTGAGGGTTCTTTGATTAATGCAGGAAGCTGTCTGAGAGTAAACCTCACTTGCTCAATTGCACTCGGAAGCATAAGGTTTGGACACATGGGTTGCTGTGTCAGCAGCCATGGTGAAGTGGAATTTATGTCTATAAATGTGCATTGTGCACACTGTGCACATGTCTGGAACATGTTTTGTGTATCTGTATCACCTAATTCAGTAGTCACCGCATTCAGTTATATGTCGGAGCAACTTTGTGATTTATTTGTGTCGATTCCGTTGCTGACTCTGGCCTAAATGATGATCATTATTAAAATTATGTATGCAAATTACATATCCAAGCGGTTACATAGAGAGAGACAAGAATAAGGGCCTAAAATAGATCCTTGAGGAACAGTAGCTTGCCATGAGCACTTCAGTGTGAACAGGCCCATACTCATAACCATGGAAAGAAACTGAGCAGACAGGAAAGAAGGTGGTAATGGAGTGTAAGAAACCTGCTGTGAGCAACACTTCCTTATAAGCAGTGGTGTCAACTTCTGGAAGAGCTGTAATGTTCACACTTCTGTTTGGTTTGCTAATGTAGAAGGAATAAGATCTATCCCACTGAGAGTGTCCTACGGTATACAAAGAGATCATAAGCAAACTAGTAAAACAAGTAACCGAGTTCATGGTAAAGGCGTGACATAAGTAATCTCTGGATGTTGTAGAAACAAAATGTAACCTGTAAATTGCTGACTTGAATGCAACATATTTGAATGCATTCCGCAGTTCAGTGCAGAAAAAATCAGTTGCATCTATATAGCACTAGCTAAATTCAATGAGTGAGTGAAAACATTTCTTTTATTTGTTATAATAAAAGGTGCCATTCGCCTGGATGTTCTAATAGTTCATCTGGGTAAGTAAATGCCACTTCCATTTTCACATTTATGGCAGCATTTGTTCCTTTCAGCACTGGATTTTAAAACCTTTTATGAGATTAAACTGCTGAAGCTGAGAGTAATTTTGAGGACCAAAAGCAATTGGATAATATAACCCATGGCTGGAGAAGACTTCTATTCCTTTGTTGAAAATCTTTTGCAGTCAGTAGCCACCTGATGTGCATTACCCAAACATCAGATAGACAACATCGTCCTCAGTGATGCTCTGCCAGGACTGTCAAACTTGTCTTCTGGACTTTGTCTCACTTCCTGCTTGTCTCATGGCTTGTCTCATTGACTTTTTGCATTCAAGGTTGTCTTAAGTAAATGAAATGCATACTTAAGGAGATTAAGGTTAAGTGATCGGGATGGCCAGTCCAGAAATCTCCCCTTTCTGACCACAACAAAAACTCTATAGCTGATTCAGCAGCGTGATTCTGACCATTGTCCTGCTGCAGTGAGTTCTGAAGCATTACTGTAGTTGGACCTTAGCAGATGCTTATGTGTACTTTCAAATTCATTCTGCTTTTACCTCAGGCAGAGAGAACCACTTGAACAAACTAAATATCAGTAGGTTCTAGCCTTGAGAGGAAATCAGTAGCCATGGGAAGGCAGGAGATTCATCAGACATAACCTCAGAGGTCTTTTTAAATGGATGAGACAACCAAAAGCAAAGCCACAGAAAATGTCAATACATACACTACCAGTCAAAAGATTAGACACAGATGACTGAATGTATGTTCTTTATAGCCTTAAAGTCATTTTTAGCTAATAGTTTATGCTTAAATTTGCATCTAAGACAAATGTCTAAGTTAATGTTGATGGCCTATATAAGATTTTTCCCCAAAACAGTGTATACAGTATATAATTAAAATAATATATACATATATAATTATTACATTTTATAATATATAATAATAATAATTATGACATTTTAAGAGTACTTAATCAGCACACTGATATACTGCATAACTGATTAAATGCATATATTGATTTACTGATCTACCTAATCACCTGCTTAACTACATATGTTTATCTATTTAGTTGCTATTTCTTTGCCTGACATTAAAAAAAGATTCAGGACATCATGATTATTGCCTTCTGTGATAGAACGTGGCCTTAATTTGTTTGGGGGTGCAACTTCCTTGATGTACATAATGGCTGGCGGCACATCTGGGATTTTACTGATGAGGGAAAGGTAAATGTCCCAAGAGCCAGCTTCAGTAACCGAGGGTCGGTACGCCAAGGCCCCCGCCTTCGGCCACCGCCCAAACCACAATGCACCGAACCCCTAGTACTACCTCTCCCACCGGTGGTGGGCCCATGGTACCTATGGTCACGAGCTTTGGGTAGTGACCGAAAGAATGAGATCGCGAATACAAGCGGCCGAAATGAGTTTTCTTCGCAGGGTGTCTGGGCTCTCCCTTAGAGATAAGGTACGGAGCACAGTCATCCGGGAGGGGCTCGGAGTAGAGTCGCTGCTCCTCCACGTAGAGAGGAGCCAGTTGAGGTGGTTCGGGCATCTGGTTCGGATGCCACCTGGGCGCCTGCCTAGGGAGGCGCTCTGGGCATGTCCAACTGGGAGGAGGCGGGGGGAAGACCCAGGACACGCTGGAGAGATTATATCTCTCGGCTGTCCTGGGAACGCCTTGGTATCCCCCCCAGAAGAGCTGGAAGAGGTGGCTGGGGAGAGGGAAACCTGGGCCTCTTTGCTTAGGCTACTGCCCCCCGCGACCCGGACCCGGATAAGCGGAAGACAATGGATGGATGGATGGATGGAAAGGTAAATGATTACATTCAATGTTAATATTATGTATGTCTGTTTAGATGATTTCATTTAGAAAAAAAACACATAATGGACAGTTTTAGGCATTTAATTGCAAAATGTCATTGTAAAATAAAAGTGTATTCCTAAAAGGTTCCCTGTAGAGAATTTTTGGACTCAAATTTTCGAAAATTTTTACAACAAAGGGCAAAGTAACTGAGGCAGAAAGATCAGAGGATGCGTGAGAGGACGAGCAGAAGGACGAACTGTTGTTTAGGAGTAACACGTAGGGTCGAATAGTTTCAAATTTTACTCAAATACATTGTACTGCATTTCAAGCAGAAAATATGTTAACAGAAGCAATGCCAATAAAAATAGGCAACAATACACTTGAACTATATTAAAATGTAAATAGTTATAAATGTAACTGATTGCCAAATGATGTAATTATAACTGATTATTGTCACAGTACAGCCCCAGACCCCTCCCTTTGGGCATGTGTATGTGTAGTCTGCATCTGTTCGTACCATATATGTGCTTCCTGTGGGTGTGGTGGTGTGTGTGTGTGTTCACTCGTCTCGTTATCCAAACGTGTCACACTCAGGGCTTGTTATGTGTTAAGTATTTAATGTGTGTCTTGGTTGTGTTCCGTGCTTGTCTTTGTTGAGTCCGCTGTGTCTTAGTGTCACTCCGTATCTGTTCATATTATATGGTTTGCTAAGCGCTACTTGCGCAGCTGTTAGCATAATAAAGTGCCTTTCCGTTCATGAACACGCGGGTCTCCGCATCCTGCCTCATTCCTTGCACATTACGATTATTATGTAATAATTATCTTTTTAAAGATTTACTCCTGTGTTGGAGAATATTTAGCATGAACTTAATGAAGATCTGACATCTGAGCAGACTGGGATCCATGTGATTTTGAGCAGCACAAGTCTTCAAAGAAATGTCAAACTTCACCAACCAGTTGGACAACCAGTTGTCATTTTCAACTCATGTTTCAAATCTGAACTGGTCGTGCAGAATTCTCCTGTTGTAACATATGAAGTATTTGACTCATTCTCTCACAGGAAGCTAAGAGATTGCTTTCACCTCAGAGCGAGACTACAATTCACTGCTTCCTCTATGGCCTTCAGTCTTCCAAAGCTCACATCACTCCACTGCTGTGTTCCCTTTATTATTGCCCACTAGCAGCACAACAGATTTAAAACCCAATCATAAGCTCATTTACAAACCCAAAAAACGGACCAGCCTCCCCCGAAATGATGACAACCCAATCTGTACTTCGAGTACATCGATCTTCAAGTACAGCTTGGCTTGAAACACCCTGCTTCAAGGCTCATGGAAGAGAAGCACTGAGACTATTCTCTGTCCTGTCTCCCAGAAGGTGGAATGAACCTTCACTGGCTGTAGACAGCAGAGTCCCTTGCAGTCCTCAAAAGCATTGTAAAGACTTGTCTATTTGTGGAATATTTAAATTCTATGCACCTATGAAATTTCATACTACTGTTGAGTAACTGAAACTCAAGCACTTATTGTTTGGTATTCTTTGATATTGCACATTTCTTGCTGTCTGATATATTTGCTCATTTTGCTTACCTCTTCTTCCAGGTATCAGTTTTGATTCCTGTATATCAGCAGTATTCAAAGTTAAGTCAGCCACATTGTCAATTGTGATTTTCACCCCAATCGAAATTTGTCCTCCACATTTTACCCATCTGTGCTGTCAGAACACACACACACTAGTGATCACTAGGGGGCTGTGGTGCACACGTGCCCAGAGCGGTGGGCAGCCCGGCGCCCGGGGAGCAGTTGGGGTTAGGTGCCTTGCTCAAGGGCACCTCAGTCATGGCCTCAGGCCTGGGAATCGAACCCACGACCCTCCGGTCACAAGACCGGTTCCCTAACCACCAGACCATGACTGCCATTCTAGTTCAATGGTAACTTGAAATCTAACCTACTATGCTGGCCTTCTATGAGTAGATGATAAAGCACTTTTCTAAGCTTCTCTGGATAAGAGCATCTGAAAATCTAAATATAAATATAAAGCTTCTTGTTTGGCTGATGGAGGTCTTCCATCAACTAGCACCCTTGTGAAAAGCAGAGTGACAGATTTATCACAAAATTATTAGTGATGAAGTGTTACAACAAAATGGAAGAGAAAGGTCACTGATGATAAGAAGAAAGTAACTCAACACTGAGGTGGCTTTAAGTGGTGCGCCAATATTCCCATGGTTGCTTGGCATTCAAAGTTCATGGTATAGAATCACAGTGTTCCTGTGTCATGCCTCAGACCAGCAGGAACAACAATGCTCTGAATCCCTCGCCCAGACCAACAAGACAACTCCCATGTACACCATTCTCCCTTCTGTGTATATTGTCTTTCTTACTGCCTCTTCCTTGAGATGTGTGTGTGTGTGCACACACACACACACACACACATATATACACATAAATATATACACAAAAAAACATGCACACCTGACAAAATACTAAATAAATGTATGTTCTTATTAGTTAACAATAAAAAAGGCATTTTAATGTACTGGATTGTGCTTACATTTGTTACAGACTAATATAATTTGGAAAAGGTGTTTTATATGAATTCATTCTCAACCTACACGCACACGTACACAATTTTAAATGCACCATCAGCAAACAGAGAAAGAGAGAGAGAAACAGGATGTTTCAGACAGGTCCTTCATCAGCTGTGCAAGCAAAGTGCTTCTGAATTCTTTGGAGGATGAGCCAGTTTATATTTGATAAAGTAGTTTTTTAAATCAGGACATTAATTCCTTGGGGTTCTAAAGTTCCAAGAAGGCAGATCAGTTGTTTTTCTTTGAGCTTCCTAATTTCATTGCTGCAATACCAACAACAAAAAATGTAAACATATGTCATTAGCTTTAAAATACAGTGCCACTGGAAAAGATGAATCCTTAATTCTGATGGTTCAAATGTGTTCAACAACTCGATCAGCAATCTTGCTCTTGATTTCACCAATATAAAGCTGATTACATCTCTCGCAAGTAATACATGATAATGACATCTGTTTGCATGGCTGTGACAGCAATGAAATCAAACAGGCTTTATGAAAAGCAGAAACCCATCCACGATCATGTGCAGACTCAATAACATGTGTTGCATCCCAGTCTAGGTGGAGCCCATAACGGAAAGAGTGTTGTGTGTGTGAACCAGGCTGGATGGAAACAAGTGTTCTGATGGAAGAAGCCCAAGAAATAACCCACAACAGCACACAGATTGAATAGATATGAATCAATATATTGAAAATTTTTTTTTGATTGCATACTGTGATACAAACAACAGAAACAAACACACCAGACAGACTTTAGAAAATGCTGAAAACAAAACAAAGAGATAAAATCAGCACACTGACTAACCCAAGGATTATCTACCTTATCTACACCAAACAAAAACATAAACCAAGGACACACACACTTCCCTAACTCACGCACATCAAGCCAACTCAAAGAAAAGACAAACATGAAGAATACAAATAGAGCCAGGCACAATTCCAAAAAGGTGAAGGTAATCAATCATAACTTTTCCGTGATGGGCCCCTCTCAGTCTAAACATCTGCTGACCATGGTGCTTGAAATCCAAAAATGTTGTCACTGTATACCAGTAACTAGCACTCGGGTGATTGTATACCAGTATGGCTTGTACTGTGTGCACAGGGTATAGGATGTTGTTGCCTGTGCCACTCCATAGGTGGGAGGGCTGTCACTTCCTTTGACAGTATTTCCCCCATAATGTCCTAATGCAGTGGGAAATATATTCTCCCCTGCTTGTTAATGGGCAGAGGACTACACAAACAGGAGAGGCTTTGCTTTTGCTTTGAGCCTGGTCTGTGTAAGTGAATTAAAATTAAGTGAAAAATAACACCCACCTTAGCTTAGTGTAAACTGTCTTTTGGCTATCTTTACATACTCTACACTGTAACAGATTGATGTAATTTTACAGGGAAATTCTAATAGTAAACTACTGTTTTCTATATACAGAATATTGCTGTCTTTAAGTCAAGTCTGTCTTTAAGATGAACAACATTCCATATCTTGTAAACAAGTGCCTTGACATGACAGATAGAAATCCAATGGGGTTAAATCAGGAGAATGTGTTGGCTACTCAACTGGACCTCTACTACCAATTCACTTTAGGGGAAACTGCACATCAAGATAGTCTTGGACAAAACATCCATAATGAGGTAGGGAAGAATAGGAAGAATTTAGGAAATGTTCCATCCACTGACAACAATGAAATAAACATGTATTCATCTAACAACTTTGTGTAATGGTCTGCACTCATGTTCCATGAATGAAGAAAGCTCACACAATTTTGTTACCCCATACACCAAACCACACCATGACTTTAGGTGAGGCAATCATGTTTGATGGATCAATCCAGTGAGAGTTTGGGTCTGACCATTATCAGTGATTCTGTTTGTTGACCTCACCATTTACGAAGATATTTGCTTTATCGTTGAACAGCACTTGACAGGGACAATGAGGGTTCATCTGAGGTGTCCACCGATTCTGCAAGTTCCACCCGACTGTCTGGGTCATCGCAGTCACAATTTTGTAAGGGTGTCATTTATGAGTACACAAAATGTGCTGAACTGAGGCACAGCTAACACTCCAGAGATAGATGAGTGCTGTGGTGTGGGCTCTTGCAGAACAGCAGTTGCTGTTGCTACATCCTTACCAGTTTGTAGATGTCCAGCTTTTGGTTTATTGCTGACATCACCTGTTTCTCTGAATTTAGCAAGAGCTTTGGCAACTGCAAAGTGGGTAAAAGCCTCCGTTTGTGTGGCACTGAAAACAGGTTGGGATGACGCGTGGTTGGGATGTGGTTAGAAATAGGTTGGGATGAAATGTGTTCTTCATTCCCGAGAAATGAGGATGATCTATACGTGGTATAACGCCATCCTTCATATATCGGTCAGAGATGTGTCTACCAGGACACATTTTGAAGTTGTGAATCCACTGGGCCTTGGTAAGAAAAAAAGATAAAGTTCTCACAGTCTACTTTACTGTTGCAAATGTACTGTGACATTACAAAGTCACCTTGGACCAAATGCAGCATGCTTTTGTAACGTGCGAGGCTGATGCAGGATGCTGAGGCGAGAGCAGGTTAAAGAAACCATTTTATTTAGATTAGCGCTTAGCGCTACCAGGAACATGTAACGTTGCACACTACAATTAAAATGTTAAACTTAATAAAGGGCGGCATGGTGGTGTGGTGGTTAGCACTGTCGCCTCACAGCAAGGCGGTCTGGGTTCGATTCTCGGTCTGGGCTGCTCTGTGTGGAGTTTGCATGTTCTCCCTGTGCCTGCGTGGGTTTTCTCCGGTACTCGGTTTCCTCCCACAGTCCAAAGACATGCATCCTAGGTTGATTGGTCACTCTAGATTGCCCGTAGGTGTGAGTGTGTGTGTGCGTGTTGGCCATGTGGTGGACTGGCGAACTGCCCATGGTGTACCCTGCCTTCGCCCGGAGATGCTGGGATTGGCTCCGGCCCCCCCCGTGACCCCGACTAGCGGGAATAAGCGGTACGGATAATGAATGAATGAATGAATGAACTTAATAAAGACAACAACGAACAAGGAACGTAAACAACACTCACACTTAGATACATAAATACTAACAAGACACAACACAGACACATAGACACGACCACAGGGAGGGGTCAGGGGCTGTACCATGACAGGGACTGTACCGTGACACTGTGATTTGCTGAGAGCTGGACTATAAATACTTTGGCCTCGATGCAGTATTTACTTCCATAATCTCAGATCCAGAACACACTGTACATGACGTTACTATTAAAGCCAATAACTACAAGAAAGGCATGTATGTTGTTATTAAGAAGTAAGACAAGGGACTTGTCTTTCGTCACATCTTCAGCTGGTGTGCAATAGGCTTTTTTTGGTGTTTATCACTGAGAATTCTCAATCTGCTTTTCGCATTGATCAGGGGCATTATTGCTTGACAGAAGAAAATGTCAAATTATTTCTGTATCAATAATTGAGATAATCTCATCAATAATATGACATATATGGAAGAACAGAGAGAATAGCCTCATTTATACCAAAATATAAATGAAAATACCAAGCCAACCAAATAAGGGCACAGGGTCTCATAATTGCAAAGAACATTGCTAATCAGTTCCCACAGTCCTTTGCATTGAGTCATTGAGCATGTCATTGATGGAGGATGTTCATCACTACTGAGTCAAATAAAGGCTTGTGGAGAACACCTTAACCACAATACAATAACAAAACAGCAAGATCGAGGTCCGTCAAAGACAGTAGGGAGAAAATGCAAACACAGGTCCCACTGACAGCTATGGCAGGCTAACCTTCCTGATGAAGAAACTGAAAGCACAATACATGAGAAAAAGCTGAAACATCTGGAGTTCTTCACTAATGAGCAACCCACTGTAGCCACACGCTACCTCAAGATGAGAAGCACAGCACCAGCGCCCTCCATTGAAGTTTTAAAGTCTTCAACTTTCGGGTTTCTCCCAAGGATTGTATGCAAACACTTTGAGACATTAACAGTCATAAATATTCTGCGAAAGCTTGAAGCATCACTAGAAGAATAAGGAGCAGTAATTATGGAATTCTTCTCTGGAATAAAAACACACCTATTAATGGTGGAGCCAAGGCTGCCCTGGCAGTGTGGGGGGCCCTACGTTCTACAGGTTCTGCTGGCTCACTTCAAAGGACAGACGGAGACTCTCGTCTTTCAAGCAGATCTGAACATAATCTTTCACTGTGGTTCTTTCTTTCTTGAATAATAACAATGAAATCACATATTAACTCCCTAAATCCACAAGGTGAATATTTCATAATGGTTTCATAATTGATGGAAAGCACAAACTTTAACTTTTTAAAATTCAAACTCTCTCTTCAGCATATCAATCTTTAATAGTTTGTTATTAAAATGACCATAGCATTAGTTGATTCTTCTTCTTCTTCTTCTTCTTCTTTCGGCAATTCCCGTTTAGGGGTCACCACAGCGGATCAAACTCCTCCATCTAGCCCTGTCCTGAGTGTCTTCCACTGACACACCCGCCACTCTCATATCCTCTACCACTGCATCTATAAACCTCCTCTTAGGTCTACCTCTCCTCCTCTTGCCAGGAAGTTCCATCCTCAAGACCCTCCTGCCAATATACGTCTCCTCTCTCCTCTGTACATGTCCAAACCATCTCAATCTCGCTTCTCTAACCTTATCTCCAAAACAAGCTACATGAGCTGATCCTCTAATAAACTCATTTCTGATCCTATCCTTCCTCGTCACTCCAAGTGAGAATCTCAACATCTTCATCTCAGACACCTCCATCTCCCTCACCTGTCTCTTTGTCAGTGCTACTGTCTCTAGTCCATACAACATAGCAGGTCTCACTACTGTCCTATAGATCTTACCTTTCATTATAGCCGACACCCTTCTATCACAGATCACCCCTGATACTTTGTGCCATCCACACCACCCTGCCTGCACTCTCTTCTTTACCTCTCTTTCACTTCCTCCATTACTCTGTACCTTCGACCCTAAGTAGGTAAATTGTCGACCTTCACCAAATCAACTCCTTGTAACTGGACCTGTCCACCGTCTGCCCTCTCATTCACACACATGTACTCTGTTTTACTCCTGCTCACTTTCATTCCCCTGCTTTCCAAAGCATACCTCCATCTCTCCAAGCTCGCCTCCACCTGCTCCCTACTCTCACTACAGATCACAATGTCATCAGCAAACATCATAGTCCAAGGGGACTCCTGCCTAACCTCGTCCGTCAGTCTGTCCATGACAATTGCGAACAGGAAGAGACTCAGGGCTGATCCCTGGTGTAGTCCTACCCCCACTTTAAACCTGTCTGTCATTCCTACCGCACATCTCACTGCTGTCACACTGTTCTCGTACATATCCTGCACCACCCTCACATACCTTTCCGCTACTCCTGACTTCCTCAAACAATACCACAGCTCCTCTCTCGGTACTCTATCATAAGCTTTCTCTAAGTCAACAAACACACAATGTAACTCCTTCTGTCCTTCCCTATACTTCTCCATTAGCACTCTCAAAGCAAACATAGCATCTGTGGTGCACTTAGCTGGCATGAAACCATACTGCTGCTCACAGATCTCTACTTCTCCTCTAAGCCTAGCTTCCACTACTCTTTCCCAGATTTTCAGGCTGTGACTGATCAACTTAATTCCCCTGTAATTACTACAGCTCTGAACATCGCCCTTATTCTTAAAGATCGGCACCATTATGCTTCGTCTCCACTCCTCAGGCATCTTCTGGCCTTCCAAGATTCTGTTAAATAACCCAGTCAAAAACTCCACTGCTGTCTCTCCCAAACATCTCCATGCCTCCACTGGAATATCATCGGTCCAACTGCCTTACCACACTTCATTCTCCGAATCGCAGCCCTTACTTCCTCCTTGCTCACCTGGGGCACTTCCTGATTCACAACCTCTACCTCTTCTAACCTTCTTTCCTTTTCATTCTCTTGATTCATCAATTCCTCAAAATACTCCTTCCACCTTCCCAAGACACTCTCCTCACTACACAACACATTTCCATCTTTATCCTTTATCATCCTAACCTGCTGCACATCCTGCCCATCACGGTTTCTCTGTCTGGCCAATCTGTACAGATCCTTTTCCCCTTCCTTAGTGTCCAACTTCTCATACAGCTTTCTATATGCCTTCTCTTTAGCGTCTGCCACTGCTCTCTTTGCCATACGACACATCTCCTTGTACTTCTGTCTACTTTCTTCATCCCGCTGAAAATCCCAATTCTTTTTAGCCAACCGTTTTACTGTCAAACTTTCCTGAACTTCCTCATTCCACCACCACGACTCCTTGTCTATCTTCCTCTGTCCTGAGGTCACACCAAGTACCTTCCTAGCCACATCCCTCACTGCATTTGAAGTCTCATCCCAGGTACCCAGAACACCACCATTACCCAGTACCAGTCTCACCTCATCCCTGAATTTTACACCACAGTCCTCATCCTTTAACTTCCACCACCTGATCTTAGGTGCCACTCTCACTCTCTTCCTCTTCTTCACCTTCAAAACCATCCTACATATCACTATCCTATGCTGTTTAGCTACACTCTCCCCTGGTACCACCTTGCAATCACTAACCTCTTTCAGGTTTTGTCTCCTACAGAGGATATATGCATCTTCCCCCACTCTTATATGTCACCCTGTGCTCTTCCTTTTTCTTAAAATAGGTGTTAACTACAGCCATCTCTATCCTTTTAGCAAAGTCTACCACCATTTGTCCTTCCGTATTCCTTTCTTTAACACCATATCTACCCAACACCTCCTCATCACCACTGTTCCCTTCACCAACATGTCCATTTAAATCTGCTCCGATAACCACTCTCTCTTCTTTAGGAACCTGCAAAACTACTTCATCTAACCCCTCCAGAATTCTTCTTTCTCCTCCACATCACAACCTACCTGAGGAGCATAAGCACTGATGACATTCATCATCACTCCAACAATCTCTAACTTTACACAGATCACCCTGTCACTTACTCTCTTTACCTCCACTACATTCTTACTAAACTCATCCTTCAGGATTACTCCTACTCCATTTCTCTTCCTGTCTACTCCATGATAGAAGAGTTCGAAGCCACCACCAATGCTCCTGGCCTTGCTCCCCTTCCACTTGGTCTCCTGAACACACAGTATATCTAACTTCCTCCTCTCCATCATATCAGCTAGCTCTCTCCCTTTACCTGTCATAGAGCCCACATTCAACGTACCAACTCTAACCTCCACCTTCCTGCTCTGCCTCCTCTCCTTCAGCTTCAGAACCCTCTTCCCCCCTCTCCTCCTCCTCCTTGTCCCAACAGTAGTCCAATTTCCACTAATGACCTGTTGGACAACATCACCAGTGGCGGTCGTTGTTAACCCGGGCCTCGACCGATCCGGTATGGAATTTCTATTTTTGATCCGCATCATTTGATTTGGCGCAGTTTTTACACCGGATGCCCTTCCTGACGCAACCCTCCCTATTTATCCGGGCTTGGGACCGGCACTAAAATACACTGATGTGTGCACCCTAGTGGCTAGGTTCATAGCATTAGTTGATTAAAATGTATATTTTGAAAGATCCCTGACTTTGCCTGATGATTTACTGTTCTAGGTATGCATTTAAATTTGAAAAACACTTTGGTGTTTGTTTTCATTGAGTGGTTGCTGCTAAATCTCTTCATATAGGTCCTACCCTAACCACCCCACCACTGGATGGTTTCCACACAGAGCCATGTAGTGACTGAGGGAGAATCATTCACACTAGGGCCAGCACACTCTTTTTCCAGCCTCTACAGCTTGCAGCACATTGGAGATCATCCAAAGGTATATGGGTAAATAGGATAATCAACTGTGTTTACCATTTTTGCTGTTGTGCTATGCGGTTCGGTTTTTGCCAGTCATCCACATGAGGGATCTCCAAGAGGAGCCAGCAAGAGAGATGTGACGCATCTTTTCTATACAGATCATCTGACTGGCCAATGGGACAATTAACTGATCTTTAATAGCTACTTTGCTCATGTGATGGTGCCCCATGGTGTCTTCATCAGCAGTCACCATGTGGTCACAGTAGACGCAGGTCTTTACGGCTTTGAGTTTGTAATCAATACTGTCTGCAGTAGGTTGTTTAAATAGGGACTGATGAGCTCTTACTTGGCTGTCCATTACGTGCTTCTGAGTGTGTACTTGGCTTTTTTGGAGGTTTTTGATTGAGGCCTCGTACTAAAAGGTCTACTGGAGTGTGTGTGAATACTGTGCGATTATAGATAGCAGATGATTTATGGAATTTATGGATTTATTGAATTAGAGCAACAAGGCTTACAGGTTCTACTTACTGTCTTTTGTATTGTAAATATTTTTTCTTTTTTGTTTGTTTGAGGTTGTAGGGGTGCGTGCCCATGTATCAGGGAGTTAGGCTAGAAGTAATACACTTTATTTTTTTTATTTTTTTAAGGGACGTTAGTGGTCAGTTGGTTTTAGTTATGTTTTGCTTGTTACACTGGAATACGCCCAACCTGATTTGTATTATGAAGACAAAATGATTGAATGAGATATAAATGAATTTGAGTGATTTTTAGTTATATGTTGTACACTTCTTTCTAGACTAGCAAGTACCCAAGAGGTGTCTGCAACAGAGCTGTAACAATTGTCAGTGTATACACTGAGCGATTACTGATGTGGGAAGTCTTTATACTTTTTTGTGGTTCTGTGGAACTGTGGCACTGTAGTTCTGTGGAGCTGTGGTTCTGTGGCACTGTAGTTCTGTGGAGTTATGGTTCTATGGAGCTGTGGTTCTGTGGAGCTGTGGCACTGTAGTTCTGTGGAGCTATGGTTCTATGGAGCTGTGGTTCTGTGGAGCTGTGGCACTGTAGTTCTGTGGAGCTATGGTTCTATGGAGCTGTGGTTCTGTGGCACTGTAGTTCTGTGTAGCTGTGGTTCTGTGGCACTGTAGTTCTGTGGAGCTATGGTTCTATGGAGCTGTGGTTCTGTGGAGCTGTGGCACTATAGTTCTGTGGAGCTGTGGTTCTGTGGCACTGTAGTTCTGTGGAACTGTGAAGGCACTGTCATTCCAGTTCTGCCCTGGCTTTCCTCTTTGCAGTGATGTGACAGGAGATGTGGTGGTGCTGAAACATTGTAATGCCTATAGAAGTAGACAAATCCCCCCAAACATTGTAAGCCTCTCACAGTTTTGGATTGGGGTCAGTCAGCCACTGAACCAACCTTTTTCTCATCCATTCTAACACTGTCAGGACTGATGTTGTTTTCAAGAAAGGAGAAGTTCCCCGTGTTTCGCATTTCTATGCTTTGACAGATTACCATCTAATACTTACTGCAGCAATAGCCTGAAGTAACTGATGTGTTCTGACTAGTTTTTTAGTTTGTGAGCTCTGCATTCCTTCAACTTACTGACAATATAAACAAAGACTTTTGCATTTGTTTTAAATGTGGGTACAGTCAGTACAAGCAGAACCAAACTAATTCAGCCTCCTTCCTTTGAATTTTGTCCAAATTTTTGTTGATTTGTGTGTCAACATTGGTATTCATCTGGGGGATTTTAATAGTGTCAGTGTATGAGGCCTCTACACATTGCCTATACGTGTGTATGTGTATGTGGGTGTCTGGCAGAAAGGGATAGAGAGAGATGTTACATTATGTTTAAGTTTGTCACCATTGCCCCAGGTCCTACGAAATCCTGTGCAACTTGTCTCAATTATTACAGAGCTTTAGCTCTTCTATTATTATAAAGGGTTTTGAAAGATTCATTTGTTGCCATCTCTCTAATGTTTTGACAGACGGGTATAAGTTTGCATATCAGATTAACAGGTCCACTGAGTATGCGGTCATTCTGTTTACACTCTGTTTGCAAAGCTTGGAGGCACCAAGTACATATGCGCATAATCATATATTTTCAGATTACAGCTCAGCATTTAGTACATTATTACCCTGAAGGCTCTTTGAAAAGCTTCAGTGGCGTATTGTCCACCAGTTTTGTGCTGTTTGATTCTTTATTTTTCTGTCAAATACAAAGAAAGTTGTCAGAATAAATATTGTGGTTTCCACTCTTCAGATTCTCATTACTGGAAATGCTATTTTCTTTGAATGCTTAGGCAATTTGATGTGACTTGTGACTGCATGGAAAATATGTGTAAAATGTGTTGACCTTTTCAGTATGTGTCTAGTATAGAGATACAACGGCATACAAGAGAGAATGGTTAGAAAAGATGTTGAGTGCATACAGCTTTTAAAATTATTGGTTGTGAAATTCCATCTACTGACTTTATATACATCAGTGTAATGGAAAAGAAGACATCACAGATTAATGCTGATAGTTTACACCTGTGACGGGCAGGAGGTGCGAACGAAAAGGAAGCGATCACGCCAAGTCTCAGAGAAAAAGAGGGGTTTAATGAATAATGTGCGCAAACCAAAAACCCGTGCACTCGACCCAGATTAAGGATATAATAACCAGCAGTCAACTGGTACAAGGACAAGACATATATAGACAGACAAACGACCATCAGGTGAGGGAGCTAATAAGCCCCACCCACCTGAGGGACGCACACAACGCAACAACAACAGGACAACTGCCGCTGTACCGGAGGCGACCGGTAGGGGGAGCCTCCCTCACCGTGACAGATCCCCCCACCAAGCCGCACTACGGCCCGATGTGCGGTTCACAGCGGCAGTACAAAAGACGCGAGACAAAGGGGCAGGAAGGCGGGGACAAAGCAGGGTGACACCTCCTGCAGTCCCGGAGCTGAAACACAAAAACATACAACATACATTAGCTCCCGCCTCCCTGGGCGGGACCCTGGACCGACTGGGCCGTCAACAAGACAAAACCACGCCCCAGTCGGTCACAGAGCCCTCACGCCCCAAGGGCCCCACAAAGTGTGCGTGTGTGCAGGTTACCTCCCCAGGGAGCGGTTGATCGCCTCCTGGACCTACCTCTCGGCTCGAGGCAAACCCTTGCACCCAGCAAGGCGTGACCCTGAGCAACCCCGAGCACGAGGGGGGGATCTCTGTCTTCGGCAGGAGCTCTTCAGTCCGGAGCCCTCTAGTCCCCCACACATCTGGGAAGCCCCTTTTTTCCCCCTTCAGGAGGCCACTTACGACCAAGGCTCCGGTCACCCCACAACATAAGGGGGCTCCTGCCCACAGCAGGAGCTCTTCAGACCGGAGCCTTATAGTCCCCACACGTACGGGGGGCCCTTACCCTTCCAGAGGGGCTAGTTACGACCAGGGCTCCGGTCACCCCATAACATCAGGGGGCTCCTGCCTACTTGGGAGATCCCACAAGGTCCAGGGACGCCGCAGCCAACTGCCAGGAGGAACCTGCACACAACATCTACGCACACACACAACACAACACAAACGCGCACATGCCCTGACCATCTCAACCCCTTTTCATGGAGAGGGGGGAGGGATCTCCATCCTAGCAGGTGGTGACCCCTGCAGCAGAGTACCGCATGCCTCCACTGCGTTCCCTACCAAACTCAGGGGCACCACCGGCTCAGGAGACGCCCTCCACCAGGTCAGGGCCTCCTTCTGGAGCAGCGCCATCCGTACCACAGACCGTGGCACGGGACCCTCCATAGCCCCTCCCCAAACGCCCCCTTTGGGGAAGGAGCATACGGGGAATTACATACAACAATTCACAAGCACACTAGGACAAACACAAACACTAGGGGGGCGTGTGTGCAGGCTACCTACCTACCACATAGTTGAACGCCTCCTGGACCTACCTCTCGGCTCGGGGCCAATGCCTGCACAGGGCCTGGAGTCACCCTGGGCAACCCTAACCGGCCGGGGAGACCGCCCCTCATGGGGAGGTACATAACAGGGTGGACTCCTCCACCCTGCCGGAGGTTCCAGGGGGGAAGCACTCCTTCCCCACTGGTGACCGGTCACACCCCAGGACCAACCTCCTAGCCACCCCAAGCACGAGGGGGGACCTCTGTCTTCAGCAGGAGCTCTTCAGGCCGGAGCCCTCTGGTCCCCACACATCCGGGGAGCCTTTCCCTCCAGGGAGGCTACTTATGACCAGGGCTCCGGTCACCCCATCACATAGGGGAGCTCCTGCCTACTTTGGAGGTCCCACAAGGTCCAGGGGCTCCACTGCCAACCTGCAGGAGGAACCTGCACACAACACATACATGCAGACAACACAAACGCGCACTTACCCTTTCACCGGCGGGCCTCCCTCAGGAGCTGCCGTCTGTGCCACTCCTCATATCGTAGGTTGTGCCCCAATTGGTAGCACAGGACCCTCCATTGCTCCCCTCCCCCCCAAAACACCATTAACAAAAAAAAAAAGGGAGGGAGCACACGGGGAATTACATTTAACATAAACATACACACGTAGACAAGACCCAGCACGCAAGACAAACGGCAGACGCCCCTTCCACTCACTAGCTCAAGCCCGCAGTCTCACACACACATCACACACATCTCACACATGCACATGCACAAACACAGACTGCGGGCGAGCACTTTTTAGCGAGAAGGCGCCGCCCCCTTGGAGGAGAGCGCTACCAGGCTTTCGCTACTGTCACCGTCGTGCCACACAACATGCTACACAAACACACAAACAAACAAGCACGTAGGCACGACGGGACAAGCGGTTTACAACCTAGCTCTCCTCCACACACATTCAAACAACAAAATTTCACACGGACAAACACTTACCACGAGACATGACCACAAACGAAGGAGAAAGTAAAGGAGACTGGCGGCTTCCGAAAGGTGGCTGGTTATTCTGTGACGGGCAGGAGGTGCGAACGAAAAGGAAGCGATCACGCCAAGTCTCAGAGAAAGAGGGGTTTAATGAATAACGTGCGCAAACCAAAAACCCGTGCACTCGACCCAGATTAAGGATATAATAACCAGCAGTCAACTGGTACAAGGACAAGACATATATAGACAGACAAACGACCATCAGGTGAGGGAGCTAATAAGCCCCACCCACCTGAGGGACGCACACAACGCAACAACAACAGGACAACTGCCGCTGTACCGGAGGCGACCGGTGGGGGAGCCTCCCTCACCGTGACAACACCTAACACAGTATATTTTTTATTGAGACAATGTGTTTGAACCATAAAGAAATTCATCTCAATAAGGCACTGACTGATACTGCAATATAGTATTGAAAGTTTTTAAACATGATGTGAAATTTCTTGTTTGCACATTGTGACACAAGCATGGGTCTCTGTACCTATCCCATTTAGCCTGTGCCTTTATGTGCTCTATAAAGTAACTCATTTACTCATTGTATGGCAGGCAGGTGAGGTGGTACAGGCTGAAACACACGGCACTGTACGCATGTACTCACACAAAATCACACACAGGGACTTGGGCATACCTGTGCGCAAAGAGGACTCAGTTGAGGACGCTGGGCATCTGGTTAAACTGCACGGTGCTCTGGAGTATGGCACACAGCCTGAGCGAGGTGGTTCAGTGAGCTGTACCTACACACAGTCTGCCCGTAGGTGTGGACAAAGGAGCCGACCATCAGCTGGAGACACCTGAGTGGGGAACACACAAACACAGTCTACATGGCAGGACCTTTGTCACTTAAAATTCGCATGTCATTTGGATGTAAATGTGACTACTGTTCACCACTGATGAATGCCAACATCTCTACTACCAGTGAGGGCTCTGCTACTGTATGATCTTAACGCCGACCATTTTCTGGGGAATGTCTGTCAGGGTGTTAATGAGCCAACACTGCACACTCTGGGAGTCATTGTCATTATTATTGTCATTGTTATCTTGAGCTTGTCTAAGCCCTGGTTTGTTTTAGAGTCTGATCATGTTTTAGGGTCGACCCCAGTAATGCAGTTATGTGGCAAAGAGATCACTCTAAATGCTTTAGGGTGGAAACTGACCAAGATTTCTCAAACCATCTAATGCAGGGGTTCTCAAACGTGTGCAACTCAGGGCCTACTTAACCCACCACAAAACATCCCACAGTAAACAAATAAAACATAATAATCAATGTAGCCTATTAAATTTCAACTGCGCAATCACACAAACTCTTCCATGATGATAGAAACATTTAATTCAGACTCTAATTAATGTAACTATCTTGCAAATCCACCATATAACTTAGTCATATGACTACAATGCCAAAGCAATCAACGGATTCGACCCTATATATGTTTATTTTTTGCAAATAATTTACATAATATCCATTACATCTGAAATTATGTTTGGTGAAATATCTATGTATATTGAATGGGGTTTTTTTACTTTGCAAAACAAAAATAAGAAACATTTAGACCCTAGCAGTACCACTGCTGAGATTGCTAACATGACTGATAAAGCTATACGGTGAATCAGCAATCTGCAGGCCAACAGATTGAAAACTACTGATCTAAAGCATCATCGATTTGAGGACAAGCATAAGCATCCATCAATGAGCTAGCAGCAATACACACAACCAAAGGCTACCATTCTGTTTCTTTACCAAAACTACAGGGCAGCCCAACAGCTAATCGAGGTACGAACAATACCAGTGCCCTACATTTTCTTTAATTGCGCAGCAAATGACTGCCGCAAATAATGGGGAACATGGTAAGGATGTAGTTTATTAGGCTTCGCTTCCCTAGTATCTATCAGGTGCAAAGCTACATGTGCCTGGCGCAAATGTGAAAGTGCCTCCCTTAATACTAAAATCGATTGACTGCAGATGAATATTGCCATATGTCCTTCTTACCTAACTGTTTTTGCATAAGAGTCAATAGAGCCAATACAAGCTACATCCTTTTTGCTCTCTACCCGTCTCTCCTCCTCTATACTCCACTATAACTCCAGCATGCATGGTACCAGATCTCAACAAAAGCTACATTGAAAGGAAATTGAAACCAAAATATATCTCTTGGGAGGGGATATCATCTACCAATAACTATTTTTAAAGCTAAGGAAGAAAATTGGCAAAAACAATGCTCTACAATTCCCATACTACCCATTTTAGCATCAGACACAGCTCTCTTATAGTCACCAGGTTTAGCCATGCATGCTTAGGAATCACTGACTGAGCATCCCAACTATGTACCAACACCAAAGATTCAGACCCCCCTACACAGCCGAGCAAACAGAGCCATCCTCATCACTGTCAGAGGACACAAATGGGAGAAATGAGGGGGTGGACATTTGTCCCTCTGTGCCCACATCACTAAAAATAGGGACACTGCTGACACCACTAACAAGCACCCCAATCATTATGAACCCCTTACTTGAAACTACAACTAGGATGAACTGACAGCACCTCTGACCTATACTGTCCTATACTTTCTTGACAGTCAGAGTTAAAGAAGGTAAATTTAGCAGAAGCAGCCTGCAAGCCCTGTGCTAGGCCCCTCAAATGTTTCACTTCCTGACAGTTCTTTTATAACCCCAGCCAAAACCTCAATACAATTTTTTGCATCATGGTCTGCAACGTCCTTCACTCACTTCTACAGAAACTACCTGAGCACATGCCAGATCTTTCAACAACTCCATATTTCCAGCCAAAGTATTACCAGAATTGTGGGTATTGGTCTTCACACTATGAATACTAATACTCAAATTCTCAGTAGCAAAATGAGCTATGAAATGGTGTACTGTATATCTAACATATCTCAAATATGCTCATCCACTATTGGATAGGTTTGACCACCATTGGACGCAAAGCCTTAACAAGTCCACAGACGGCTTTATTAGGATTTTGCCTCCTACATACAAAAGTGCTCCTACTCCAGTCCTCACCATCACAGGAGCACTGTGACATTTTACTAAGCATCATTACCCTGAGAGACCTACAATAGGTTGGTTTCCATGCCCGGTATCATAACCGGTTTAGTAAAGTATCCCAGTATCCTACCACTGCTACAATGTAATAATCCTAGAATTTACATAGGTAGTGTCACGGTAGGCCGGGACCGGGGCTCAGGGGAGACCCCCACTTCCCCACACGCCTCGGATGACCACGGATGATGCCACAGCTCTAGTGATGCACAGTGCTCTCACACCTCTGGACAAGAAAAACACCTATGTCACTGACTAAAGCTCATTGACTAAAGCTCTGCTTTCAACACCATAATTCCACCCAAACTCATCACATAACTCAATTATTTAAGACTGAACACTTATCTGTGGAAAAGGATAATGGACATCCTCATGAGATACCAGGTGACGAAAATCAGTGACTGTCCGCACCTCCTCTCCGAACACAGGAGTCCCTCAGTGATGCATTCTCAGCTCCCTCCTATACTCCCTGTACACACACACATCTGTATCACCAAGCACAGCTCAAATATCATTTTCAAGCTTGCTGATGACACTACCATCCTGAGACTCATCGCAGATGGTGAGAAAACAGCCTACAGAGATGAGGTCAGATCGCTGTGCGAAACACAGCAGCCTCCACCTCAACATCTGCAGAACATTAAAATAAAATCATGCATGATAAGAGGCTGCCAAGGGCACATCAACATGCCATGAAACATCAGTGTGTCTGCTGTGGAGAGAGTCAGCACGCTCCTGACTCTATCACATGCACATGACCAACAATCAGACATGACCAACAATCAGACCAAGAAAAGTGCATTTCCTGGAGCCTTCACAGAAATACAGCCATGAATTCCGCTCAATAGCGGCTCGGTATGTTTGGCCACCCCACTGCCCACCATCATCCTGATCAGCTTCTACAAATGCACGAGCGCATTTGTAGCGCATCTGACTTATATATGAATAACAAAACTGAATACCAAAAAACAAATAAGCAATTTGTTGCTCTGGCATGTCAAAGCATTCTCGGATTTTGCTGTGAATGCACAAACATGAAAAGTTGCAAAACCTGATCATCATTTGATGCCCTTTTTAAAAATGAATAAAAATCAATTTGAAAACAATTTTTAATCAATAAAAATTGCACTGAAATCTATGAACATGTAAAAATAAATAAGTAATTAATCTTTACAGAGTTACAGTGATTGCAACGTCTGCTAAATCAGTTTGCATTTTTGCTGGTTTTTTTCCTTTATCAGATACACAAAATCATGTGTAAAAAATTGCTTCACTATGGTGTTCATATGAGTCCACACATCCTCTGTGGCCGGTAAATGCAACCCACTGGTACCTCTTATAGGTCTCAAGCTTCAATGTGCAAAAAGTGAGTTTCACTCTCAGACAGCTTCCTGCATTAACCACAGCATCCTCAAATGTACAAGTTCCTCTGAAGTTTAGCTTTAAGTTTAGTCGTCCTTTTCATCCTCCTCTCTTCCATCATGGCTGAGGACGGAGAGGTGATCTACACGGCGCTGGAAACTGTCATCGCTGTGGTGTGCTGCGTGGGCAACGCTTTGGTGATCTGGGCCGTGTGGACGTGTGGAGCTCTCAGACATGCCACCTTCTGTTTTATCTTGTCCCTGGCTGTGGCAGACTTCCTGGTGGGGGCTTTGGCTATTCCACTGGCCATACTGGTCGATGGACATGCCGAGACATCATTTGGTGGTTGCCTCTTCATCAGCTGTGTGGTCATCGTGCTGACCCAGGCATCAGTCCTCTCCCTGATAGGCATTGCCATGGACCGCTCCCTGCGTGTTTACATCCCTCTGCAGTAAGAATCTCTTTACTTTATTGCAGGATTAGACTCAAGAATCTCAAGAAGGATGCATCTGAGACAAATGCTCAGAACATTTCAAGTCTCGTAGCACATCATTATCATCACTACACTGTAAAGACATTTTACATTGCAAAACAACATTTCTGTCACGGTGAGGGAGGCTCCCCCGATCGCTTCCTTTTCGTTCGCACCTACTGCCCGTCACAATTTCTTGAAGAGCTACAGAACAGTACAAACTTATTTCTATCACAGTATAAGGTGTGTGTGTAAAAATACGTCAAAATTCAACTCAAAAAGTCACTCAAAGTCATGCTGAATTTGATTAATTGCTAAGTTAATGTAATGTATATGAATTGAGTCAACCGGTGTCCCTAATGTTGTCATTTTGAATTCAAGCCATCCATGGGTAAGGCCTCCCGTTTTACTTTAGTACTGTGTGGTTGTGCGGAACAAGGAAAAGTATCTACACATGTCCAGCCTGCATGCAAACAAGCAACTGAAGAACTTAGCATTGGACTGGACATTTGTAGACATTTTATGCCATGCAAGTTCTGTATGTTTCTCTGGTATGACTTCTCACTTCTAGCTGTAACTAAATCTTCACATACTGTATAGATCTATGTGAACTACCCCATTACTCAGGACTGCCCAATGAGTAAGCATGATGTTAGTATAATGTGCTGTTCTACATAATGCTTAGATCTGACAAAAAGTGCATGAAGTCTTTACCTGCTTTAGATTCTCTAGGGAAACTGGTCAGCATTTTTTGGAGAAAATAGAGTCCTTAAATTAAAGAAGGCATGAAATGATTAATGGTCTGATGTCTCAAGCATTCCTGGTTTCGTTGAGCCATTTTAAAACTCCATTCTGCAAAAATGTCATTTGTGTGCCTACACTCATGTATCGCTATGGGAGAAATGTTCTTATGTTAGCTAGTTAGTTCCTGTTCTAATGCAACTACAACTTGATAAGGGTACTTATCTGATAACGGTACATCTGCAATAGAATAGTTTGACACCTAGAGGACATTTTCAGATGCTAATGTTTTAACAATTTGCTTTTAAGGTACAAGAGGAAAGTCAAAGTAACACATTCATGGACGGCTGTTGCAGTGTGCTGGTTGACCGCCACTCTGTTGGGATTTATTCCCATGTTTGGATGGAGCAACCATGACCCTGTAGCACATTCAAACTCCACCATCAACTGCACATTCTTGACTGTCATACCCAAGTCTTTCTTGGTCAATTTCAACTTTCTCAGCTGTGTTTTTCCTGCCCTGATTATCATGACTGCCCTCTATTGCTACGTCTTCTGCACAATATCTCAGCAACTGAGAAGAGGCTCTAAACGGACTGCCAATTCCCGTTCATATTACCTTAAAGAGCAGAAGTTGGCCTATTTGCTGGTCCTGGTTGTGACTCTTTTCGCAGTCTGTTGGCTGCCTTTACACATCATGAATACCCTTACTTTCTATGACCACAATGTTTCCCACAATGCTTTCTATATCGGCATTCTCCTCTCTCATGCAAATTCGGCAGTGAACCCCATCGTGTACGCTTTCAAGGTACCAAAGATTAAGGAGGCATACAGGAAGGCCTGGAGGAAGCTTTGCCTGAGTCAGGCAGAATGGCAGAAACAACAGAGTGGCCAGGCAGCAGAGAATAATGCAAGCAGCACCACAAACAGTACTGGAAAATGAACCTCACCACAATACCAGTTTTTTCATGTTACTCAGCAAGGGCTATCTCACCATGGATCCTTTTCCTAGTTTACTTGCTTTGAACAGAACTGCAAATCAAAAGGCGCACAGTGAACTTTGCTTTTATGCAAACATAATGTGATGATTGTCAAAGGAAGCTACGGTGGCTAACACCTTGGCAACTTCAAAAAGCTCTTGTGAATTGGTCCTCATTGATGGGTTGACCTCCTGTTACCGTGTCATACTTTTATGACCTTTAAATAATAACCCATATATTACTGGACTATAAAAGAAGATCCACACGGTCATTCTTATTCAGAAATGGGTACCATGTGGGCAATGTAATGTTTACCCTTTTATCAGCAAAATCATACAAACCATTTCATTTTGCAATTTATATTTTTAATAGGTCAATTCCACAGACAAAATTGAACCTAGTTATTTATGTACAATTCTGTAAGCCATTCTTATTTTAAAAAGTGAATTATAAACACATAGACTACCTTTCATTCACGTTCAATTACAGACACATAGACTATCATTCATTCAGGGTCAATGAGACACACAGACTATCATTCATTCAGCTTCAATTATAGACACAAACTATTATTCATTCAGGATACTTTTTTCTACAGCACTGATAAAATCAATGAATTCAGGATAATGTTTTCTACAACACTGGTGTGCTTTAGATGTCAAATGTTTATAAAATGTAAGCAATGTTTTGTATTTGTATTACCAATCCCATGTTAGTTTCTCTTTAAATTCCAAATGACTCAGTACCAAAGATACAAAGCCAAGAAGATGACTTAAATGATATCGTTTTGTACAGGAACAGTACACTTCCCCCAAGTGTCATGATTACCAATACAAACAATTAAGCAAATAACAAGATAAACAAAAACAAAGGCCACAAAATTCTGATACAGAGGGCATGTTTTCAAAATTTAGATTTTTATTAGATCTCAGTGCATTAATTCAGTCAATAAATATTGCGTTAGCTGCCTGCTCTGACAGTTCCTTAGCAATAGGCTACTTAATTGATTTTCTGGCACTGAGCCATGTGGAGGTGAGCTCTGCACATAAAACATCCGGGGAATGTTAACATGGCCTCTGGGGAGAGGAGTGTGCAGCCTATCCGTGCAAGATTAACTCCTCTCACTGCAGGCCCATCAGTTATTGCACAGCCAGTGTGGGGCCCCTTGAGATATTTCACACCAGTCACCCTCTGTTCTGCCACTGCAGGAGAATTGAATGAGAATTTATAATGCTTATTTTGGCCTTTTGCATATTTACTGTGTTGGAAAAATTATTGGTTTGTATAAACATGCCAGATGCAGATCTATATAGCTGCACAGTTGCATCGATATTTCTAACAGTGAGAGTGTGACTGTATACAATTAAATTTCACAAAAATGATTAATGGTCGTTGAAACAAACCACTATAACCTTTTAACTCCTCAAATGGTTAAAATCATAGGACCCACCAGCTGGTCCAGGATCTCATTGCACTTCAGCCTAGATACCTTTCGTATTAGTTTCAAAAACATTATCATAATTCTCAATTGTTACTAAATTATATAAGTGTGTTCATTGGAGAATCAGGGAGATTGAGAGGTTAAACACATGTCTAGTATAATACAATACCTTGACACTGAACAAAATCTATTAGCACTAGAAAGATACCTTACTTAGTGATCACTTGAAATTTCACATGAAAATGAGAATAACCAAATGACATGTTTGAATAGCCATGGCGTGAAGACCACAGAATACAATAGAAGACCATAAAATACCATAGAATACCACAGAAAACAGCAGATCTTTTCTCATCATGACTCATCGTGAAATTCTTTCTACAACAGTGGCAGGTTTTTGAAACATGCTTCTCTTCTCCAAACTGGAAACATTGTATTATGTCTCTACTAACATAGATAAACTATTATTTGTTTTATATATATTTGGGTGTAGTCTAATCATGTGATTTTGTCTTTTTTGTAACATATTTCATTACTATATCAGCACTTTAATCTGCTTGTTCAGTTCACATAAAGCTATTTTTGTTGTTCTTTGAGTTTCAGATTATACTGTTCTGACCATCTTGTCTATTATTCAAAATGTCTAATCTTTAACAACTCATGTGGATTTTGGAAAATGGGACATTTGAGTCTTGACATATGTACAAAGGCAGCAATCTGTATTCCTGTACTAGAATCGTATTGAGTAAAAGTACGTAAGAACATTATCCGTTGTCTTCATCTGTTGATCCTTGATGGATATTTATATATATTTATATCCAATTACTACATATACTATTCTGCACTGTTCTGTTTGGTATGGGAATGTAGACAGGTTTTGCAGCCTGTATCTTGCAATTTTTTAAACATAATACTATATATAATACTATAAATATTATATTATGAATTAAAAAGCAAACATTAAAAACGTTATTAGAGTAGACAAAAATACATGCACTTTGTCATGAGCCATAGCCTTGTGACACATTAAATGTCTAAGTGCAAGCTACAACTTACACTATAACAACTCTTATAAGCTATACCACAGACCTTATGTATGGAAGGTTAACCTGTATAGATTAAGGTCGCCTGGCTTAAACTATGCAGGAAATTGCAGTTGTGAAATTTAAAACCCTGCGGTTTGTGCTGATCCGTATTTGACAGTTTTCAGTGTTTACTCATTCTGAATCTGCGATAGGTGGCTTGGCAGGCAGATAGCTCAGGAAAAAACAGACTCTTAATTAATCGAATGTAAATAGAAATATAGTAAACAGAAAAATCTAAACATCCCTCCTCTTTCTTTTGCAGTGAAGAAGACGTTGTCGGCTAGGATGCTGGTAATATCTCGTTTAATTGCACCCGGTGATTAGAGCAGTTTCCCATTTACTCCTATTAGCTGCTGCTCACATCATCACCAAGCCCAGTATGCCTATAATCAGATTCATTTTTGCTGCCGGTGCGCGGCTGGCATCCCTGGGGTGTAACTGAATGTCTGATGTGCTCTAGGCATCAAGCGGAGTCATGTTACAAAGCAGTGTAGTGTAGCTCAAGGTGCTGGGGGTTGTTCTATTAATATTGACATCCAGAAATGAGCTCCTTGATGGAATTAGTGCAAAAGGCAGTGTGATGTTATTTAGAACACATCTGTCTTACCGGGGCTTTCTAGCTACTTTTCTCGCGAATGGCACTTATGCTGAGGCACACAATGAAAGGTTCCATGAAACCAATCAGGAAACCAATGCAAATGCAAATGGAAAATGCAAAATGCAACTTGCATACAGTTTGCAAGCCACACTCCATGGCAAGTTGTGGAACGTGAATTGATGTAATGCTTGAAGAATTCAGATTGTCTTTACTCTCCTTTCCAGCTGTTCCAGCCCATCAAACACGTGGTTTCATTTCATCATCTTTTTATTAGTAAGGTCTAGAGATGCTCACCATGACTCATAATCCTTAAGACCAGCCAAAAACACTCAAACACATTTATGAGCATTTGAATTTTTTTAATGGAATAATCCTTATCAATTAAATTACTTTATTTATGTATCATTTGAAAGAGAGCATTCAGCCTAACTGTAAAAAACATTTCTATCTACAGAAAAGCTGTGAAATTTGTAATCAAAATCTTCAGTTTTGGCAACACTTGTAGTCATTTCAGCACTCTAGTTCCTTTTTAAATGCTCTACATTCATTCAGTTTTCAGGACCATATTTCACCTACATGGGGCATCATAAAGTACATAAAGTACTTGGAAATACACTATGCTATGTGTAGGTTTATGAATTATGGTGGTACTACATATAAACTGTTCTAAGCATTTACTTGTTTCTTGTATAGTGAGTGTTTAATATTTCAGTCTAATTATTTTGAAAGTGGCATTTTTAATGAGAGCTAAGAGAACAATTGTTGACCCTTTCAAAATAATTACAGACTGCACTGCTTGATGAAACATGTACTCTGCAATGTTTATTGGTTCCTACCTTAAACATAGATGCTAAGAGCTCGCTAAGAAACAAGTAAGCAAAAGCTTTGAATATTCTATAAGTAGTACCTGCACGTGTATTTCCAATTAGCCTACTCTTGTGAAAATATCTAGATAACATGTGGTAAGGACATACTGAGAAATGTGTAGAGGCTATATTCTCTGACCACTTTATAAGCTTTCAAAAATACATGGACAGGCAAAGATGCCATTACACCTCCAAAAGTAAATCCATGTTATTGAAGTCTTGTATCATGTTCCGGTGGTAGTTTGAAACAGGTAGGCTACTTAGACATTTTTAAGAGCAACTGCCACATAAAACTATAAAAAGAAGCGTCAGCAGTGTAATAAATAGGCTAACTTACCTGTACACATCGCCAGAAGAAGCTGGTATATTATCGTCTCTTTCTCTGATTGACAATTTTTTTTTATTTTAGCAGGTGTTAACTTGAGCCTCACTTCCAGACCCTGAAATAATTAAACCCTGCTGTACATAATTTTTTTCTAGCCATTTTTTATAAAATGTCAGCATATACACATTAATCCGCACATTAGTTATATGATACAGGAGATTTTCAGTGACAAAGGGTACACTTAATCTCTATCGTATTTAAAATGTGTGCTGCTCTTAGATAACTACGTAGCTAATTGTTGATCCGTATGGCACAAAGTGACTTTAGCGAACTAAAAAAATGGCTAGCCACCTGGGTCACTGTCTACAATACAAACTACCCTTACTTTCAGCATTATGTGCATATTCGGTTATAACTATAAAACAATAAGGTGTCTCATCTAACGTGTCTCATCTAACCGCTAGCTAGCAGTTGTGAAGAACATCCGTTAACAGCTAGCTTAGTGTGGAAGCAGTATTAACAAATACCATACATGTTTAGGGAGTATAACACAGTGTAATCATACAAACACTGACAAAACATTTACCCGTAATATGAAATTCGGCAGTACACTGTCTTCTCACCGTCCAGGGAATGTGAAGTTGTGTATTTCGATTGGTTTCGACTCTGAATCTGACTACTTGTCAGGTTGTGATTATAGGTCAGTGCTCCAATAGGTTAAGGAGAGTGGCTTAAAGTGTGGGGACATCGCCCTAGTACTGTCGTGGGTCAAATGCTCGCTTGCCGTTCTTATATGTGAATTATATTACATCTGCAGTCTGTAATTGATCAGTTATCATGCCTTATTTGTCAGCTTCCCTCAACCACTGATTACACTCTGACCACAGGTCTATCACTGAATGGACACCATCTAAGGAGCAGATCACTGTCAACACACCAGGAACTCCGCAAAAGCCAACGGAAAGGTGTGCTGGTATGAGTATGTCAAGAAGAGCAGTGATGCTACACTTTGAGCTCATATTGGATTGCAAATCCCCAAAATATCATGTCAGCACTGGTCCTGTGGCCATTGATAAAGAGCGAGAGGATTGCAAACACAAACTGAAGGGTAGAAATCTGTGGTTAGGGTTAGGGCTAAGTGAAGCTTTCGTGGGTGATTTCCTGCTTATATAATAAACAGTGGGGCAGGGAGTGAGAATGCTCGAGGAGTCTTTAAGAATCGCCACTAATATATATATTATCGCCACTAATATCTATATTAATTAATTTATATATATTTATATTAATTTGTTCTTAATATGTTCTTAAGAAAGCTTTGAGAAAGTTTGCCTCCGATTTGTGTCTTATTCTTAAACTGCAGAATTTTTTTTTTGCTTCATCGTTCTAATAGTGAGGAATCTTATTATCCTCAAATCCTATAAAAGCACCTGCCAATTTTTCCTAATTAGCATAAGTAAACGTCCCATGACAATCCCCATAAAAAGACGTATGGGAGTTTGCGTAATCATGACTTTATTTCTTGCAATTCTGATTATTTTTGTTATTGCTACTCAGTGGAAACAGACGGTTCCAACCTTTTCTTTATTATTACCTTTTTTATATTATTTCACTGATTATTGGATGGTGTGGTGTAAATAACATAATTTATTTTAATTGAATTTTTTGTGTACTGTTTAATTATTTAAAAAGAACATGTTTACATGTTCTGTGTGTGTAGATTCTGGTCTTACCTAAAAGCAAATCCCGAATAAGAAAACGCTAGTGAATGTCACAATCTTTTAGGAAGAAATGATTTCTTAAGAAAGGAGGGTGAATGAGGCCTATTTAGAGAGAGAGGGAGAGGGAGAGAGGGAGAGGGACAGCGTCTCTTTCAGAGATAAGCCTTGGTGGGAGGAGAAGGAGGATAGTGCAGCACTGAGCTGCTCGCCCCTCCCATCCAAACCATCAAGAACCTCTGCAACAGAGAAAAGGGAGGCGTAAAGATGCTCCAGGAGGGGCTAGAAAGGAACAGCTTGGCTGGTTTGTCCTGAGCCCTCATGTGGATCCCGAGCAGCCCATCTGGGCTGTAGAAGCTGGCTGAGCGGTCACTGGAGCCAGGGGAACAGGAGAGTGGCTGGGCATGTCCAGGCAGCTGTGAGAGCAGACACACGGGGCTAGAGTCACAAGGGCTTCTGTTTCTCAGACCGAGAGATCCAGTGCCTCCGAGGCACGCCGAGCTGGGGAAAAGATGGCAAAGGTGACGTCCTCCCCTGGGATGGAGCGGTGGGAGCATGCCGACATGATGTACGTATCCATTGAGACCACCATCGCCCTGGCTTCAGTGCTGGGGAACGTGCTAGTAATCCTGGTGGTAAGCCTTAACCGGGCATTCAGGGACCCTACGTTCTGTTTCATGGTGTCTCTGGCGCTGGCTGACATCGCTGTGGGCACCCTGGTCATCCCGCTGGCTGTGGTCATCAGTCTGGGGCTGAAGACTCCTTTCTACACTTGCCTCTTCCTCTCTTGCCTGCTTCTCATCATCACTCAGAGCTCTATACTGTCCCTCATGGCCATTGCTATTGACCGCTACCTACGCATCAGAATCCCCACCCGGTGAGTGCTAAATCGCTTTCATTTATTGTATAATTCTTAATGAACTGACTGGTTACCAAACTAATACAGGTAAAGAAAGGTAGGGGAAGGCACAATTGTTTTGTTTGTTTGTGTTGTTTGTTTAGTCCGGGTTGTGTTGAAGGATGTACTTTATAAGCAAAAAACTGCACAGAATTTACCCGTCGCTTCTACAAGGCAAATGGCTATTAGAAACTATGAAAAATACATACATATTATCCAATACTCCAGTACAGTATTCTCCAAAACTCCAGCATAGTATTCTCCAACACTCCAATGCGCTCAAAATAATGAGCATAGTGCATGTAATTTAATTAATCAACTGAGAATTTGTTTTAATGTGGGTGCGATTGATCATTGGTCTTCAAGTCATCAGTTCCCAGATGTCATAGGGATAAGAAACTTGCCCAGAGTGCTAAGAGGTAAAAAAAAAAAGATTATTAAATTAACTGTTGAATACATTTGATTACTCATATTATAATTGATTCAAAATTCATTATTAATTCAAACAATTTCCTGTGACTGTGACACTAACCTGTGAATATAGATTTGCAAGCCCATTCTGGCCCCAAAATTATGTGCAGTTCTATTTGCTGTGGAACCATATAAGGGAGTTGTTTTCTTACTTTAGAAGCACAAGCATTACTTTAGTGTGTTCGCTTGCTTGCTTTTGAGAAAACACGATATTTTAACTGCAGTCATTAACTTAGTGCATAGCTGGCTACCCCTTAGAAAGAATTCTGATAGAATCGAATTAAGCTGTCCATGGAAGTCAGTCAGTAAGATGCATGTTGTCTTCCGCTGACTCTTGGACATTAACTTACGAGAGCACTGCTTGGCTAACACAGCAATAAGTCATCAGATGATTTGTTGATAAAGGGCAATAAAAGATAATGGTAAACCAGTCTGTCTAATTTGTTTATATACAAAGTCATTCCAGCAGGACATTTATGACCACCAGATATTGAAGACATTGGTATTAGTGTCTCAGTTGTGCCTTTACCTGGTTTCTTTGCAACATGACAGAAAAACACTATATTTTGGCCGAGTGAGATGCAAATCAATGGGCTGGATTTGCAAGGCTTTTAACAAAATTAGATTGCTCTTGCCTGTCACAAAGAACGATGCTTGCTGCTGTTGTTTGCATTTTGGCAGCCATCCTAACCACCATTTTTGCTTGTGTCAAAGTGGAACAATGTATTTCCACAAGAAAGAATCCAGAAACGAGAGAAGCAGAGGCAGTTCTGCGAAAGTTGGTTTTGTGTGGGTTGTTTCGAATTAATGACACATATCCGAGAATGAGAAATAAGAAAATATGAAAATGGAACATCTTAGTTCATGGGGGACTATAATCTACTATCAAGGTAAACTAACGAGACATTGTATAGACAATGCTGCCCTGAAGGTAAGATGAAGCTTTCAATGAAACGGCACTATTTGAGCATGCAAATATGCTGAACAAGCATTTGGACAGTGCCCGGCACTCTTGTTTCTCCTCTGCATCGACAGGTACGGCATTGTTGTCACGCAGCAGCGTGCGTGGGTGGCCGTGGGTCTGTGCTGGCTGCTCTCCCTCCTGGCTGGCTTGGTGCCCATGCTGGGTTGGCACCAAGCCCTGAGCAGCAACAGCAGCACGTCGCCCATCCAGTGCCAGTTTGTGGCCGTCATGCGCATGGACTACATGGTGTACTTCAACTTCTTCGGCTGGGTGGTGGTGCCCCTGACCATCATGGTGGGGCTGTACGCCGAGATCTTCCGCGTGATCCGCCGCCAGCTGAACCGCCGCGCAGAGGCCGTCGCCGACGCCAGCAAGTACTACCACAAGGAGCTGAAGCTGGCCAAGTCGCTGGCCCTGGTGCTTTTCCTGTTTACCCTTTGTTGGCTGCCACTGCACATAATGAACTGTGTCACGTACTTCTGCCCCAGGTGTCAGGTGCCAAAGAGCGCGCTGTACGTGGGCATTTTCATGTCGCACGGTAACTCGGCCCTCAATCCGCTGGTGTACGCGTTCCGGATCCAGCGCTTCCGCGCGACGCTGATTCACATTGGCCAGCGCTGTGTGCTCTGCAAGGCTCACGAGTCTTGTCCGTATCCACCCGGCCCTCTGCCCATTGCTGAGAAAACCTGAAACAACCTCTGTCAGCACCAGTTATTACTAATCGCAGCAGAAAGCTGCTTGTTTAAAGTGCACTACTGACACATACAATGCCAAAGCCTAAAAATATTTCCTCATATGCAATCTTATGTTGTTTAAACAAGAGGTAAAAAAATGTGTGCACTGTGCTTTTTTAAAGTGTGACCTCCTATGTTGAATAACATGTTGATATGTTCAAGGCTTCACTGACTTTAGACAAGATATTCTGTCTATTGTAAAGAGCATGAAGAAGCTTCTCAGTGTGTCCTGTGGTTTCTGTCTGTGACTGCTTTCTGTTGTCTGCAAATGTGGCTTTCAAATGTTAATGTGAAATTTTAAAAATGAATAAGCAGAGTAGAGCTCCACCTAGAGCCACTTCAGATGCTGGTAAACGTGTGTTGTGGTGGGAATTGGTTCTGCAAGGCTGCCGTTAGCAGTGAGGGGAATGAAGACGTGGATTTGAGGCACTCGATTAGGAATTTGGGCTATTTGTGTTTCTTTTGACTTCCAGAAATGCCTAGTACACAATTAAGGATTTCTATGCCATTCAGTCAAATTATTGCATCAGAATCAAGTATTTTTGTATTAAAGATGCAAAGATAAACACATTAAAAGGAAGTTTCTGAAGTGAAGAGGACATCTTTCCAAACTTCATTCCAAAACCATGGAATAAACCATGAAATATGTTCCCAGGAGTAACTGTGTGGAAGGCTGTGTCCTCTGTTCTGTATGTCACATTTAAACTGTTTGACTTCACTGTCTGAATATTTATATGGAGTGATCTCTAATTTTAAAATGTTTGCAAAGGGTTTCCACAAACCCAAACCTATACATTGCTAATGAAAATATGGACTCAATCACTGTATGTGTGTTGTAATTATTTTAGACTCATCATTTTTTTACACACACACACACACACACACACACACACACACACACATATATATATATATATATATATATATATATATATAGAGAGAGAGAGAGAGAGAGAGAGAGAGAGAGAGAGAGATTATCACCTTGTCACTACATTCTATTAGTGTCATTTGCTTTAGTAAAACCAATATAATTATTATAACTAAAAACAAAAATACCTTGTTTTCAAAGATTTTGTAAATTAAAGTTAAAAAAATTATTTCAGTAGTCCAAACCTTTTATTTGGCAAATGAACTAATTATCGCATCATTGCATTGTTCACTAATATAATGCATGATGCATAGTGCAATAATACATATATTTAGATACATTTAAGATTTTTATACATAATTTGCAGCAGATTAACTGAAATGTCAGTTAGCACAGGAGTTTATAGTTACAAGAGCTAAAATTGCTTAATTTCCTCTTCCTGAAGCCTACACCTACGATTTCCTTTCCTTCCAAATATAGAATTGTCTTGATTCTAATTCACTGCAGAAACAGGCTTTGGCTCAAATGATAACAACATGCAAACAAGACTCCAGATGTAGAAGTCTCCTTTGATGCATCACTGATTTACAGTTAAAATCATAAAATATTTTTATGTATTGCTTCTTTAGGTGAGAAATGATAGTGTTTCAGTTACAACTTTGTCATTCTGAGAAGTTTAAATGTGCAGATAGTTGTTATATTTTTGGAAGGTGAAACAGCTGCCTTATACATTTGCAGCAGGGGAATATCTGAATTTTTGTGCTGTGACCAGGACGATCACAGGTGGCAGGTACTTGTGGGTTCACATAAGAGCATAGAATTCAGGTGCATGTGAATGAATTTCAAATTTAATTGCTTACATTATATGATAAGCATAGTACTGCAGTGGTAATCAGAGACTTTAATACGCATGGGTGACTTAATCTTGAATGTCTCTAAATATTGATTTCATATTTCATTCCATATTCAGATTTAGAGATCCTGGCTCAATGTTTGATGCAGAGAAGCATAGGCCACTGCTTAAGTATGTGGCATTAAAAATAACTCCTCTAACAGATCAATTATTTATGAAGTTACACTTCTATAGCACTTTCTCAGAACCCAAGGACATTTTACAATCAACATGCAGCATTATCATCTAGTCAACACACTGGTATGTCAGCAGGCAGTTTATAGTCCAGATATTATTGTGTGACTTGATAAGTCTTTTCATTTATTTCAGAAAACACTACACTACAGATATTAAATAAAAACAAATAAAAAGCATCTACATCCAGAATATATACATATATATGTGAGAGTGTGAGAAAGAGAGAAAAACAGGATGTTTCATATAGATCTTTCATCAGCTATGCAAGCAAAGTGCTTCTGTATTCTTAAAAGGATGAGTCAGTTTAGATTTGATAAAGTGGTTGTTTAAAGAGATTAAAAAATATATACAAGATGTGCCGTCGGAATTTGAAAAAAGAAAATTCGTGACCCTAGAAAACACCAAAATGCTTATTTAGCTAGGATGTTGATGTCTGGAAGTCTGGTATCAGTGAACAACTCTTTATATACTATCAGTTCTTACTACTCAATATACATATGCATTCCTTTTTCTTTTGTCACTGAACTTTGACTGATTGTTAGACTATCCACACTTTAAGATCGCTTTAGGACTCTTCGTTGAAACAGCATTTAGGTTAGGGCTGTTCAAGAGCTAATGTATCGTAGAATTTAGTTACAAGCCTAATCTAGCTGGAAATGTCTGTGAAGCAGCACCATCTTCTACCACTAGTGTCTGAAACATACAATCTACGGTCTGAAAAATCAGGGTTCTACTGAACAACTTTCGAATTAAATGTTAACTTAAAGTAAAGTACTGGGATACTCGGTTAATGTAATAAACCATCATGAATAGTTATATAGTTATTAATATTGCTAGTGCAAATATTCAGAGTGATGTCATATGTTTCGCAAGCCATTGACAAATGAACTCGAATCATTTATATGAATAACATAACCGTTAACTGCAGTTGCAGCGACCAATAGTCTTCCCGTTTAACGGAAGAGCAGCCCGCGATGTTTATATATCTATTTATTTATTACCAGCTGTGCAATTCATTTTCTCCAACACACACGAACGGTCCGACGACTCGGCGAATCTGATGTTCCTAAACAGAAGATGCGCGTTATCTTTGTTTTTCTTTTTTGAACGGCCGAAAGTTGTGTTTCCGGTGTAGAAGGTGTTGTTGACATCATCCTTGTACTACTTCAGCATTGTCGTTAGCTAGCCGAATAACGTTTTCCAATTTAGGATAACAGCCACAGTAGCCAGTGATTTGTGACTTTAAATCAAATGCCCACGAACCTGCAAGTACGTAAAGATGTTTTGTAACTTTGTAGGTAGACACATAGCTACAATTTGCTAACGTGGCTAGCCTGTTAGCTAACACTTTAGGCAAACGATAGCTAACTAGCCAGCTAGCTGACGTGTTTGTAAGGTGTTAAAATATAGTCAAACAAACGACGTCCGTTATATAAACCGTCTAAGATAGTAAGCTAAATAGCTATCTAGATAGCGAACGAATTAAGACACGTTGTCCCTTTGTAAGGATGGCTAATTAGATAGCTATATATATATATATATATATATATATATATATATATATATATATATATATATATATATATATATAGCTGGCTCTCTACCCTATCCAGGTTAATGTTAGCTTAAAATAAGAGAATGAATGTCTTGCTAACTCTAGCTCGCTGAACGTCTTATTGATGCGACATGAGTCTTGTTAACTAGCTAAATAACTTCGTTCACTTATCACAATAATGCTCTTTGTCTGTTTGCTTCTGTTTTGTAGCACTGCCCTGGTTGGGCTGCAGAGTGAAACCATATATCTAGGCTGCTTGTGGCCCTGCTTGTGTTCTCTAGGAGAATCGGATGTCCCTTTCTGTAACTTAGGGATGGCAAGTCATTTCCGCAGCTACATCTGGGATCCAGTCCTCATCGTCTCCCAAATTATCCTCATGCAATGTATCTACTACAGTTTCTTGGGCCTCTGGTTGGCCGGTGTAGATGGTCTTGTGCGCACCAACCGATCTCTTGATCAGATATTCAGTTACGAGGTAAGTTTCCTAAGTCCAGAGGTATAGTAATTGGTTATGTGGTCGCAAATCTATAAGGGTCAGTATGTGTTGTGCAAAGTGATGCATGACTTTTTGTATATCAAAATAAAGATCAGTAAGTCAGTAACAACCTTAGTTCAACATTTCTGGTAGAGTGTAGTAACTGAAGCAGTTACACAGTCAGATTTTAACCATATTTAGGCATAGCTGTTTTGAAACGATTTTGTTTGACTTGACTTTAAATAAGGCTGTTAAAAAAACAAAAAAAACAACAACAACAATTTCCTACTCAATTTAAGGTTCTTGGTTTTTCAACAACACATGGACGGCTCTCAATGATGGCGTATATTCTGAACTCTCTAACATGGTAAGTGCCTGCTATGTCAAGTGCTGCTAAATTGTATTTATTAAAACTACATAGTGTACTTTAATGCATTACAGAATGCATAGGCTAATGCAAACACACAACAGCACAAATGTGTGGACAGAGATGCTTTAGAAGCAATACTGTGAACTCTGAACTGTGAAGAAATGTTCATATGTCTAAGCTCTTGAAGCTCATCTGATAATGCAAGTAGAGCAAGGAGCCAGCAATACACTGTTCATGAGGTCAGGGCTCACATGTTATACTATGTAAATTCTGCAAATGTTGATGTAAAGCAGCTGATGCAGCTGGTTGTCTGTGTCTCCCTTAGCGCTCTGGGCTTGTGGTTCTTCATTCGCCGGGGGAAGCAGTGTTTGGACTTCACAGTCACGGTGCATTTCTTCCACATGATTGGCTGCTGGATCTATAATGCGCACCTCCCAGCTGCCCTGTCATGGTGGCTGGTTAATGTGGCATGCATAGCTTTAATGGCGGTCATCGGTGAGTACCTCTGTATGCGAACAGAGCTCCGGGCCATCCCAGTGAACAGTGGACCCAAGTCAAACCTCTGAGAATCCATCTATAAACAGACATTAAACAACAAACAGTGCATTCGTGTCCGACCGTGGATAAACTGATGGACGTGATGTCACCAATTGATGCCCCTCTTTCTGATGCAGTGTTAACATTTGCTTTTATGGGGAAAGGGTGAACAGCTTGGATCAAATTGTAGACTGACAATACTTCCTCCGTGATATTTAGGTTTTGTCACTGTATTTTATTCATAATCATGAAAAAATTGTGGGCCAATTGGATATTTTAAGGGCTCTTTAAACACAGCATACTAAGGTAGATGTTGAATTTAGTACCTTCAGAATGACACTGATGCAGAAATGAATCCCGCACGCCACTCTGTGGCAGCACTTTTTAAGTTTCAAAGGATTGCTTTAAACATTTGAGGTGATATAGAAAAGACACTGAAGAACAGCCAGATCTCAAATTATAACTTCATGTGTATTGTCCTACTGAATAAGAGGTTGATTAAAATAAAACATCTCATTATCTGCCCTGTGTTTTAGCTGAAATGCTATATTATAAATGAAGAATTGTTTTCATTTGCTAACTAAATTTTAGTAGTGTCCATTCTGGGGAGGGGAGCAGAGGTGTGATACCTACTTACTCATAAGTCACATCTGTTCTCTCAGGATGCATTTAGAGCCACATGCCACAGAGACTTTAAAATGACAAGATGCTGTCAGATTTACAGACCAATAATGCAGATTATCTTCTCACACACGAGTAAGCCCTAGAAGGTTTTTGAAGTTATACTGACATTTATAACATTGATGAGCTGCTGACATGCTGCACAGGGCTGCAGTTAATTTGAATTCTGCTGGATACATAAGTGATAATCACGCACATTCTTTGCTTATGTATACATTTCCACCTTTTAAAGTCAGGAATGTGTAAAAAGGAAACCAAATAGTCCTGATTTTTATGTCTTTAGAGATGAATACATTTTTACCAGTATTTAGTGTTTTGTGAGGTATTACAGGCAGTGAAGTCTTGTCCAAGATTCCTTTTCTCTGGCATGACTTGAGTCTGAATATATAAGAACACAAGTAAATGACTTTTAACGATGTGAGACGTAATTCAAAAGCTGTCCAAGTCAATGTAATGGCATTCTCACAGAACTGGCTCCATAGAGACTTTGTGGTTATGTTTACACTTGATTTTGTGATATGGGATTATCTGATATCTCCTCTAACTACATGCAGTTGTATAAGTGTAAATAAAGTCATGTAAAATGCAGCTACCGTTATCTTCATATCTGACTGAATGTGCTATTTGCATGGCCACATGACAACGGGCTTATTTTAGTTTGGACAGTCCAGTTGCAGGATTATAGGTACAACAATCATTATACTTAGTGACTGTTTCTCTTGTACATTTTTCTATATTTTTGAGTGGTAGTTTTCCTTCTATACAATTTGAATCAGATAATTCACTTTTAGATTCAGATGTCCATAAATATGGTCCATATGTACCAGCAGTGCACTGCACATCACTACAGCATTCCAAAGTTGCAAGAATGAGATTTACAGTTTGCAGTAAGGATTTCTATTTAAAAAAAAAAAGAAATAACCACGCTAGCCTATAACGTTAAAGTATATCCTTATTTGAAGTGGTTATTTAGCTAGTTAATCATTATGCATTTTTCTGCTGGCTTCTTGAAAGAAATACCTCAAGTAGACTGCCATTGGCATCCTTTAGCAGGCTTGTCGGTACCACAGGCTGTCGTCTAGGCTTATTCCGCATGTGTCCGCCACTTCACACGATGGCGCTACCGTTCGCTTTATGTAGCTGGACACGGGCGGCGAGTAAAGGCTCGTGTAGATAGAAGTTCCGGTTGGTGCATAGTACTGTTTCCCCGTGAAGATGCCCAAGTAAGATTGTTTTTGTTAACGTTATTTTTAACACATGGGATACATGGAAGTGTATACGTTTAACAAGAATATTATGATTTGTCAATTTCACCAGCTATCTTTATTAACCAAACTGGAAAGTAGATAGCTAATAGGTTTTCTGGCTATTTAGCTAACGTTAGCTTCCAAGCTCACATTCGGCTTTTCAGTTAGTTAGCTTTAGCGCTAGCTAGATTTTAACTTACCATATCCCATTTGAGTTTTGTTTGAAATGTATCAAACAAAGCCATGTACACTTTTGTATTTGGGACAGTTTAAACAGCCATGTGACTAGTTAGCGTTTTAACCAACTAACTAACTAGCTGGGCTGGTTAGCTTGCTAACGTTTGCTGGTTAGCTACGTTAGTGTTTGTTCCCATGTATTCGAAGCCACACTAGCCAGCCAGTTGTCCAGTAGCTACAAATGTCATGTTCCTATGTTTCAGGTTTTACTGTGACTACTGTGATACGTACCTAACGCATGATTCGGTAGGTGGGGATATTTATGCCATGCTAGAATACGTGACATATTCAAACGTAAGATGGAGGATTTCTTTCAAAAAAGGTCTGATATTTGGGTCTTTAATATCGTACTTTTGCAGCCATCTGTAAGGAAGACTCATTGTAGTGGTCGCAAACATAAAGAAAATGTTAAAGACTATTATCAGAAATGGATGGAGGAGCAAGCACAGAGTCTCATAGACAAAACAAGTGAGTATTTATTTGAAGTTTCGTTGGTTAAACCTGTATTATTCGTAGGCGTAACGTGATGCATGTTAACAGATTGGGCTTGTTTTTTACATTTTTTTTTATAAATCCGCCCGACAGTCTTTGTGCACACTTTTTAAGTGCTACAAAGGACGCCTCCCTTTCTTTTTTTAGATTTTTGTAATCCAAAGAGCATCAACGCATCCATAATACGTTATGTACTTTAATGTTTATGTACATTATTCCAGCCGCTGCTTTCCAGCAAGGGAAGATCCCTCCCACGCCGTTTCCTGGTGCCCCTCCTCCCAGCGGATCCCTTCTCCCACATCCGAACATCAGTAAGTGCGGTGCCTTCTTAAAAACATTTTTGAATTATACCATTTTTAAAATTAAAATAATGTTATTCACTTCTGAAACCTATCTATTATATTGTCTACTTTTTAAAAGAGAGACTTGTCCTGCACGGTGCGTGCATAGAGTATTTCTTTTGTTGGATATAATTTTGGCTCTAAAAACATTCTGGAAGAAATGGTAGGAATTTAAAAAAACACTGGTCATCTGCTGACATTATTTTCTTCCAATTAAAGGTGGACCCCCTAGACCAGGCATGCTACCAGCCCCCCCCATGGGTGGCCCGCCCATGATGCCCATGATGGGTCCTCCTCCACATGGCATGATGCCCGGTGGTCCAGGTATGCTGATTTTATTTATTTTACTTTTGTACGTTTAACCAAAAGGTGACACCGTGTGCCGTTATCAGAACTAAATTGACTGGTGTTTTCTACAGGCCCGGGTATGCGTCCACCTATGGGTGGTCATATGCAAATGATGCCTGGTCCCCCAATGATGCGACCTCCATCACGGCCAATGATGCTATCCGTTAGACCTGGTATGGCCCGTCCAGATCGATAGGGGGAGCTGTAGTGTCAAATTTGACATCCTCTCAGAATACAGCACCAAATAAGTACTCCATAAGTAGTGGCTTTACATTTGGTTTAAATGGGTTCCCCCTAAAAGGTCATGGATTCAGATTTATGACTGCAGCAATTGTATTTTTTATTTGGATGTATATCCATTTACTAATTAGGATACAGAACAGTGTGAAATGACATGTTAGGTTGTATGTTGATGATTCTTTTTGACAATAAATTTTCAAATAATCTATCATGTTTTATGCTGTACTGATTTTAATATAAAACAAATTAGACATTACTCTTCCAAGACTCTTTACAGATAATTTGTTGTAGTCTAATTTCTTAAAATCTGTATGAATTCACCCAATGAAGTGTAAAATATAAATGTAATAGGCAAAAAGGAAAATATCATTGAATTTTATTAGGTCAGGGACACTGATATAGATGTGACTTCTAAAGAATTATTACATAAATAAGCAGTTTGGGGAAGAAAACATTAGTTGGACCATTTTATCATAGCCTCCAAATACTTGGACTTCCATATTTAGTTCAGTTTCAATCAAGTCTTAATCTTGACATCATGCCCAGATATTCAGTGCAACAAATGGAGTTGTGTTAACATGTAATAATTGATATGTAAGCAATTTTAAAGGAACATGTTTCCTTTTTTCCCATTAGAAGTTAAATGCTCCCATTACAGTGTAAATAACTGCTAACTTGCTAATGTAAAAGCTATAAATGTGCTGCTTTTTTGCCATTTCACAGTGTGTGATTATTCAATCAAAATTTATTTACTCCAGATTGAGTGGTCACTAATTTACATAGACGACCTTGTTTGATGATCTCTGGGAAATGTTTTCAGCCCACTCCTGGAATTTACGATTGGTTATGGACTTTGGGTCACACAAGCCTTCCAAGCAACGCTAAAAGCAGTCCTTTAATGAAGAAAACATTCCACTCATCGTAGAACTGAGTCAACACAACATTGTGTGTAGCCCCGATTAATGTTTTACCGCATTCAGTCTTCATATCCTTCATGTCTGGGTGTTCCCTAGAGCTAAATAAACCCTCCAAGTTAAGGGAAGAAAATGTCCACACAGTGCTCAGTACTGGGATGCTTCTCCAGTTTCCCGCAGTTTCCACTAAATTCCCACAAGTTGCTGGCCTCTTTCAGACGGTCCTTTTGTTTAATAAGTAAACATTGTAATTTTTTAAAACATATAAAACACTAGCATGCTGTGGCTGTGTAATAGTTCATGTGGAACACAGACCCACCACACAAGCAAATCCTCTTTTTTGTGACTTCTAAGCCCATAAGAGTGATCACACCGTATCCTCCTTATGCCAAAATTTAATGTCACTGAGCGACTGGCATCTCTGGATTTCCCACTCACATGTAAACGTTTCACCTGATTCCCCTTCTATTCACACCTTGGTGTCCGGAAACTTGAAAGGCGGAGTCAGCTACACAGGAAGAAATATATTTGATTTAAAGAAGTAGAAATGTGTCTTTAGGCATCCTATTCAAACCATGTTCCCTGCCCCCCCCTTTAAAAAAATGACTAGCAGAGTGGTAACTACAAGATCGAATCATTAGCTATACTGTTCATGTGAACACAGAGTCAAGCAATACATACAAAGCTGACATAATACAATGTGATGGCTTGTGGCATGACAGACCGCACCGGCTGGTGAGTGGCGGGCAAGCAGTAAGCAAACGGGTGCAAACCTGGGATGGTAAACAAACATCTGGAGGCAACAGCATGGATGGGATGTGGTGGAAACAGCGAGGATGTGCAGCGTGGTCGCGGAGGAACCAGGACAACGTTAACAGACGACCTGGGGCCGGGGGACGAGACGAGACAGGAGAGAGCAGCGCGACCCCCAGCGCGAGCAGCGGCTCATCACACACAGCACATTCACAGCAGGCGACGCGACGAATCATGACCCTGGACCCTGACGTGCGTTTGCCACGACTCCTTCAGAGGATTTTGTCTGAGATGAACAACCACTACATTGTGTCTTCGCTATAAAAAAAAAGAAATCAAATGAAGTGACTGAAGAGGTGTTTGTGTGTGTGTGTGTCGGGGAGTGCAGTAGTGCATCGTTGCAGGAGTTACTCCAGTAAGTCAGAGTTGATTCATATTCTGTTCACATAAAGGCAAGGCCTATTTAGCAATTGTAATAAGCTGGTAAGAGGTTCTCTATTGTGTTTTGAATGTCTTTCCCCAATTCTCTTCCTTTGTCACTCCAGTGTTCGTTCCTCTTGTTGAGGATAATTGAGTTTATGATTGGATCCTTTTAAGTTGAAAATAGGAATTTACTATTTAACTCTGAAAATGTTTGGTCTAATATAAATGTCTGTTGTCGACAGCTCTGATTGAGGTAAGCGGGTCATATTTACAAAACAAATCATCAATCAAAAAGCTTGAACAGATATACACAAATGCTGTATTTACTAAGTGAGGCTACAATGTAAGAATACAGACTGTTCACAATTTTCACTTGGAACTCTTCAAGAAATAAACTCCAGTTAAGTCAAATCCATGCTGAAATTGATCACACTTAGTAATAGCCCTGATGGTGCTACATATATGCTAAAGTAAGGAAGTAAAACGATGACCAATGTAACCAACAATGTTATGATTCGCAGGAACATGATGTGGCCTCAGAACACATTTAGGGCCATTCGGGGCTCATCTCAGTTAGGTCTCCGCCCTCTTCACGTAATTATTGCGTTTCAATTCCCGAACTATGGTTTGCGCAAAAACTGGAACAGATGCTCTTCGGAAGTCTTCACAGCTGCAGACGCCTGGTCAGACAGAGGAAGCACCGTGTGCGGATTGGGAATACAGAGCGTCCCACTGGTGAAGAAATCAGGGCTGAGGAAATATGGGTCAAACTGAAAATAATCGACGGGTGGAAAGAGTTAATATAGTGCTCGGGGGAATAGTGTATGAGGAGATTTGTTCTACATTGCATCTCTGATGGCGATGAACGGTAGTATATTCAACACTGGTAATGACAGTATTGCTGTTCTGATGAGGAGAAGTTGCTATCATAGTTCAGGGCATGGCAGCCAAAATGATCGCGTATAGAAATGCTACAGCTATCTGAACTATATGAGGAGACCTAACAAACAGCTATGCTTTAAGTTTGTGCTCAGAGGCTGCACAGAGGCGAAACCCACTGCTATGAGAGGTTGGTCTGTAAACATTCAGCATTGTGGTTAAAAAAAAGTCAGGCTGAACCATTCAGAGGCGATTACGTGTGCCGTCAGACCAAGACGGAGGAATTCAAGGAGTGCGCCTGGAGGGCAGAGGGCACCTGAAGGGCAGAGGGCATCTGCAGGGCAGAGTATGCCTTGAAGGAAGAGTCCAGTGGATCCAGACAGCCCAGTCGACATGTACAAGTGGGCAGAGGGACTGGGCCTTTTTCCAAGAGGAATATACAGGTGGGGAGCAGGGGGGGCAGTGAGGTGCAAGAAGCAGATCTGCCCTGAGGGAGGGTACAAATCACAGTGAAAAGGCACAGGGCACTAGAGTTTTCTCTGGGGGGGGGGGGGGGTAAGGGGGTTGTTTGGAGGGGAATGGACAGCTGGGGTCAGGGCTGTGCCTCCCCCCCCCCCACCGCCGCACTTCAGAATATGGTCGTCTCGTACTTGGCGCTGCTGGACGGCCTTGAGGAGTCGCGGGGGTCGAAGAGCCAGCTGGTGCTGCCCAGGGACTGCACGTCCGTGTCCTGCTCTGCAGGGTCCATCTGCCGGGGAGGGAGGAGGAGGGGGGGGGGGGGGGATGCATGAGACTGCAGGAGGGGACGGCAGCCAACGCTCGCCCACATCATGCACCACAGAGTGGACACATCGTAGAGAAGAGGCACCGTGAGCATTTGCAACCACCCTGGGGCCTGCTTCTCACACTCGAGCATGTGTTGCTTCACTGAACTAAGAAACTACAAGCACTTGCTCTTGTCTTTACTTTGATCTTGGTTTGCATTGAAAACATTTATTGTGGTGATGCCTGAAAATCTAACATGGTACCACCAAATACTTTCATCTATGTATTTCTGTTGTGCATTTTAAACTGACATTGTCTATGGTATTTAAGACACAAATACCGGAAGTGATAAAAAGTGCATCAAAGCCCGCAAGGAAAAAAGCCAGAAGTTAACATGATCTCAGTGGCGTACTTCAAGTTGGCTGTGATATTGTTTAGTCAGTGTTAGCTTAATCTTAGCATTTGAGGTTAAACAATTCCTTCAAACTAATGAATTATTCAGACAGAGTCCTTTTTTCAGTAGTATATCAGAGAGCAGGTTTCGAAAGTTCCAACATACTTGCCAAACTTGATATGATACACATTTAAATTAGGACCTTCAGATGACACTTAAATGTTCAATTTAGATGCTGTAATGTCTCCTTAGAGGACAGGCTGAAGTATCCCAATGGAGACTGAAGGCATCACTGCTTCTGAATGCAAATGTCTTGAAAACAAGACTCTCAGGAATCACTTTTTACTTTGCCTTATGGATCACAGCTCATACGATATTGTTTACTATATGCTGCTATAGGACTAAGTGTTAAATGCCACATGCTGAATAAATGCTGACATTCCCCTAAGCACAACCATGACTGACAAAGCCTGAAGGAGTGAGTTGTCAAGGAGGCTGAGCCAACACATGTCAACCTGATGCGATTCTTGAACTGCGTATAATCCCATTCACCAATTTCATTCTCATCGAGTCCCCCACCGAACAAACACTTCAGCACCCTCACATGTGTGCCTGACTGAATAAACACTACAGCACCCTCTCAGGAATTCCTGACCAAAGAAACACTGCCGCACACTCACAGGGATGCCTAACTGAACAAACACCACATCATCACAGAAGTGCCTGACTGAATAAACACTGCAGCATCCTCACAGGAGTACTTGACTGAATTAACAATGCAGTACCCTCACAGGAGTGCCTGACAGATCAAACTGCAGTACCCTCTCAGGTGTGGCTGATTGAATAAACACTGCAGTACACTCACAGGACTGCCTTATTGAATAAACACTGCAGCAAACTCACAGGGATGCCTGACCAAACAAACACTGCAACAAACACTGCACCACTCTGAACGAACAAGTCTTACAGCACCCAGTAAACACCACAATGGCCAAATAAACACTGCAGCAGTCTCACTGGAGTGTCTTACTGGGTAAACACTGCAGCGCCCTTACTGGAGTGCCTGACCGAACAAACACCGCAGCACCTTACCAACAAGAATGCATGACCAAAAAAACACTGCAACAAACACTGTAGCACCCTCACTGGAGTGCCTGATCAAACAAACACTATAGCACCCTCAAGGGAGCTATAAAGCCGATGGCCTGACAACCAAAACATGTCAATGGCAATAAAAGACAAGCAAAAAGAATGAAAGGTGGCAAGAAAATTACTTAGAGTGGAAAATGTTTGGAGGAGAGAAAGAAAGGATGTGAGGGAGAGCAAAAAGAAGGAGATAGGAAGAAAGAAAGACTGAATAACATGCAGAACCTGGACTCCAGGGCTGACAGAGGGCAGCGGGAGGTAGGAGGGGCGGAGAGCAGAGCAGGTGTGACAGTAGCAACAGCGGCATTCTAGCACAGGTGCACCCTGGGAAGGAGGAGGAGGAGGGACAATCATGTTAAATGTCCAGGGCAACAATCCAGAGACAGGAGAAGGCATGAAACAGAGATCATTCAGGACAGGAAAGCTTTTCTATTATGTCTGGAATAAACATAGATTACTGCAACATGGCACACTTTATACAAAAAGAGACCAATACGTATAGTAAAAAAAACGCTTTATAAAGTCAGGCTGTGTCTCAGTTAGGGTTTGTACTGAGAGAATGTTACCATTGCCCGACGAGTGCTGTTGCGAGACTGAGAAGTGGGTCTGCTGCTCCTGGTCTCTATGATCTCTGAGGGCAGACCAGCATAGGAACTGTGGCGCCTGGCCTTCTGCGCCTGAAGAGCCACCTGATAGGCCACCTCAAATGCCTGTCCCAGAGTCAGAATGATCTCATAGGTTTGTGTCTGTGTCAGGAAAGAAAGCACATTATGAAATGAGACATGGGGAAACTCATTCTAACTTATTCAATAGAAATTTGAAATCTTACCAACGGTACAATTCAGCAATCAATGAACGTACTGTTGAAGATGTATGAACATACTTTTGATACTTCCTATCACTGTTAGAGTTAGCCTTTGTTTCACAGTCAGAGTTTTGTACAGGTGCAGTGGATGTTTTTGCTGCTGCAGCTTTGCTATTTTTAATGACATTGGGAGCATCTACAAAGCCACCTGCCACAACAGTGATGTGAGGCTGGATCCTCTTCTAGCAAAATAAATAAAACCAGCAAATTAAGATGAGACAAGGCACAAAGAAATATTCAGAATGTTTAAAATAATCCAAACCCAAATTTAATCAGAATTGTATATAAAATAGATCTGTAACTTGTTTCGGGAACTTTCGGGAACTTTCGGGAAATCTCATCTGTCTCGCATTTCACGTATCAGTATATCCCTGGCTCGATTAAAGTCCTGCTATCAGTCTGAGTGTGCGGATGATTCAAGAGATCGGAAGGGAGGCGTTCACCACTTCGACTGTAGTGAAGACATGGCAGAAGTGGTGTCCAGACTTTAGGTCCTTCGTGATGTAGGCAAAGGTTCGGAGGTCGTCGGGGTCCTGGGCCGCACAAGAGATGTTCTGGATCTCGTGTTCTGCCACTATAGCCTGCAGAAACACATGGACGCACATTTTACAGTCTTACTGGACGAGGACATTTCTCCTATAAAAAAAGCACTTGCCATCTGAATGACTAAAGGTTAATGTATTCCCAATACTTATGTACCATCTAATGATGGCCTCAGGCCATGGTCTGTGTACATGTGTTTTTGTAAAAATGGGATTAATTGATTTTGGCCTCTAGCTCACCTTAGTGGCTGCGTCGATGAACCGGACTCCTCTATAAGTGATGGACAGGATTATGACGGGGCCTTTGCGATGGTCCTTTGATTTCTGATTTTGGATCACAAAAGGAAAGGAAAGGCTTGTAAGTGTAGCACCCTGACGAGTCCGCATTTTTGGTGCCCTCGTTCTGTATTAGCTAATTTGGGTAATGATTTGAAATTTTGCCCAAGCCAAAGGAGACGTGGTGAGGACGGAGGGACATCGCCGGAGTGACAAATCAGAGCCTCCAGGGCACTGCGGTTCAATTCAAATCCAGTGAGAAGAGTCAAAACGCTGTTGTGTTTACCCTGATTCTGGCACAGGCCTCCTGGGTAGACTCAATGCCTCGTAGGTCTCTGATGATCACAGAGCCCAGATACTACAAAGAGAGGAGCTTGGTGTTAAACTACAGGCTGATCAAGCACAGATTAAAGTTTCGATCTTTAGATCACTAATAAGATTGTATGCACAGTTCTGACAGCAGAAATTACACCATCTGTAAATTATCACGATGGCAATGGCTCAACCACATACTTTTGTTCCGGTATTATCTTACTTTCATAATTATACAGGACCTTAATAATTTTTTTTTTTTCAAATTACACTTAAATATAACACAGTCATATTATCAACAAATCCTGAACTGTCGATGCACTCACACTGTTAGACTGTTATACAATTCATTCAAATATATGCAAAACGCATGCTGACGTGTAAAAATATGCAGAGTTACAGAAATAACTTACACTAGCTTCATAGCAACAAGCCTCGGTAATGAGCTTGTCGGGGTGGTGGTGCCAGGTGGAGACAGTAGTGTACGTAGTGGAGTGACTCGGGGGCCGCAGGCTCGACCGGGACTCTCGCTGCCGGTCTACGTGCCGGTCCTGCGGATACGGCAGAGAAAAACCAGCGACACTCTTATCTCTAATGAGTGACAGCAGCACCGGCCAAAGGCCGCACGGTGTTTTCGACCCCCACGGGTTGAAGACTCACGTATGATCGCGGCCTCTCGCTGTACGAGCGAAGCGAGATGCTGCACTCCTGGTCCAGGCCACGCCCCTTCCTCACATATTCCCCCAATGGCAGCAGCGTGTCCATGGAGCGACTTGTGGACGGGTCCATGTAACCGAGTGGAGCCGGATTCTGAGACAACAGGTCCTGAATCTAACACACACACACACATACACATACACGCGTGCTATTCTGAATCGTGAAAAGGAGCTTCTACAATGTGCATATTTTAAGGCAATGTGTGGTAGGCAGTGTGATGCCTGTCACCTTGAGCTGGGAGACGCGGTTGGATTTCGAAGGCGCCTCTTCATAGGGTCGTTCCGCTATCGAGGCAATGATTCTCTTCCTGTGGCCGAGCAGGACGATTTTTAACACCTTCAAAGATAGTACAAGGTCCATAATCAGAACAGGGCAAACATTGCACCTCCCCAGGAGCTGACTGAGAAGGACTTCCAGTCAGGCACAATACACACACCAAGTCACCATGGTACAGTAGAAAGATAATGTCTTAACAACAAGTGGAACATCTGGCAGCTTCCCACATGTGTGATATGAAGAAACATGTAATGCATGCATGATTTTCCATCAGGGAAAGGGGAAGTGTGGTTACATTGATTATCTCCAGTTCCCACAGGTTCTTCACACACTCAAGGGTGCGGTAGCCACTGGACAGGAAGTTGTGGAGGTACTCCCCAAGACCTAGGATTTCCAGCCAGGAGGCCAGCGAGGTACTGCCATCACAGCCCAGAGCTTTCACCTACAGGTGGAGTGAAGCACTGATCCTTAAAACCTGCACAATTACACTGAACCTCAAAACCTGCACAATGTACTCTGAACCTCAAAACCTGCACAATTCACACCAAACCTCAAGACCTGCAAAATTTACACCGATCCTCAAGATCCGCACAATTCACACCGAACCTCAAGACCTGCACAATTCACTCCGATCCTCAAATTTACACCGAACCTCAAGACCTGCACAATTTACACCAAACCTCAAGAACTGCACAATTTACACCAAACCTCAAGACCTGCACAATTTACACCAAACCTCAAGACCTGCACGATTCACACCGAACCTCAAAACATGCACAATGTACACTGAACCTCAAAACCTGCACAATTCACACCAAACCTCAAGACCTGCAAAATTTACACCAAACCTCAAGAGCCGCACAATTCACACCGAACCTCAAGACCTACACAATTTACACCAAATCTCAAGACCTGCACAATTTACACCGAACCTCAAGACCTGCACAATTTACACCAAACCTCAAGAACTGCACAATTTACACCAAATCTCACCAAATCTCAAGACCTGCACAATTTACACCGAACCTCAAGACCTGCATAATTTACACCAAACCTCAAGACCTGCGAACCTCAAGATTCACACTCTGATCCTCAAAACATGCACAATGTACACCGAACCTCAAATCCTGCACAATTTACACCAAACCTCAAGACCTGCACCAAACCTCAAGACCTGCACAATTTACACCGATCCTCAAGACCTGCACAATTTACACCAAACCTCAAGAACTGTACAATTTATACCAAACCTCAAGACCTGCACAATTTACACCAAACCTCAAGACCTGCAGAATTTACACCGAACCTCAAGACCTGCACGATTCACACCGAACCTCAAAACATGCACAATGTACACTGAACCTCAAAACCTGCACAATTCACACCAAACCTCAAGACCTGCAAAATTTACACCAAACCTCAAGACCTGCACAATTTACACCGAACCTCAAGACCTGCACAATTTACACCAAACCTCAAGAACTGCACAATTTACACCAAATCTCAAGACCTGCACAATTTACACTGAACCTCAAGACCTGCATAATTTACACCAAACCTCAAGACCTGCATAATTTACACCAAACCTCAAGATCCGCACAATTCACACCGAACCTCAAGATCTGCACAATTCACTCTGATCCTCAAGACCTGCACAATTTACACCGATCCTCAATACCTGCACAATTTACACCAAACCTCAAGACCTGCAGAATTTACACCGAACCTCAAGACCTGCACAATTCACACCGATCCTCAAGACCTGCACGATTCACACCGATCCTCAAGATCTGCACAATACACACCAAACCTCAAGACCTGCACGATTCACACCAATCCTCAAGACCTGCAAAATTCACACCAAACCTCAAGACCTGCAAAATTCACACCAATCCTCAAGACCTGCACAATTCACACCAAACCTCAAGACCTGCAAAATTCACACCAAACCTCAAGACCTGCAAAATTTACACCAAACATCAGTAACTGTAACATTTACACTGAACTTAAAGATTTTTCACAAAAGACCAAACCTCAAAGATGCTGAATCTTTTGCAATCTGAAGAAAATATTAAAAATAGGTCTTTTTGAGCGGTTATCAATTTGATCACTCATAATGATAAAGACTTCATAAACTAGTAGCAGATACATATGACCCGTGTGTGATAGAACTATAATTTCTACCTTTGGTAGGCTCTTCGCTGCATGGAGAATTTTCTTCCGATGGCCAGGGTCTGTGATGCCAATTTCTCTAAGGTCCTCATCTTCCATTACATTACTGCCCTGCAGACACGCGTGCAAGTTTCTTCTTTATTAAATCAAATCCAATCATTTTGTGATCAGCGGAACTCATTCCAACAAATACACTGGAGTGGCATCAAAAGAAAAATTCATTTCAACTGTATAAATTTGCGTAGACAGTGAAATACACAGGAGCACTTAAAAGACAATACCTTGCATTGTCAGGCATTTATGTAGTTTCTTTCTAAAAGGATGTTGTGTCCAAAAGCATTTTATACAAAATCGCAACATATTCACAGACCACCCATAACAGTATTATTTGGGATCAGTTCCAGTTGTAACCTTTTCTTCTTCTGTAGAGAAATTCAGAGGTCACGAAATTAATCAGCAAGCATATCTGAGTCAGATACTCAGTTCATCCAGTGAACTGAGAGTGCCGTCTCCGGAACGCAAGGAGAAAGAGGACAGGGGTGGCGAACTCACCATGAAGCGCAGGTCGTCAAAGCCGTTGAGGAGCAGTTTGCTCTCGTACTGGGGGAAGCCCACGTGCTCCAGCCACTCCCCCACCGACTGCTCCAGCACCCGGCTCCCCGCCGCGTCTGCCGACAGAGGGAGGCGCCTGAGCAGCGAGAAGCCATTTAGCCGGTAGCACCGGCACTCCGAGGCCGAGATGTGACACTGCCACATCATCTTCGGCCAACAGAGCCAAGGGCAGCAGCAGCAAGGCAGGGTCCAGGCTTGAGCGCGGGGCCGCCGGTGGCAGGGGGCCCCACGACTCCCAGACGAGAATGAGCAGGCCCCCAGGAGCCTCTGCTACCGGACGGGAAGGGGGTGGGGGTGGGGGGTTGTTTTGGGGATGAGGTGAGGATGAATGTGGGGGGGGGGGGTGGTGGTGGTGGTGGTGGTGGTGGTGGGGCAGGACGGGGTGGCGGAAGTAGCGGTCGACTGGCAGGTCCTTTTTTAAGGGTGGCTTCAAGTAAGCGTGGCCAGTCAGGAAGGGCAATTTGGCATTGTCCTTCAAGAGGAGAGGAGAGGAAGAGAACAGGCAGATACACACGCTTAATTGGCTCCCTCAGATCGGATTCAAACTGCTTGGATTTAAAAAGAGGGTCTGTGGCGTGACTGGAAGAACAGAAAGTTCCCGGGAAACTTCACCTTTACTGTAAGCAACAAAGATGAAACCTACTCCCCAACAAAGACATTTCTGTTAGAAGCACACGTCCCTTCAGGTTACAAACCTTAATCAAATCTACTTGCTGGTCCTTATAACAGAAAGCAGAAGCTTTCCTTTTAGGAGAACACAAAATCCCCCTGATGTTGATTTATTTTTTCATTTATGTACTACAACAACCAATTGACCGTCACACAAAACACTCTAGAACTCACAGGACAATGTTCTAATTGTGCTACAGTGCCAACTGGTAACAGACAGGAGACTGTTTTGCATCATAACTGAGATGAAATTCATGTCACATGTACCAAGTCCACACTCCCTCACAGCCCCTACCGTCGAATTCTTCAATCCCAAAAAAAACCCCATCAGAGTTGCATATATGGCCACTGCCAAATTAGCTGGCACTGATGACGACTACTTTCTTCTCCCCGTAATCCAAGGACTACTGGTCCTTCTCGGCTTAGACGCACTCCGGTGGTCTAGCATGCCAGAGCGGAGCGCATCATCAACGCAGGTACAGCCAGCCCTTGATCCAGCAGAAAGCAGGCAGGCTGGAAAGGCGGACAGATAACTCCATTGGGAAGCCCTGCAAACGGCTCCTTCCCCGGCGCTGCGGTCTGGTGCCGCGCTCAGCTCTCTTCTTGCCCGTGGCCGACGTTCCTGGGGGTCCCGCTCTGGAGTCCAGCCTCTGCTGCATCCCCGGAACCCGGCGCACGCTGAGTCACAACGGCAGCCGCAATCGACGCTCAGCAAGCAAAGCCTCCAGATGACACCCTCCTCCTCCCGAAAGCCAGCGGCAGCGCCGTCCCTCCTTGGCTGCAGTCATCAATCCCGAGTCGTGCGGTTGCCCTCATCCTAATCCCGTTCCGCGCGGCCATGCGTCTCGCATCGTTTCTTTTGTCCTGGTGATTTTGTGTCGGGGGGGTGTGGGGGTGGGGGTGGAGGGGGGTTTCTGTTCTGTTCCTCTATGGCCGGTTCCTCTCCACGCGCTCCTTCTCCTGCTCTCTCTTATTGACACTCTCTTGTCTGCAAGCACTGCGGGGCTGCCATATGCTGTCTGATGCTGCGCGCCACTGCACAGTGTATACGCGTTCCCTCCCTACCCCCCCCTCCTTTTCACTGGCTCTCTCTCTCTCCTTCTCACGCGCTCACCCTCTCCCTTACTTTCTATCTCTCTCTTTTTCTCTCTCTCTCCTCCTCTGTCTCTAATGCACGCACACGCGATCAATCCCCAGCACCCCCAATCTCTCTCTATCTCTCTCTCTCTTCCCTATACCTTTCTCACTCTCTCCTCTGCTCACCGCACTGATTAAAATTGCACACAGGCTCTCTGATCTTGCTGGTGCAGAAAGGACATCGTTGAGGTAGGAGTAAGAGAGAGAGACACAAACCCAAATCACAAACCACTGTGCCCAGACCAGTCAGAGGATGAGAGGGAACAGGAAGAGTAAAACATGTCTGATCCCTCCCCACCACCACCACCAGCACCACCACCACCATCACCCCCTTTTGCACACTTAAGGGCTTGTACTCTCTCTGGAAAAATTCAATCACAGTCAAATTCCATGGCAAATTATCAGAGGACTTGCATCCATGAACATGTCACTGTGTCGCTGCAGATCAGGAGCTGCATGTTAAGTCAGCGAAATGCACCATGCATTCTCTCTCTCACACACACACACACACACACACACACACACACACACACACACACACACAAACAAACACAGTAGCTATCTTACCATAATCCTTCCCAAACCTACTTTCACGGTGGAAAATGCTAACATCTGAGCCTAACCAACCACAGGAGTTTCATATTGTTAAAAATGTGCACCCTTGCGTTTGGACCATTATCTTACGCTTCCCCCGGCAGCATACGTGCCTCTGACATTCTGCCGTCAAGATGAAAGACGTCATGAAATATCCCCGCTTTGGTGTTACACATCGATGCGTGTGTATGCATGCAGGGAATTATGGAAATGCACGAGGGAGGAGGCTAATGACACATGCTGTCAGTCTGCCTGAACATTACTCACAAGCTCACAGACAAGAGCCTCGGCCTGAGATGATGTCAGCGCAATTTGCTCAGCGATTAACAAGGGCATCGTCGTGAACTGGTTCAAAACTCCAGAGGAGGTAGAGTCATCTGAGGCACCTATGCGGCACGCATTTGCTTGTGGTGAAACAAAACTGATGGTGATTAGTAATTAAATGAGTACAGAGAAACAGATTTTCCCCATAAATATGGATAACGCTCTCACTATGGATATAACACCAATTCCTCTTAAAGGAATGTTCTGTGCACATACAATAAAGTGTTGTTAAATGTAACAAGCGGTGCTTACCCAGCCTGATGATGCCAAACCTTTAAAAAAAGTGTGTTTTGCAGACACACTGCAACCACCAAATGAAGTCAATTCAGTAAAGAACATGTTAGCAAAATGGACTCAAAACAGCTCAGCTACTAAATTATAGACCTCCTTAAAATGGACATTTTTACAATGGCAGACATGATTGCCTATGAAAAAAAAAAGAATGCAATGGAACATTCATTTATGTTGCCAAAACACACGTCTCCAAACCCATTCCAAACACCCACCTCCAAACCCATTCCAAACACACATCTCCAAACCTATTCCAAACACACACCTCCAAACCCATTCCAAACACACACCTCCAAACCTATTCCAAACACACACCTCCAAACCCATTCCAAACACACACCTCCAAACCCATTCCAAACACACACCTCCAAACCCATTCCAAACACACACCTCCAAACCCATTCCAAACACACATCTCCAAACCTATTCCAAACACACACCTCCAAACCCGTTCCAAACACACACCTCCAAACCCGTTCCAAACACACACCTCCAAACCCATTCCAAACAGGCGGAGAGCCACCCGAGGCTTTAGAGCACAAGCTCACAAATCATGACTCATTCAGGTCCCACACGGCGACGTCCTCCTCTCCAAGAGACTTGAGGTAGTTCAGCACTCAATGACTGCACTCCCCCCAGACAAAGCATCTTCAAAATACACAAATACATATCTCACTATCATTTTGGGCTGTCGACACTGTATATGTGATAGAATGCTCGAGGCCTTATTAACAAGAGTCACAAGGTTGACCAGTACCAGCAGTGGAAATGGGTCACTCTCTATCCTATTTAAGTCAGGCCAAGGTGCCCATAGTGTGATAGTGGGTGGGTGTGTCAAAACACTGCGCTCAAAAACACTGAGCCAAGTCACAATCACGGAGGACGGACAGCACTTGGTGCTCGAGCGGGAAAGGCATCGGATACACGACAGCAGAGTACAGGAGGGTGGTTGCCAGCGCATGCGGAGTTACTTAGAAATAAGCCAAACTTAATTAACGCACGGAGTTACAGCGCAGTTCGCTGGTAACACAATGCAATCCGTTAGGTTGAATCATGTCATCCCATTTGTTGGGAGGATTAGATGCACCCACAGCTATGCCAAAAAACATTACCCAACTTATAAAAGCACAGTGCAGTGCAGGCCCCAAGTACAGGTTTTGTTGATTTGGCCCTGTATTCCAGCACATTGGAATTGGATCAAGGACTATTTAAAATGCAGGATGTCTGCCTTAATATTGGAGTATTATAGACCCTCTCTCCATTTCAGGAACCATAATGGGCTAATGGGCAGCAAGTTCTTAAAAATTAGAGGTAGCAAGATTAGCATCTGCAAGATGTTACCAAGATTAGTATCTGCAAAAAACCTGACAGATCAAGGAAGACTGAACAATATGTTCAAATAACTGCTGAACAGATCAAGGATGTTATCCAGAATGTATCCATATGAGCTAAGATCTTCCAGACCGCTCCTATTCACGCCCTGACCCAGCTCCTTGGTTCATACATGTTGGGAGGTGGGAGAGAGTGTTGAGGACTGAAGGTATAAGGAGAAAGATACGCCAGCATTACCTCAGGGGCTTTACAGCAAGATGCAAACCAGCCTCAAGGACAGAAAGACCCGTACACCATTTGCTAATAAGTAGCCAAGTTAGATCAATATAAAACCCACAAAAATTGCTCATGATCCAAAGCATACTGCATAATCTCTGAAGCAGGGGAACCATGGGAATGTATGGTTGGCAGTAGAATAGACTTTGTCTGTATTGATTATGTGACTGCCATCTGCAACAGAAGGATGAATTCTGCAACGTACAGAAATGTCTACTCAGATCCAACCAAACATCTCAAAACCCAGTGGGTGACACAGCAAGACTATGACCCGGTACAAACTAGTACAGCAATTCTTGAGTTGCTCAGGATTGAAAAAAGTGACTGGCTGATTCAGTCATCCAGCCTGAAGCTTATGAAGTACATATTGCACTTTCGGAGGACTGGAGGGAGAACGCCTCCAACGCAGGAAGGAACTGAAGATGGCTGCAATACAGGCCTGGCAAAGCAAAAGCCGGGAAGATTCCCAGGGTCTGGCAGAGTTTGGAGAAACACAAATCCTTCACTTGAGTAAAGGGAGAAAGAACTTAATGTAATATTACTCCATTAAACGCGAAAGTCCTTCAAAAAGGCACAAGTTGTAAAGAACGTACATCAATATTTAATTAAGTATAAAAGGTAAAAGGAATGTGTATATTTATAAGCTACAGGAATAATGGCATAATGTAATAATTCTGCGCAACAGGCAACTTTATCTACATGAGATGTTTACATAGATACTTGCATACAAATACATATTTTACAAACCCATCATAGTAACGAGCTATAAATGTAGTGGAGTGAAAATAAGACGTGTCTGCTTTAACTGTAACTGTACGAATAAAGAGCACAAATTCTCTTAAAGCTTAAACAAGCAAGTGAAATACACGTCACTTCAATGTCAAATGTCACTTCAATACAGCAGTGGAATTCTCTGTTGGTTTCAGTTGGTTTCATTCTCTGGCATCTGATGATCATCTATATGGATCACACAGTCTCTGACTGGCTTTACAACCAAACGCTACATCAGATTTCATTCAACATTAGTTTAATTTGTCCAGTTAGTCTCAAATGAGAAGCTGTGTTTAAATGGGTCTACAACTGATGTTTGGGGGTACACACTACCCTAGAGCTGACGTTTGGGGGTACACACTACCCTAGAGCTAAGGTTTGGGGGTACACAATACCCTAGAGCTGAGGTTTGTATACACTACCCTAGAGCTAAGGTTTGGTGGTATACACTACCCTAGAGCTATGGTTTGGGGGTACACTCTACCCTAGAGCTGAGGTTTGGGGGTACACACTACCCTAGAGCTGAGGTTTGGGGGTACACTCTACCCTTGAGCTGACGTTTGCTGGATGACAAGACCAAAACAAGCTTATGGACTGAACTGTGTTTTCTTTTATATGCCATTTTATCATTCCTGTGGGGCCATTTGATCCTCCTAAGAAACAGGATGAAACGAAGCCTACATTTTATCCACTTCAGTGGCCAATTGGCTCTTCTGTAAGAAATACGGCAAGATCAGTAAGAGATGGAGGCATTTCCCTCTCGTTGAGGTGTAGTTTTAAGCTTTACCTGTGAACACTGGCCCAGGCTCCTTGGAGAGTTCAATGCCGGCATCAATTAACGTCATGATCCTTTCAATCTGGTGGAGAGAAGCAGGAACATGAATATGGATTTTTTTGGCATTGTTAGCATGTTAGCATTATAGATCTCATTTTGATGAAGGCATATTTGTACTAATATGTTCAGTACAACTTAATCATGTCTTTGAATATCACATACAGTTAGGTCCATATATATTTGGACACTGACACAAATTTTGTTTTTTTTACCTGTTTACTGAAACATAGTGAAGTTATAGTTATATAATGTACATGGACATAAAGTCCAGACATTCAGCTTTCATTTGAGGGTATCCACATTAAAATTGGATGAAGGGTTTTCCTTAACATGTGCCACCCTGTTTTTAAAGGGACCAAAAGTAATCGGACAATTGACTCAAAGGCTACTTCATGGACAGGTGTGGGCAATCCCTTCATTATGTCATTCTCAATTAAGCAGATAAAAGGCCTGGACTTAGTTTGAGGTGTGGTGCTTGCATTTGGAAGGTTTTGCTGTGAAGAAAACATGTGGTCAAAGGAGCTCTCCATGCAGGTGAAACAAGCCATCCTTAAGCTGCAAAAACAGAAAAAACCAATCCAAGAAATTGCTACAATATTAGGAGTGGCAAAATCTACAGTTTGGTACATCCTGAGAAAGAAAGAAAGCACTGGTGAACTCATCAATGCAAAAAGACCTGGGTGCCCATGGAAGACAACAGTGGTGGATGATTGCAGAATAATCTCCATGGTGAAGAGAAACCCCTTCACAACAGCCAACCAAGTGAACAACACTCTCCAGGAGGTAGGTGTATCAATATCCAAATCTACCATAAAGAGAAGACTGCATGAAAGTAAATATAGAGGGTTCACTGCACGGTGCAAGCCACTCATAAGCCTCAAGAATAAAAAGGCTAGACTGGACTTTGCTAAAAAACATAAAAAAAAAAAGCCAACACAATTCTGGAAGAACATTCTTTGGACAGACGAAACCAAGATCAACCTCTACCAGAATGATGGAAAGAGAAAAGTATGGCGAAGGCGTGGTACAGCTCATGATCCAAATCATACCACATCTGGTAAACACGGCGGAAGCAGTGTGATTGCTTGGGCATGCATGGCTGTCAGTGGCACTGGGTCACTAGTGTTTATTGATGTGACGCAGGACAGAAGCAGTCGAATGAATTCTGAGGTTTCAGAGCCATACTGTGTGCTCAGATGCAGTCAAACTGATTGGTCGTCGTTTCATACTACAGATGGACAATGACCCAAAACATAAAGCCAAAGCAACCCAGGAGTTTATTAAAGCAAAGAAGTGGAATATTGAACCACCACAGTGAAGACCTGGCAGAGCATTAAAAAGGAGGAAACTGCGTCTGATGTCCATGAGTTCAAGACTTCAGGCAGTCATTGCCAACAAAGGGTTTTCAACCAAGTACTAGAAATTAACATTTTATTTACAATTATTTCATCTGTCCAATTGCTTTTGAGCCTCTGAAATGAATGGATTGTATTTAAAAGATGCTTTAGTTCCTCACATTTTTATGCAATCATTTTCTTCAACCCACTTTAAAGCTGAAAGTCTGAACTTCAACTGCATCTGAATTGTTTTGTTCAAAATTCATTGTGGTAATGTATAGGACCAAAATAAGAAAAATGTTGTCTCTGTCCAAATATATATGGACCTAACTCTACATGTCTCACCTCCTTAAATTTACTGCACATAAAAAAGCAATATTTAAAAAAAAAAAAAAAAAACTCCATCACCTACAAGCATTTTGGTGACCAACTAACATATGTTGATAAAAACTAACTTTGGTCATAACTATTTTGGAAGTGGTAAGATTAGGGAACTAAGAATACTGAATGGAGGGTTGTGGTGGTTAGCACTGGTGACACACCTCCCCCAGGATTAAGCAGTACTGAATGGTTTGACAACAGCAGTGAGAGATGGAGATGTCAATGTGGTTGAGGAGACTCTAATCTCCTTACTCATAATGAGAACAACATTGAATACAACTCAGACAGAAGGCAAAGTGAAACTAAAGTAGCTGGCGGTAAAGGTTTGCAGCATGGCATAGAACTTCTATGCACAGTACATGCAGGCGATGTGCAGTGCTGCAGGGAGGCACCTGTGGCCTTATATAAGGGAGAGAAGAAAAGAGAGCAAGACAGCTGTAGGTGATCGATAATCAGGTGATGTGTGTATATGAGTGTGTGTGTGTGTGTGTCACTGGACTTGTCCCTCCCTCTGGGTGCCCAACATCACAAAGAATCTCTGACAGACTACAAAACTGACTGAGCAATTCCTGGTGCTGGGACTCTTTAGGTGATACCATGCCTCTTGCCTTTATGTCTAATCCAACTAATCCATAGGCTTGTGTCCCATCAATCCAGTATATTTCAAGAGAGGACCAAAATAGTAAAGGGGAAGGGTTTTGATGTAATATTTAAGGTCTGAACCCCCCTTCTGCTCCGTGCTAGTGGCATCAACATGTCAGCAAGCGTCTGGATTCATTTAGTAGTCAGGCACCAAGGCCCACATGGAACATCCCCCCAAGCCATACAGCCCTTCACATTTTCCACTCCAAATTAACCTACTTACATTCTATATCGCACCCCCCCCCCCCATTCCCACCACTGCCACCTTACATCATCACAGCCTCTAAAGGTACACCTCGGAGATCTCGGAGCAGCTAATGCATATGCAAATCTTCATCAAGAAAAATTGATTTAGTTCCTTCAACACTTTCTGTGAACCAGCTTTTTGGACCAAAATTGAATGAATGACTATTCAGTGAGATGGTCCTGGACAGGACTTTATAAGGAAGAAAGAACAACTGTGGCTCCACCCACCCCACACCCCCCCCCCCCCCCCCCCCACACACACACACACACACCCTACTCCCCACCCCATTAATGAGTCCTTTCTTTCTGTAATTCTTACAGCCACACTCAGAGTGGCAGCCCCTGAAGGAGATTAGGATAGTGTCTTCTTAAAATTCAAAGCCCACGTACTGAGCTCCGACTACGATCAGAAACATGATGTGACAACAACACAAGTGAATGACCTCTTAAATATTCAGCACCATTTAGATCTTTTTTCCCCATATAAAACAAGAAAAGCTCTTATGTTCTTTTTTTCACCATTCATCAAAGTAGAACATGCAATATGTGTTGGGGAGAGCACAGCGTGACCGTGAGCTTTACACACAAACTGTATTATTTAGCTCAAGGGTTAGGAGACTAATAGGAAACATGTTTGGGGAGGGGTTGTTGTCATGGAAAATGAATGATGTTGCTTGCTTGCAATATCCAAAGTGTGGCCAGATTTATGTCCACACATAACTGAGATTCGAGAACATTGCAACCAATGCCACGTCAGTATGTGCCTTTTCAGATCAGATCTCAAGGTGGCCAAGATCCATACTGAACACCTGACATTTACGGAGGCTCTGTGTAATCACATATGCCAAGTTGCATCCAGAAGAAAAGGGTAACATTGACCGCAGATGTGGTTGGCAGATGATGCATCTGAAAAAGATTTGAAGTGAGTGAATGAATCAGTGAGTGAATGAAGCAGTGAGTGCATGCTACATATTTGCCGTGTGTGAATTCCACATTGTGTGATTTATACCGTTTACAATTTTACAGGCTTGTGCCGCTGTAAAGCAGTGAACCTCCTCAGTCCTGAAATGTGTACAGTGATTTCTCAGTGTAAGAGGAAGTGACTGAGCTGTGGTCAAAAGTCTTCATTACGCCAAAGCCCAGGAACAGTGCACAGAGGGAGAGAGAGAGAGGTGCGAAAGAGGTGAACACAGAAGAGGTTACAGCAGTCACTGCCCTGAGCCTCCAAATGTCAAGGCTTTGAAAGATGGTGCATGAAAAGCTAACATCCCATTCTGCAGAGCCAGCAATCTGAGATGTCGCAAAAGGTCCGGCGCTAACGAGTGGAGATGGGACAGACAGCAGCTTTAAGGAAAGCGTAGCAGAGTGCTAATAAAGATTTAATACTGCACTTCCTTTTCCTTATGTCTCAGACTGGTAACAAGATCACCAGCCCCAAACACGTGCAGGGATGTCATACAGGAGGTCGTTCTACGTGCTCATCATCACCGGCATGCAGGGGTAGACAAAAGCACCACGCAACCGGCTCGATGACGCGGAGGACACGTGTGCTGCTGCGTGCGCCAAATTTGCCTCAGATGCCTTTTGACAGGTGGATCTTCCTCCTCCGCCTCCACCCTACCCCCACCTCCCATCTTTTCCTCCTTGTGCCTTTCACTTGCTATCTAAAGGTGCATTCCCTCAACATCTTCTTGCTGCATGAATTATGAATAGAGTTACACTGCCATCTGTGCTGAGAATGTTTGACCGCTCCCTTATTTATTTAAATAATAATAAACAAACCACCTCAAACTTCTGGGGACTCTAAAACATTTACACCTTTGCTACACGATGATGCTCAGAGTGTTCAGAACTGCACATGGTGATTGGAAGGGCGTCCTAAACTGAAACCTAAACTGATTCTTGCTCCCTGTTTACCCAATTTGTCCTCTGCCAGTATGTTCCAGCTTTTTGGCTCTACTTTACTGCACATGACAGTATATGATTGTATGCTCTCAGGTAGTGGTATTCCAATCCGGACCTCCATTCCAAATCCGGTCCTGGATTTTGTAATCCCTTTTAGTTGATTAAATGATTCATGTAACTGGTTGGCCACTTTGTCATCACACCTGATAAAGATAAAGAGAGGATGGAAAACCTGTAGGACCTGGATCTTGAGGACTATGCTCTCAATGCCTCTGCTGTAGGGAATGTAGAGTCTTGTTATGTAGTGCCAAGCTGTTCTTTGTCTCCAAAAGCACCCACTGCAATCCACCTCCACCCCTAGTCTTAACACCCCCCACCTCCATGTCCCACACACGTCTGAACGTGGAGAGGAAACAGCATTGGAGAACTGCTGGAAAAACAGGATGCCCTTGAGAACAGGATACTCCACCCCAGACTGAGTTGTCACCAAACACTGCATTATAGCTCCTATCAGAGCCCACTCTCTGCTCTTTCCATTTAAGTGGTGAGCTCAGAGCTTCAACTAAGTGGTACATATCTTGCACCAATTCTTCTTGACCCCTCTACCCCGAGTCTTATCCTCACAATAAACGAAGAGAAGCTAATGCCCCTTTAAAGCAGTCATGCACATGAATTTTATCAGCACTAGCGATGATGTCTGAAGCCACGGCAATGGAAAGAGCCATCTTCTTTGTGCATAAATATTACTGTGAAAACATAAATGCATAAATCACCTGGCATGCAAATATACTGTGTGCATACATATTGATGAAGGGATCCACATTTCATTGTCACTCGCAGTGACTCACTATGAACTTACTGATAAAACCCTTTGGAGCAGGAGAGCAACATCCCTGGCTAGGATTATGACTAAGGCCTGTCAGAAGAAGCAGAAAGAAGGCGGAGGGGAGGAGAGGGGACTGGAGGGAAGGGTGGTGTGTGAGCGTGGGCTGACCCCTGGGAAGGTGCCTGAGAAGATGTGGAGTGACAGCTAAAGCCCAATTAGCCCCGTGTGCCGTGGCCAGCATGGGGGAGCAGGAGGGGCTGATGGGCCCAGCCAGGCGTTCAGCCACAGACACTCACAGCCTCTCCCACCAGCGCTCCCAAGCTAACCCGTTCTTCTGCTCTCTTCTCCCACCTCCTTGTGTCTACGGTTGTGTGGGTTTAGGACCATCTCGTTCTCAGTCCCTCCCGCTCCCGCGTTACCCCTCGCCTTCGCTGGGCGCCTCTGTGGGAACAGGCAGAGCCCTTACCTCGTCCCACTCAGAGGAGAACCAGGACAGACGCTCCGTTTGCTCCCTCGTCCCTTTGCGGCCGGCCAACGGCCCGCTCCCTTCCTCCTCGCAGCAGGGAGGCGCCAGCAGGTCCGAATCTGACTTCGAGAGGCTGCGGGTCAGCTTCAGGTGCCCGGGTGGCCTCCTCTTGGCCTCAGACGATGGCTCAGGTATGCCTCTGGCTTTATCTCCTGTCTGATTCACGAAGGCTACTGTTGCAGCGTCGAGGTCAATATCCAGAGTTGTTGTAGCCATGCCTGCAAGAAAGTACGGCCAATCTCGTGTGCAGCAGTAACTGGGTCTGCCCAGGGGCACCCAATATGTCACAAGTCCTCTTTACCTCTGATCACCAGACAGATGCTCCGTGTCCTCTTGGTACTGTCATTAGGCTGTATTATCAGGGGGATTAAAGAGGGACCATGGCTCTATGCTTTTCCTTGGCTGTTCTGTTGCAGAAAGACTGTGTATTGTTGCTTCTGCTGCTTTAGAACTAGTGGAGTATGGAGTGGCCTGGTCTGACTGTGTTATCAGAGCCCACCCACAGTTTGCATCCTCCTGCCCTCCCTCTGATGAACAGCTCCAAGAGTTTTTCAAACAGCCTTTTCCTTCCTCTCTCTCCTTCGTTCCTTCTTTTGGTATTCTCTGTAGCCCCCCCTCTCCATCTCCATTAAAGGTGGGAGTCCACCACAGAAGCAAACTAAAACTACTGCATTAAGTTAGATTCAATCAGCCTTTTTACAGAAAAACATAAAAAGCTCATTAAGCCCGAAAGAGTCAATTGTAAGTGGCCTCAAATTAAATTGCATTTAGTTTATATCTGCAACAGAAAATCCCATTGTTTTGAAGCACAAAAAAAATAATAAGCAAACAGAATCAGAAAAAAATGTCCCTTCCCTTAGCAAAAAGTAGTATACGTAAAGTTCATTTTATTAAGTATACTTAAGTATAAGTATAAGTATAGCAAGTATACTACAGACCATATACTTTAAGTGTACTAGAAAGTATACCAATTTAATACTTCTTCGGACTAAATTGGAACATTTCTAGTTTATAAAAGTATACTTTAAAGTTCATTTTAAGTTTTTAAAAGTACACTTTATAGTATAAAACTAGTATACTCATCTATATGCTATCAATGTACTTGGTATATCCCTCTAGTATGCTTAAAGTATACTACAAGTACACTTATCAATATACTGCCATTGTACTTGTTTTATACTTCGAGTCTATTTTTATTGTTTATTTTAAGTATACTGTTAAACATTGGTTATTTCACTAGTTCACTTTAAGTTTGCTTGGCATATTATTTATAGTTTAAAATTTTTGTATTTGAAATACACTCCGAGAAGTTCATCTCAGCTAAAAAATGAACTTTGATAGATCCACGTAGGTTTTTCAGAATACTTCATTGCCCTTAATGGCAACTACCTCACCCAGCCGCACCCACATCACAGTGAGGGTGCTCCCGGCTTTCCTCACAGAACAAACACATATGCATCCTCCACACACTTATAACTAAAAACAGCAAAATAACTACATGCAAACTCACACATTAAACGGATTATTTATAATTTCCAGTCTCTCTCGCCTATCTCCCAGCAACCTCTGCTGACGAGTGGCGGGGGGCGTGTCAATCTGTATGTCCGGCGCCGTCTCAGTATTCTTAAATTTTACTGTATCCATTAGCAAACAAAAGTTTATTCAAGTGTACTATGAGTATACTTATTTTTTTACTAAAACTGAGGAAGTATACTTGAAGGTTACTTTTATAAACTATTTTTTAAATACTTAAGAATAGTATAGTGAAGTATACTTGGCTTATACTGAAAAGTATAAACAGAAGTCTAAGACTACGTACATTAAGAGTGTGATGCATTTACAAAATCACAAGACAGAATGTTGAAAACAAGTTCGATATATTTTCAAACATTTCACACATTTCAAAAACAAATACATATGATATGAATTCCTTCCTTACTGGAGAAAATGAAAGGAAAAAGTGCACATTTGCATTAAATGTTAAGCATGAGTCATTGACTTGACCTTATTATGCACTTGGAGCAAGATATAGTAAGTATTATACAAGTGTAAGTCTTGATATTAATGTACTCAGTCTTAGACTTCTGTTTATACTTCTGTGTATAAGCCAAGTATACTTCACTATACTATTCTTAAGTATCTAAAATTTAGTTTATAAAAGTCACCTTCAAGTATACTTCCTCAGTTTTAGTAAAAATAAGTATACTCATAGTACACTTGAATAAACTTATTTTTGCTAAGGGTATTAATGTACTTAGTCTTAGACTTCTGTTTATACTTTTCAGTATACGCCAAGTATACTTCACTATACTATTCTTAAGTATTTAAAAAATAGTTTATAAAAAGTAACCTTCAAGTATACTTCCTCAGTTTTAGTAAAAAATAAGTATACTCATAGTACACTTGAATAAACTTCTTTTTGCTAAGGGTTACCGTGGATCACTCTGTGTGCTGCTCCTCTGTCTGGACCTCAGACTGCTTGGTCCCTTGTCTGCACTTGAGGATGGACTGGCTCCTACCCTGGGGATCCAAGACCTGGTGTTATTTTTACTGACAGGCTGGCTAATGAGGTTACTGAAGCTCTCAGAGTCTACACCCATGCAGTCTGGTGGCCTAGTGACGTCTTTTCCGAGGGAAACTGTTGTGCATGACGATGCTTAAAGCACACCATGCGTATGTGCAACAAGTAATGTGCACAGTTCTCAATAGTGAAATAAATGCAGATGGTGAACCGGAACAGATTATTTATGCTGTTTACTTCTGCATTAGCATGCAACACTTTTACTTGTAGATGTGTGATTTGGTTTGGTCGTGATGATAAAGTGTATTTATAAGTGTATTATTTCCAATTTTCATTTTCATTTAAATGAAGAATTAAATGTCTACACAAAAAAGGTCTTGCGTCTTAACATTCTGTCACTGACGTCTCCCTGAATAATGTTGCCCAGTAGGGGGACAGCCGCGGTCCTGCTATTGCAACGCTGCGATGCACAAATAATTACAGCAATACATAATTGAAACACGGTGTGCAATCGTTTGAATTTGCATTTTGAGTTGGAATATTATATTTAGAACAGCAGTCCCTAAGAAGTTGCTAACGCCACTTTCATTGTACCTGTGCAATAACAATAACGGAATTCTACATTCTGTGCTGTGCTGAAATGACTAATACGTTTAGTGGCTTTAACAATACCAAATGTTTGGCCTTGATTTGGCATCTGGCAAAACTGCTGTACCTGAAGTGACGAGGTTAAGTGTGAACTGGGGGTTGTACCCGTTTCCGTAGAGCACATGTATGGGCTCATGTACCTATGCCTTTTTCTAACTAGTAAAGACGATTGGCAAAATATGAGGAGAAATAAGCATATGAAACTTTTTGGCTCAAAATGGAGGAAAGCAAAAAAATATTTAGATATATTTCGACATTTTTAGTATAACCCCCCCCCCCCTTGTTTGGGGGCTGGTCCAGGTACCCACTCAGAAGACGCGCTCGAATAGCAACAGCTGACGTCCCCTCCATTCTGCCACGGTCGGTGACGTCAGGAGATGCCCTCAGCCATGCGTACTGAGCTTGTTGTTGACTTGGTTGTTATGACTGAAGAAGGCCTCGGACTAAATTAAAAGTTATCCCGTCGCTGCCCCGGGACACCTACTAATGGAGGGCATGGACATAGACCTGGACCAGGAGCTCATGCAAAAATTTAGTTGCATGGGCACCACGGACAAAGATGTCCTCATCTCAGAATTCCAAAGACTCCTGGGTTTCCAGCTCAACCCCGCTGGCTGCGCTTTCTTCCTCGACATGACCAACTGGTGAGTCCGAGGATTTTTAAGAGGCCTTTTCAGAGTTGGTCGCGCTGGCGTTTCTAATATGCGTTTTCGACTACTTTAATTTAAATACAAAGTTATCCTATACGAAAATAAGTTTTCGTGTGTCCACTGTATAAAGCAGGAAGATGCAAACTTAAACTAAAATCCGTACTGGTTTCGGTTAGCCACTGACTGTCGCTAAGCTAGCAAACTACTTCTCATGATATTTGGTTATCAGAGAGCAGCGTACCTGGCTAAGCTGTGCTAGAAAGCTATATAACCTAGCCATCCAGCTAGGTCAAAGGTGATATTAATTAGACACGCACACATATATTAGGTTTGCCTGACTAGTTAACATTTGGCTACGATGATTAAACACAAATTATGTTTGTAATGTTAGTTGACTGGGGGGACGAGCCGAACGTAGCTAGCTCGCTAACTACATGCCTTAGTTTTGCTCAGCCGGGGCGCTAGCTGCTCCCACCCCGCTCGTCTTGGCTAGCGCTCTGTCACGACTCCACTTTCATTCACTGTTTTGGCATCTGATCTTAGTCGGAGTGTGTGAAATTAGTCTCAGGTGAAGTAGTTTTCGCAATGCCCAGTATTGCGCTTTTAAGTTAAATGAAATACATTTTTTACATTTAGAAACATACCAGACTTGCTAATAACATGCATTGCTAACTGTAGCTAAGTTTGTTGGTATTGTATCGCTAGCTAACCTGGCTAAGTATCGTTGTGGGTCAAAGTATTTGCGTCGAGTTATGTAACGTGCTCCTGCTCATGCCTACAATATTTCAATTTTCACGACAAGTCAAGGCAAACATACTATCCTTTCTGTCTGTGGGTTACTTGTTTGTTTCGTTCTTAACGTTGTTATTTGATGGTGTAGCTAGCTAGGTTAGCTAATTCATTGTAATTCACCAGGATAGTTTTATGTCAGTGTTCTACATTAAAACCCTTAAGAATTTCTTCTCAATGAAGCTGTATACAAGTAACAACTTGCTTTATCGCTGTATCACTTGAATTAGAACTCTTTAGATGTTTATATTTTCTGATGTCTATTTTGAATCCTCCAAGCTAATTTTGAACGTTTTTATATTTCTACTTTTATAATGATATTTTTCTATTAATTAATAGGAATCTTCAAGCAGCAATTGGAGCGTATTATGACTTTGAGAGTCCGAACATCAACACACCATCAATGTCTTTTGTAGAAGATGTGACAATTGGAGAGGGGGAGTCTGTGCCTCCTGACACACAGTTCACAAAAACATGGAGGATACAGAACACAGGTTAGTCTGTACTACTATAGTCTAAGACATTCTGTCAACAAGTGTTATCATAACGGTAGTGCACCTGGTAAAAATAATCCAAAAACTGTTAAACTGGCTTTAAGATAACAGAAGATAATCTTTATTAGTCTCACATTGGGAAATTCACAATTTACAGCTGTGATTCAACACTTGTGAAGAATACATTGGTTTGGCTTCTCGTTATAATGAAAAGGTGATTCGTCCGACTTTATATTCACATTTTAAAAACATGCTTTTGTGTTGTTTTGGGTAATATCCTGTAGGGTCAGAATCATGGCCCCCAGGCGTGTGTCTAAAATACATAGGAGGGGACCAATTTGGCCATGTGAATATGGTAATGGTGCGGTCTCTGGAGCCTCAAGAGATCTCAGATGTTAGTGTGCAGATGCGCAGTCCAGCTAATCCAGGCATGTACCAGGGCCAGTGGAGAATGTGCACAGCTACCGGACTCTTTTACGGAGGTGAGATACCAAACCTGCGTTACAGTACAGTTTCTGCAGTGTAATGTAATTTATTCACTCGCACACAATGCAGTGATCTTGTCCTCTCTTTCTGAAACCAAAAACAAAGCAGATTGCCTTGTGAAAGTAAATGGAATATCGGCTGACGTGATAGTCTTACAATAGTGGGACATACCTGTGTAAGAGTATCCTGCATTTTTAACTCTGTAGCAGTAATGTACACCAGGAGAATTTGTATGCTGACCAGAAATAATGATTTCTGATGAATTATTCTATAGATGTGATCTGGGTGATCCTGAGTGTGGAGGTGGGGGGCCTCCTGGGGGTCACACAGCAGTTGTCCTCCTTCGAGACGGAGTTCAACACTCAACCACACCGCAATGTGGAAGGAGACTTCAACCCCTTTGCCTCACCACAGAAGAACAAGCAAGATGCCAATGAGGATAACCTAAAGGACCCCAGAGGTCCCTGGGTGGCCCCTCTGGACTCCATTCAGCAAGATCAAAATGGACTCTCTCACAACTCTGTAAATATTACACCAAATGGTCTCCAAAACAACTTATCGGTAGTGACGTATAGCCAGGTATGTACTAAAACTGGGTAGTGTTTTTCTCTTGTCAGATTAGATGATGACAGAGGTTCTATTATGCATGATTCCTGTTCATATTAATAATTAAGGAAAATCTTATTGGTTTACTTGTACTCACCAGATGGTAGCTTGTTTTAGAATATGTCTCTTGTTAATTTCTCTCTCTCTCTCTCTCTCTCTCTCTCTCTCTCTCTCCCTCTCCCTCCCTCTCTATATGTATTTTTTAAGGTTAATTTTGCAATTTCATTTAGCATACCAAATGTTGGTGGTTACCAATTCCCATATTCTACAAAGGTGTCCTCTACTGCATGACAAGTAACGTATTGACACGTTCTGTACATTCAAAAATGTATTGGAAATGGGAACAACTAACATTTGGTAGACTAAATAAAAAATAGCCTACCTATTAAAAGAATAAAATAAATAATTAAGTAAAATAACAAACATGGCTATGTGGAAGCAACATATTCAGTTGTAATTTTGTTTTTGCTTTTTAGAAATGTTTACATAATGGATCAGATTATTATTTGGGAAAATCTTATGGCTAGCTAGTATTAGCAATTCTTGATCCCTTACCCAAACAGTAAATTGCATTTCTTTTAATGTGTTTATTGGTAATTCCAATGGCAAAATTTTAGTTCCAGGATGTTCCCTCCCACCATAAATGTTTACAGAATTAAACAAAGATCAGGTCCTCCCTAATGTTGTCACGCCATTGTTCCCAAGTCTTTTGTCACTCCTAAAAAGAATATTGGGATGATTCACAGTATTACGTTACATCTGTCCTCATTTTGTCAATCCAGTTTATACAATAGCTTTTTATTATATTCTCAACCAAAGTGCTGCTCGTTCTAGTATGTGAAAGGTTCTACTTTCTGCAGAGCCTGTGAAAAATGATAGAGAATGAGAACTCTGCATAAGAGGTCTACTCTGAGGTGCTGCTTGGCGGAGTCAGTCAACTGAGATATGACGCAGTTTTTCTGACATACCGGGGTCCTCAGAGAGCAAGGAGGAATTTGATAAAGAGGTTAGAGGAATTCAAGGACAGAACTCCCATCATAACTGTCAGCACCAGCAAGTATGCACATATGTGGTGGCGGCTGTACCCTGCCAGGGCCACCGAGCACAAAGATATTAAGGTGAATTAACGGTGAGGAAGATGCGGAAAGCGATGGCACAGGAACATGACTCTGCTCTACTCGCCCTACTTCTACCGTCACGAGGAGCCAGACTGCTCTTGAGTTGGTCTGGCAGATATTGGCTTCAAATCGCATCAAACGCGGAGCATACGTTCCCAGCGCTGGCTGAACACTGAGGGTTTGGCTGACTGAAGTGTAGCCTGTTCATCTTCGGTACAGTCATGTTGATAGTGCAGGCGGGGGGTGTGGTGCTTAAATTTACTACACCATGTAATGCCCTTCATTCCAAACCTATTATTTACACGCCCTAACCTGAAGGGCTGAGTTAACGTTGGGGCACCTCAGAGATTAATGACTCTTATCCGCACTTATGGTTTAAAGTAAAATATAGTAGCATCCTAAGCTGATAAGCAAATGGGTTTGAGGATGGTGGCTTTATTGTTTTTATTGTAAGCCTTAAAAATTGTGCGAGCCTGGATCTAATGGCTATAGGCGTGTGGGTGACCCACTGCTCTTACTGCCACACTGATTGTGTGCCACTAGGGGGAGCGTCACTCACCTGAGTTAACAGGTTCGCTGATGCATGATGATGCATGAAAAAGGCTGAAGTTGTTCTGCTAAGACAGTCCGGGCTACATTAGTTCTGAAAAGTGTTGAATGTTTATGTTTGCGTTATCTGTTATCGCTGCGGAAGCATCGTGTTTTGTGCTAAGATCTGACCTCCACATTTCTCTTTTTCTTCAGGGCTGCCATGGGCCCTTCCCTTTTGGGCAGTCTTAAGGGACAGAAATCACCACCATCAGGCAGCTCAGCAGCGCTGCCACTCTGGAATCCCTCCCCATTTCTGTGGGTTTATACAGGGGAGTACCAGATTTATTATAAAGACTTGGCAACCCTCTTCACCCCATGCATCACAACACAACCTAAGATCATGGACAAGGCTGATTGGTTCTAAAACAATATTCAGCCGTTGTTGACAACAGAGTTACGCATGTATGAATGCTAAATTAAGATGAGTGCTTGAAATCCTCAAAGTCAAACGCAGGTTTCTGTATTGTTGCATTATAACGGTAGGTTCCAGTGAGAGAAGTATTGGGTGTCTGTGTGTGTTGTGTGTGTGTGTGTGTGTGTGTGTGTGTGTGTGTGTGTGTGTGGACCATGCACAAAAGAGAAGTGAAAAAGCCATTGAAAAAAATTTTGTTCATCGAGGAGTTTTATATTTGATGTTCTTTAACTTTTACGTTGCAAGCTGAACAATTTTACTGAAAATTGTTATTGTTTATCTGAAAAGAGTCATAATTTACAACTCTGTGCTTATGTTTAGTCCTAATTTATTATTGCTCATCTTCATAGTAGTTTAAAAAATAATCTTGTTCTGGAATCTGTACACAAACTCGGCAGTAGCTTGTTAGAGGCCAGGAGATGGCGCTGTTGATCCTGCGAGCCGATGTGTGTAGACCCTAACTCACACCGCGCTTCTGGTAAAGCAGAGGGCTTCAGAGGCCTCTCAACCCCCTCTGGGCTAATATCACAGCTAGTAATGCACTGAGCTCCGTTGCATCATCATCTTGGAAGCCCTTATGATCTTGTCATTGTAGCTGCTTGTGTGTATAGTTCATTTTCCTTCAGAAGCTTTGAAAGCCAGTAGCTTTTGAGTGTGTACGATTGTTTTAATACTTTTTTTTACACTTTTTGTCACCTTAGGCAGACTTTTTTTTCTTTAGTTCACTGCCGTACCATTTGTCATGGACAATGTGGGCTGTTTCACATTCAGCGACTTCAGGTTTAGCAGATTTTTTTAATGGAGGAATTTTATTGAACTGTCTTTACTCTCTTGATTTTTGAATATGTTGAATGTGTTTAAGAAAAAAACCCTAAGTGCATATGAATGCCTATTTACATCAGATGTTTAGCCTAAATTGTTTACACATTGGTAAGTTATGATAATTAAAGTACATGATTTATTTTGCATGTCAGGTTATATATTATACACCTGTTTATAATTTATATAAAAATTTAGATTTTGTAAATGATTCACATTTGGTTTTTAATTGGACCATATGACTAAATTGGCTGTATTTTAGATCTGTGCAGTATTCAGGTTCAGTGGTAATCATGTATAACAAAAAAAAACCCTTAAAATGTGCATTGCGATGTACTGTGTCCACAATCATTCTGTCATATTTAAAAGGGAGAGTGAATTGTAATTTTCTTTTACCCAATTGATTTATAATATGAAATGTTTATCTAAATGGCCCCTCTCCTATGCATCCAGTAACTCTCAAAAATGTTTGCCACTAATTATAAATGTTTGTCTTACTTTCAAAATTGCTGTTTAGTTCAAATCACAGATTATCTATGCAGTGTGTGAAGGGGGGAGGGATCATGTGTTTGTTTCTCTAAGAAAACACAATGTTGAATCCTTGCCATATAGCTAAATGTCTTAGATTGCCATAGCGATTGGACAGGTAAAATGACAGATACATTTAAAGCTTTTTTGATTGTCAACATTGCGTGTTGCCTACAGCTCAAGGACAATGTCATTGCCTCGTGAGTCAAGTCTTCCTTTGAGTTGTTTCTGTGAATGTCCTCATCCCCAGCAGTGCGCAGATATGCCTATTTGCAGTTTACTGTCGCCGTCTAACTGGTGTGCAAGAGCCTGTATTTGAGTGATAAGTTACTCTTATTATGTGTGTGGGTTTTTCTTTCCCCTTTGGGACTTTCTTTGTTTGCAGTTGACTTTTCTGCACGGTGGCATGGTGAGTGGATGATCTGAGCGTTTGCATAGAGTCCTACAGTAGCACATTTAACAAAGAAAATACGAAAATGAAACCCTTTTCCTGTATGTGTAAATGAACATTTGTATGATTAAATCGACACTTAAAAACTTAGGTGTCTGCTTCTTTAAAGCTGGGTTCTGATAGACTGTTGACACAATACAGCATAGTCCCTATGAATTAGTAGGCTTGCCACAGGGCCACATTTGGTGCTGTTCATAGAGGGTATGGTGGACTGTCATCAAAGTCAGTCATTACATTAATGGCAGTAATGTGGGAATCCAGCCCTCTGTAGCACATGCACTCTTCAACGATTCTTTTCTTGGGACAAAACAGGTGTAATATAATTAGATGCAGATAAGGTCATAACTGACTCACGACTCTTTCCAACATAAGCAGGGCTTTTTGTCATATTTTGCAGAGGTGGAGCTTTAGAGTTCTTGTTAGTACATTATGTACCATGCATGTTTTTTTCATTTCTTTTCATGTTTGACTTTTGTTTGAGAGATCTGTTACTTAAACATCTTGGTAGTTTACTGAGTGTGTCAACCATGCACTAGGAACAGTCTTATTTCTTGATACTTGTAGACAAATGCGATGACCCCTTCATCTTCTCTATTTATGTCATTTTCGTGCCCAGGCTCATTTTGTGAAGTGCTGTTTGAGCAGCTGTACTTGGTGTAATTCATCAAAAAAATTTATTTGCATTAGAAATTAATCACCATATTTTAAGCAATTACGAGCAGAACTCCAGAAGCCCACGTTTTCTTATTGCCTCCTAAGATCTATCAGTTGGGGAAGGTTTTGCCAATAAGAAAAAGTTACATAAACTATTTGCTCAAAGTAAATTAAAATCATCGATTTCAATGATATCTAGGATGTCCCAGAGCTTCTGCCTATACAGTATTTGAAAAAGGACGAACCCTGTGGAAGCTTGAGGGGCCTCTCACACAGCAAACTGGACAGCTATCCACTTCTCCCACACCTAGCCAAGTACAAACATTCCATATAATATTTTTGAAGGTGTTATTAAATCTCTCGACCAGAACCATCTGTTTGGGGATGATAAGACACTGGTGATTTAATCCCCAATAATTCATGAAGTGTGCCCACTGTGCACGACATAAACGCTGTGCCTTGATCAGTCTGAATCTCTTTCAGGATTCTGACGCGAGAGTATGCACAGAAGACTTCTGAACGAGGTGTTGCCTCAAGTGTGTACTGTGTTGCATAATCCACCAGGACTAAAGTCCATACTGAAGGGGACCTTGAAAATGATGGTGTGCAAGGGCTCTTGGGGTTAACCATCTGACATTGGCGGCATGACGTGCACCACCTGCGTACATCCCCTAGAATGGCAATAAAAATGGGTCACTAGATGATTTAGTGTCTTATTTAGTGTCTTAAAGGCTCTGCCATAAGAAATGTATTTCCCTGTGGATTTTAGGTACCAACTGGGTGACAATCCCATCCATTTGAGTGTCCTGCAATCATTCTGAACGATCTGTCGTTAATAGTAAGCGTGGGTGTGCGAGGGCTGTCCCTGGTTGGAGCACCTGACCATCGGATACTCTCACTTGGTGCAAAGTGTGCTTCTGGGTGTTGTCCTTGAACCAAGCATGTGGAACATGCTCCAGGGAAAGGCCAGCAAGGGCGTACGATCTGTCCTCCTGTGTGGTCCTGGAGAAGAAGGACAGGGGGCAAATGGAGCGGGGAAAACAGGTACAGAGGAGAGGTTTTGGGAGTAGTGCACCTCATTTCCCAGGACCAGGGAGAGAGAGAGAGTGAGGAGTCCCATACTGTTCCTGCTGTTGGTTGTACTCTTTGAGCACTGAACCACTTTGAATCACATGAACCACCTTGAAGCACAGTCAGCTCTGCTCTTGAGTCCAGCCAAGCCTCTGCAGGATGGCTTTAACGCATCACACTCCAACTGTTATGCTGGCGACAGTTGCCGGGTCACAAGCTGAGCTTCTTCGTTGAGCAGGAGGATCAGGCGCACCGTCCAGATCCCCTGCGGCTCACCAGATGCCCCTGCAAAGAGCTCTCCGAAACAACTCTGGCCCGTCCTTTGGAGTCACGTTGGCTAGGTGGATCTGGGCCACCGCTGGAGTTCTGGCAGATTGCAGAGTTCTCCACCTTACTGATACCACTCGATATTCTGACATTTTGATATTTTATCTATTATCGTATATATTTTTTAAATTGTATATGGGAGGGGGTATGAGTTGGCTTCTCACTATGCTACAAAAAAAACCCAAAACGCTGCCATTTAAAAGTGAAGTTTAGCTAGAGCTCATTGTACAGATTTGGAGGCTATTTATAGATATCAATCCAAAGGCTGTTTGATTCTTCACTCCGACTTGCCAGCAAAGATTCTGGGAATTGTTTTCCAGTTTCTTATTTTTTTGAATGGTGATACACTGTAATGGACTCACAGACATCTAAGCAGACTTAAACCTCTTACTGTCTAGAATTACTTTTGTCTCAATTTCTGAATTTGGACTTAAAGCTGGTTATCTGGTTATGGTTCACATAAATATGAACATCTAAAGCATATGTGCCTCCTACTGAGCCTACCTGACAAAGCTAGTACTCAAGTCAGGCCTGACAAATGTGTAGTTTCCATTACCACAATACTTTATATTGGAAGTATAGGAATAGTTTACCAGACTTATTTGCATAGACCTAATGTACCATTAATAAAAGGTTCTTCACATCATTGGTTATTGATTACCAATTGTCTCAACATTTTTATAAATAAATAGTAATATTATAAATAATAGTAATTTATTAATACATTTTAACACATCATCATGATGAATGCCATCTGTGCAAATACATGAAATGCAACAGTTTTCATTTTTTAAGTTACATTTTGATGTGCAAATTATTAGTTTAGCATACATCACTCACCACCATTGGAATCTGATAAAAGAACTAAGAGAAATTAGCCCTGGGTGTTTGATGCTTGTTTTATACATCTACATATATCACCATCTTCCCACCTTTGCTATTGCTGTATTGTAAATGCTCTTGCTTTTATTGTGATGTTCCTCATATGAAAGGTTGGATATTTCATGGACTGACCATAAAAAAAAATAAATCTATACACTCATTGTAGGGCCAAACAGTCCAATTCAGAAAAAGGAGGCATTTAAAATTATGCAAATAATGAAGTGCATTTGATGTATAGAAAAACTACAGATCCTACAGATCCTTTATAGAAATGAGGGGCCATGTTGGCTTAATTCATGTGTAGGGCATATCTAGGCAAATATTTGCCCAAGACAATGTATTGTGCAACACACCTTGGATGGCCTGGCCCACCAGTGACACATCTTGGATCAGAGAAGGAAATTTACATGCAACACATTTTCCTTGGCACAAATTCAGTTATCTGTCCTTAGGGAATTGAGTGGGAAGCCATAAACTGATGAAACTGTGGTTCTAAAGAGGTCATGATAATGAAAACATTGACATGCTCATGTGTTGTGTACAGTTGTCTGGCATTTAACTGTGATGACATTTAGTTTTTAAAATCAAACACTGAAGATGTCCTCGTCTCTTATCTGTGTTTACTGTTAGTCCTTCTTTATTCTTTAGAATCCTCATTTTTTTTTGGTAACCAACTTTTCACCGCAAGATGGAACACAACAGTAAGGACATAGCAAACATTTCCACAACATTGAACTATTCTAAAAGGTGAGGTGTCACAGCGCTCCAGACATTCTCCATGCTCTCCAGGCCAATTAATTTACCGAGAAAGTAGGAGAGCTGTACACATAAGCAATAGACAATAGCCATGCTATATAGCACGTAGCTATTAGAGTATACATGATTATTAACAATGCAACTGAAAGTAACTGTAACGTCATGTAAAACTTTAGTGAACCTTAAACATAACATATAATGTAGGAATCTGAGGTTACTGGACAGCAGTACCAGGCTGCATGTGGGGTTTCCTTGTGGGTGCAGGTGTATGTATGATCTGGTCATAATGTCTCTCTTGTTGATCTAATGAGAAGGTCTTAAAACCTATCAAACCAGTTTCTGGATGTGACTACTGAATACTTTTTCTGGTCTGTTGGTGAAAGGAGAAAAATATAATAAAGGAGTCGGTATGGAAGCAGTGGTGTAAATACTTACTCAGTAGAAGATGACATCCTTGGAAAGTAGCTCATATCTTACAAGGTGTTGAAAGTCACTTTCACTCATTGAATCACCTGTGAAAACAGAAAAAAGCAGCGAGACCTCCCATGTGCCAACAGTGTCCCGTGTGTCCTGTCTACACCTGCTTATTTTACTAGGGTTATCATTTGGGGCAAAGAATTAACAAAATGAACATCACTTGGGTTGTGTTTCCTAACTACATTCTCTCTCTCTTGCTCTCTTGTATCTGTGTGTGTGTGTGTGTGTGTGTGTGTGTGTGTGTTTGAGCGTCTGTTGCAGAGGTGGTTGAAGTATCTTGGCTTTTTCTTTAGTCACTTTGCCACACTTCAAGCATGTTGGGATTTGCTTTGGTGTGTTTTACATGTTATAGTGAGTGATGTCAATAAGTGAAATTCCAAAGATAATATCTACCAGATAGTTGTGGTCTCATTGTATATTGTCAAAGTATGAAAAATATTAAAGTATGAAAAATCCAAAAAAAAAAAGTAAAAAACTGGTGCTGTCAAAATTCTATTGAAGTTACTCAATATAAAACAATATGATTTACTTACAGGAAGGACACGGTTTAATGTCCACAACATGCTCCAGTTACTCCATGGCTATGCGAGACCACAACTATTTACCTATAGTAATGTGGTAAGGCAAGCCTAGCTTTTCCTCATAGTATCTTATCTTAGTGTCAACAATATGACATCTGAAACGTTGGCAAATTTCAAGAAGAAACACTGTCTGCAAGGTCTTCTGTGTCTTACTGCTGAGAAAAATGCCTTTGTTTCCAGAGCTGCCTACTACATACTATCTTCTTTGTACTTTGCAATTGTTAGTGGATAATAATTACAATCCTTTGATCTCTTTTTTTGGACATTTCACAAATGTGAGTTGGTCACTCAAATACAAATACCTTTTCTAGCATTACCCTTAAGAAAATAAGGGTAGATTATACCATAGTTTTTTCCCAAAGCATCTAACTACAGTGTCTGCAAAATCACTTCTATGTTAAAATTTGACTTCATGTTTCATGATATACAGCTAGCTAGTAATTCTGTATTTGTTTTTTTTTTTCAGGGCTATGCGGACACAGAAATATGATTTTACTTATATTTCTCAGATTGAGTCACTGTTGTAAGTGTTCCTTGGTTTGATACATATCCGACTTCATGGAATCTGACTGAGAACAGTCAGACTGGAATTCGTGTGGCTTTTCGCTGTTGTCACAGCACAGGCAGCACGTCAAAATAACAATGGAGAAGAGCAAAGGGCAATGACAACAGACAACAGGAAACAGCAAGAGTTTTCTCCGGCTTTCTTGCACCTTCTCTGTCTGATCACATTTGATGAACCATTTGTTCCTGGGGAAAATGGTGCATTCCAGTCTTAATGTCAGTGTAATCCCACAATAATTAATGTTTTTTGTTTGTATGTAAACACAGTGTAATGTTCCTAAGTCCTAAAATGCCAAAATATTAGATTAATAAATATTTTTGTCACTATTATCACTGTCACTAATGAACATCTTACATTTCAAGCCATCAAGTTAGAAAGTTAACTTAAACAGTTTTCAACAAAGCCACTAGCTAACACTATACCTAACTTGTTAGCTAATATGCATATCACCAAATGTCTCTGATGTCTAGCAGCTTGTTAGATAATGTTAGCTAGATCGAATTGTGCCTAGATTGTTGTAGTGTGATGATTGAGAGCACAATCAGAGTATTCAATATGTTTATCTGTATTGCTCTTTATTGAGCTAGTCAGTCTTTATAAAGATAACTAGCATTCGCAAAACAAGACATTAACTTAGCTTCACTGCAATACAGCCTGGCAGAAACACTATGTAATACTTGTCCCCTCTGTGTCTCTCATTCTCATGCTCAATCGCCTTCGATCCAGTGCCCCACCAAGCAGTCTTAATTGAGAATAAAGTCCTGAAGATGAGTTAGAAGCCTCCATGCGTGATGGAGTGCTGGTTCTGGTTCAAGCCTCTGTGGTGACTCTGTTTGCTCCAGTATAGAAGCTGGTACATGTTCTTAGGCCAATATAGGAAGATAAGGTCCTGCCGTCACACAACAGTCCTCCACCCTTTCCGTACCGGATATACCACATTAGAAAATCTCTTAATCGCTGGTATTCAGCAAGAACTCTTGGTAGTGGGTGTTATACTTTCTCTTCTGTCAGAGACTAGCATCTCCCATTATTGAGCAGAGCTGGCTGACATACTCTGGTACCGTGGCAGCATTCTCCTCTCCTCACAGCTACCCAAACACAAGTTTGGTTGAATTGACCAAGCATTACTGGCATGAACTCCATTGACTCTTGGATGGCCAGCCCCAGCCACGCTAACGGTTGGAAGTGACAAGTCATCTGAGTGAGGAGGGTCCATGCCAGGAGAAAAACCTCTCTCGGAATTGTCAGCAGTGGTGGGAATGTTCTGATCAGGAACTGCGTATGCCTGATGCCACTTTGTAAAATCATCCATGGCCGCAATAAAATGTGGACTCAGCAACACCTCAGTCCACCTACAGACCTGGCCTTCTTGCTCCTTTAAATTCATAAGGTTACTGATGCATGATAAGACAAATGGCTCCCCACACAACCAGTGAGGGAAATGGCCTAGTCACTGTGGCCAACAGCTCTCGATAGGTGACACACCAGTTGCATTTGGGATTGCTCAAACTGTGGCTATAGTAAGCGACCATGTGTTCCACTCCCTCCTGAGTCCGAGAGAGCTCAGCACCAATTCCTCAGTTACTGGCATCAGCGTCTACTACAAACTCGCTACTCATCTGTGTGAATGCCAGTGTCTGTTAGCGCAGATATGCATAGAGTGGTGGAGGCGATGTCGAGAGTCTCTCGACTGTAGCATTCCACCAGCTGGGTGGGGTGCCGTTGGTTGTTCCAAGTAATACTTTAGGTCACAGAGGTGAGATCATTGAATTGATGTCCATGACTGAACCGAGGGCAGTCCTTGTGATGATGCACTAGAGCCAAAGGCCTGCTATTGAAGATTCTTTCAGGACTGCAACCCCCCCCCCCCCCTTTCCATTTTTTATATTTAGTGTAACATTACTTAATTATGCATAGGCCTATAGCTTACATTTTTGTAAGTTGAATGGCCAGTGCGAAAAATAGTCATCATCATAGGCTGATGTAGATGTTTGGTCTTTAACTAGTCCTAGCTATGACCAAATTGAAATAAGTAAAGTTAAAACTTTGGTGAAAGATTTTGTTTATTACCAGATGTAATGTGGCATGGGTGAAGGCAGGACAACAAGACGACTGCAACATGAAGAACACATATTTATTAATATTAGCAAATAGCGCTTAGCGCTATAACAGACAAAACACGAACACCAGTGTTTATGAGTCAAACAACAACGAACATGGACAAGAACCACGCAAGACCCACACACCAACAACAATAAACAACTGTAAGACATAACTGTCACAATACAGGGGGCCCTCCTGCCTGCCACCCCCGTCCACAGCTGCAGTTGTCCTGTTACTGTTGCGTTGTTCTTCCCTCAGGTGGGTGGGGCCTATTATCAGCCACCACCTGATGGTCGTTTGTCCGTCTATATATGTCTTGTCTTTGTACCAGTTGACTGCTGGTTATTGTATCCTTAATTCGGATCTTGTCACTGGTCTTTGGTTGGCGCACGTTATTATTAAACCCTCCTTTTTCCCTGAGACTTGGCGTGATCGCTTCCTTTTTCGTTCGCACTCCCTGCCCGTGACAATAACAACGAGACAAGGAGCAGGTGTTGTCAGCAAAACACACACACCCATGGATGTACATACATAGACAAAGATGGACGTACCCACTTTTTTCACCAGTTTAATGCACCAGCATCCAACGTCCACAGATTTCCACAAATCTGCCTATTACATATATCACCCAACTTCCAACATTCCTCAATGGATTTTAAAAAGAATTATCAACTTAACATGAATCAAACAACCATTCAAAGCAGATATAGCTAAGCTAAGCTGTTTTGACTGATGACTAATCCAAGAGTTACATTTGCATTGAATAGTTTGGATCCAGATGCTGGAGCTGATCACTGTTCTGTCCAAAAATGATTATCCCATCTTATGAGAATGTTATTTTAGAGTGGGGAGGTGAAAAGAGCAAGAATGTCAACTTCTTGCAGTATTTCAAACTGCCATGCAAATGAACCCACTATGAGAAACATGCTGAATAAACAATGTTTACAAAAGAGACCAAATAAACCTTTCAAGGTACAAAAGTTTTGAAAGATATCTACAAGGATTCTCTTACACACCACTCATCAAAAACGTGCCTTATTATTATCCCATGGATCTAATTTAAATCAATAATGTTGCTTGCAAATAATGTACAGCAGCTTTATACAGATTTACTTACAATAAAAATATGACATGCATGTAGAGATGTGATCAACTCAACCAGATGCTTTCTGTAGATGCAGTTCAATCCTCTGTTAGGGAGAATTCTATTCCATTTGTCTAATCAAACTGTTGAGTTCAAATATATTATAATGTCATGCCTCCCTGATTCAGGTCATAGAAGGCCTGAGGTCAGGACTTGAAAAAAACAGGATTTCTTCTGTCTGGGCCACAGTTCTGCTGCTTTCCTCCTGTGTCTCACTAATCCAAACTCTTCTTTGACGTTTAGGCCACAAACAGATGCCTCTGACACCGAGACTGCAGTGTAAGTCCTAAGGCAGCAGGGCAGTGAAGGGTTTCATTTTATCCAGACATAATGTTGTGTCCATTTACCAAAAAAAGACATTTCTTTAGGGTTCACCAGAAGACCATTGTACTTATGTTTGTAGTACACCCACTCCTATTTTGGAAAAGTTCTTTTTTGTTGTGGTCTTGTGAAGGCAGTGAGGTCTGTAGAGATTAATTTCATGTTCTTCTGAGGTCATAACATCTGATAAATCTGTTGATATGGGGCTATGTTGTATTATATGACAATATCAGACCATAGCAAGCGTTGTACCTGAACTCTGTTGTGAAGAGGAAGTAAGCAAAGTTGGCAGATTTTATAGGATATTATGGTATGGCAGGTCAAACGCAAATCGGGACACATGACCCCAGTGACCCTCTCTTCAGGTTATCGTCCAAAAGTTGTTCCATCAGTTCCATTTACTGTTCATACAGTTTGTGCAATATAGATATATCAGTGTAAAATTTGTGTGGTTTGTGTAGATACAGTATTTCAAAATGACTGACAAACCTTTCTTTTTCTTTTTTGTTCGCACATACTCACCAGCCACTTTATTATAATCACCTTGTAGGTGTACAGTTCAAATCTATAAACCATCTGTTGTCATGCACAGTTCAGGTTAGTCTCTAGTCCTTCAACAGGGTGGCTGACAACCTGTGTGTGGCAACAGATGGGCTTTAGCCTGTAATAGTGCACTAATAAAAGACATCCATATGATCGGTGTACCTAATAAAATGTTCTTGTCTAGGTAGAAAGTGTATACATACACGTACACACACACATATGCACATATGTGTGTGTGTGTGTGTGTGTGTGTGTCTGTGTGTAGTGTATATGTATAAATGAAATGCATAAATGCATTGTATAAATGCTTCCATTTCTTCCAAGTACATTTTTTAAAATGTAACACAGCAAGAGTGTGAGAGACTATTGGTTTGCATTGGTGTGTCTGTTTAACTGTGCAAACACATGGTGTGCAGGGGCATCATCAACACACTGACGCAAGCAAAACCTCTCTCTCTCCCTCTTTCCCTCTCTCTCTCTCTCTCTCTCTCTCTCGGTCTCTCTCTTTCTCTCTGTCTTAAAGGCAGTAATATGTGTCATATAGTAGAATATGTACAGTAGATATGAACATGTTTGTTTTACTTTAACATATTTTGGTATACTTGAAAGTTTTTTTTCTTATTGTGTGTTTTGAATATTTTAACACTTTAATTGAAGTTGATTTGTATTACATTTCCAATCAAATTATTTATGTAATTCACCATTAGGGTGAGCATGAACTCTATGGGCTGATGGTAGGCATTTTCTCTTCCTTCTGGTTTAGCTCAGATAATGGGTGCTGTGAGGTGCGTTAGAGTATGACAAACGCTCAACTGTGCGCTGAAGGGGCCTTCCAGAACAGTGATTGAGAATCACTGTTTTACATAATCACGCTAAACTCCCTCAAATGCCTCTGGGTACAACACAGCAGCCTCTGTGGAACAGACAGCAGGTTCAAAGACTTTAAAAGAGGAACTTTCTTAACGGTGATATCTTACAGATTAGGGCTACAGCTTGTTTTATTTATACACTAATAAGGCTTATTTATATATCCCCTTTTTAACAAGGTACACAAAATGCAATAGAAATAGAATATAAGGATAAAGTGTTATATAAAGCAAAGAATAAAATGCAAGAAAATGTCTTCAACTACATTTATTTTATATCAGTCTAGGATGGCAGAAGCAGGGAATTCCAAGGCCATAGTAAAGTAATGCTGCTACTCTCCTGGTAGAGCTGAGGACACATGAAATACATTTAAAGGCAATTAAGAATATCTTAAAATGAACTCTGAAAGATATGTTTGGCTGTCTGGCGACAGGTGCATTATGATTCCCTCATTCTTGTGCTAGTCAAAACTTTCACCACAGACAGAGTTGGTCGGCAGGAAGAAAAGATCATTAGCGACCCAGACAAGTTGACACAATAGCATCTGACACAAAAGTAAGACCTTTTCACCATCAGCCATTGAGAGAACCTCAGAGTCATCGAATATGTTTTTCAGTGGAATGCCTTTTTGCAAATATTTTTCTACAGTGACCTACAAGCTAAAGTCACTCATGATACTCATGATTTTGAGACATTTATAGTTTATTCTATGAGATTGATTATTTTAACATTTGGTGACTATATTAGCTCAGATCTTAGAGTCTTGTAACTGAGAGTTGAGAGAAATATGTTTCTTTGTTGCAAATGTCATCTCTTGTTATGTTGGAATAATCAACATGAAGGCAATTTAGTTTTTTTATGAACAGAGTAATTATAAAACCCCACTAGCACTACAGGGCCCTATTCACAGCCCTAACTGTTTACACTTGTTAGGCAAGTTTTCTTTTGCTGTTTTCCACCACACTGCAATTCTGGGGTCCTGCAATTCTTCACACAAACTTTTGGTATAACTTCAATACACCAAAAATGTTAACTTAAGACCAAGTTAAAGACAGCAACGTGGAGTACTATTACACTTTTGGAATTTGTCAAATCTTGAAAAAAATCTACCCCAGGCTGTTGATTCCTCTGTGTTGCGACGTGGAGGTTGTCCACAGTGACGATCCGCAGTGTGTACCGCCTTAGCCAGGGGACGGGGCTCTGGTGCCCTGTTTGCACAGGTTAATAAGGCCTCCCTATAAATGCAGGCTATGGAGTCAATGGAGCAGGCATTCCTGCACACAAAACTCTAACTCGAGGGCTTGCCTTCACACCCACCTCAGGTACACACACACACACACACGTTTAGTGCACGCACAGCTAGAGACAGGTTGACAGCAACAGGTTTGTAATGTAGCGGCGTGTGCACGGAGTCTATCTTGCTGCCTGCTCCCTGACATCACCAGGAGCCTTTAAGCAGTTAGAGGATACCTCACATTTCTCCAGAGACACGAGAGAAACGGGCTGAATGCTCGTCACCTGGACACGCGACACAGGAGCGGAAACCAGAGGCCGTCGTCCCTTCAACTCTTCAGTGACCGCTGTCGCCAGAGACAGAGGAAACATCTACTGGGGTCTCCCGGGACAGCCGTCACACCTTCACAGGTAAGCCTCAGTAGCAGCGCGATCGACACCTCCAACCACCCAAAGGTTGATGTTTGAAATGAGATGGCTATGGTCCTTTCGCTTCACGGCCATTCTCGACTTCTGTCATTAAGAACCCTTAGCTTGGAACAAGGGTACACACGCAAATGTACCCCAAAGGCTTCTGCCAAAGCAAATTGCAGATTTAAAATACCGTACAAGGAAAATAAAGGCAGTGGAAAAGGTTGACGTTTATGAGGTAAAAGAGCACGAAACCCTAGTCTTATCTTCACGGTGTCTTTTGTGTGTTCTTTTGATGATTAATAAGAGCTGATAGGGTTTTCAGTTCAAGCGTACCTGATGCAGGGAGTGCACCTGTGCGCCAGTTGCATTTACGCAGTTCAGCCTTTTCCCAGTTGACTCACTAGACCAGTGGTGAGTCATAAAAATAAAAAAAAAACTTCTGTAAAGCTGCTAACTGGATTTTTTTTAATGTGGTGTCATGGCAACCTGCCACTGTGCCGCTAGTGTCAACCACAATTTCTCCCCTTGGAGGAAAACACAAGTCACTTTACTTGGCTGCTGTACAAGAGTAGGCAGACAAACTGGAATTTAAACATCTGAATTCCCAAAGGCACATGAGAATTTCAGTAACCCCCAACTTAGGCCAAAAAGACATTGTAAGGGCTTTTTTAAATAGGGTGAATTCAGGTTAAATAGGGCAGTCAAGCCCTCTAACAGCTTAGATGTAAATGTCTCTCAGGTCATAATATGTGAACAATGCCAGCACAGCACAAATGCCCAGAATAGACGTTGAATAACGGTTAATTTAAGTTAATAAGTTTAAGGCAAATAAGAACTAGCACTTTCATGTTTAACCATGTTTTAAAAGGCTTTTAAATTAATTTTAATCTTTTTCATTGAAAACAGAAATTTGTAACACTGTATAAAATAGTGCCAGTACTCCACTGAACAACCTTACATAAAAAGCCATTAAAATAATGGTATGAAATAATATTATACATTTACAGGTGTAGTTAACCAATATTGAAACAATGCTTTGAGCTAAATCATATTTTAAGACCCACTTAGTGGTCAGAAAGATAAATCAATGTATATTAAGCCAGTTTACAGAATATTCCTTATGTAATAAGACACAAAGGAAATATATAAAGTTTCCACGTTCTATAAAGAGATAATCCTTAAATTGAAACCGCTAAAGGGGGTTCACACCCGCACATGAAAATGAGCCAAGAATATAAATTGAATTCCAAAAAGGCTGCAAAAAATAAATAAAACAAGAAAATAAAAAAACAGTCCCAACAGAACGGCAATCATATTTGAATGCACAAGCCAAGAAAGTGATTCATGGCCCTGTGTTGTTATTACCTGAATGACTTGGTGATAATGTGGTCATTTGCATGTTAGCATACCATGCAAGTTTTTGGACAAATATATGGGTGGATTTGTTTGTGATGAAATGATCCATGAATTGAAGAGCGTGTTAACCAGTAATGGGTAGATTATATGTTTATAAGTAAATTGCCTGCAACATTCAGTCTTATAGAAATGGTCAGGCAGAATTATTTCAGGGCTCTTTAGCTTGACCTTGAGGTCTAAGATCATAACACATCTGTGCAAAACAGTCTCCTAATGCACGGAGGCACTGTGGTAGTAAGTTGATGCATCTTCACTCCTGTGCATTATTAGAGGCATGTTTTTTCACATTTTCATATTTCTTTTAATGTTGTTTGTTGATACAATTCTTGTTCACCTAAATAGAAAAGCTTGAAAATGAACAGCTTTAAGAAGCCAATAATAATACTAATTGAGTGAGCTTTTGAAACAACAGTGTTTTTCCACTGCATTTCCTCCTTTGCATGTCATACATTCACAGATGAACAGTTTGCATTAAATAACAGTCTCCCATGATGCAAAGACAAACCTGCACATTTATGATCAGAGCTCGTTCCCTCCAACTGAGCTCCTTCTGTTTTATCAGAGCTGACTTAGAGGAATTTAGAGGCGAGTAAATATCTAGGACATGGCAGTGGTGACAATAGCATCATTAGTCAGACCCCTATCAAATTTGATTGCCATAATCTTCCTTGAACATTTGTCCCACCTGACCAGCTCCCACAAAATATCCAGTTCACAACTGTGGTGCATCGTCTTCCTGAGATACACTCAGATGGCAGAAAAACTGTAATCTCATGTCTAACCATAAAAAGCATTTTATGCCCTGGTGATGTGAACAGTTCTCTTACTGAGCAGATGTCACAATATGTCTTCCATATTGGAGTGTTCTAGTGATGCACTATTATATTTAATAGGCTTCTAAGGAGTCTGAATTGTTCATCTTTCCTTGTAACAGTCATGATCATTTATGCTCTAATGGTTGTTATACAGGAAGCAGTGACTATTGAAGCAGTTACTACTGAAGCAGTGACTACTGAAGCAGTGACTATTGAAGCAGTGACTACTGAAGCAGTGACTACTGAAGCAGTCACTATCATGAACCTTGTGTTTGACTTTGCCTGCCAGTAAAAAGGAAAATTACAGACGTGAACACTGGCACTTTAGAGATGATGTAGTGTACAGATGTCATATGTCCTAATCCAAACAAGCAAACCCCTTATATAGAAAACTGAATAGGGATTGGTAGGGCACAGTAATAAACACAGTAATAAACTAATCTTTGATCTTTATCTGTATCTTCTAATACAGATTATTTTTTACTGGGAACAGTATTTTACTGCATTAGCTGTCAGGTATTCAGAATGTCAGTTAGTATATTGTGCTCAAATGTGGTTTCATAAGTGAAATACATTTCATAAGTGAAATACATTTACTACATAGTAATATAAAACATTTGAATAATACCAGATTCAGACATGCAAAAATGTAGCAGTTACTAATGGTTAAGAATGATGATCTAAGCTTGGCATCTTTTCAAAACCGTCCTTAGTTTATCTTTCAAGGAAGTATCCCCAACAAATAGATTAAGCAATCAGACCAGACCAAGTAGTGAGCAAGCCCTAGAAAGACTCAGGTTCTAAATCTATACTGATAGCTAAATCTATAAACAGTTCTCCTCTCAGTAACAATGAGCACAACTGACCTGGCAAATGGAGCAGCTCCTAATTCCCCTGAAATGAATTTTAGAGTCTTTAACCAAACTCATTTGAGGATCAGTCATGGCCTCTAATCCCTTGCCCAGGGAGTGTGTTTGCATCTCCTTCTCTGCTGGGCTGAGTCAATACGCTCCAAATGCACCAGGGTAATGGGCTTACTGCAAGCTGTTGCTACACAGACTGCTGAGTGTTGTCTAAGCTGACCATAGATGAAGGAAGAAGATGCGCCCTGTCTTTTCCAGGGAGGAGAGAGGGATGAAAGGAGGGAATGCGGGAGCAGCAGGAGGAGGTGGAGAGCTAGAGTGGGGTTAGGAGATGAGGGGAGGGGATTCTCTAAAGGAGGATAACTTCATTTCCTTTAGGGTTAACCGAAGGGCAGCTTCAAAGGCCCTACCCAAGCCTTGCATTTGTGTTATCATAGGGATGCACACAAGAGGGAGAGAACTAGCCTGAACTCTCACCCCTCCAATCCTTTTCAGTCATAGTGTGACCACAGCAACATATTGCTGAATGCTCATACATACACCGACAGCTTGTTATTACGTTAACATTGCGTAATTTCCTCTGATATCACTGGGTGTGGAGCCATCAAGAGATTTTATGAATTTGAGTGTCATTATGTCCAAACAATTGTAAGGTGTATCATGAGCATGTGGCATGCGAGGAATTCATGTGCAGATCCAGGAGAGCGCTGATAGCAGGTCCAGCTCTCATTCTCCATCTGCGCTTCATTCACCAGAAGACAGATTACGTTTGACAACCATAACTGCTACACTAAATAAAACCTTTGTAGTCTCAAGTTGATTTCGAAATTTTTCGATTATATATTTTCCATGAGGTACACCATGTACCTTTGCATCAACCTGCTGAGATTACATGTTTTGCATTTGGCATGGATTAACTGCACCGTTTTGATAACATCGCTCTCATTTGAACGAGTCGGCGCCTACTACAGACTGTTTTTGCCTCAAATGCTCATCACGCTCCATATTGCTTGGAGAACCTTCCCCAGTCTCCCTAGTCTCCAGTTCTGCAATGTCTTCCACTCTGCTCGATCTCATTTCGCTTTCATTAAAACCTCACGCTGACAGCAGAGACAGGAGGCTCCGGGAACGGCACCTTTGAAAGTGAGCATCGGCAACCAATGATTTACCCAGACGTCACCCGCCATTCTGTAGTAGTGACCCGTGAGTAAGTCCTTCAGTCAAATCCGTTTTGGCCCTTGCCTTCCCATGCTGCACCGTGTGTTGCTTTGTTCCATCTTCCCCAGTACCGTGGGTCCCTCAGCACTTAAAGAGACCAGCAGCCTTACTACGACTCCCATTTGCCTAATGGTTTCTGGCTTTTACTATGGAACTGGACACAATAGCACTGATTAAACCTTAGCAATCTGAAATCAGGCCCCAAGCACTGATTCTATTTAAATGGTATTGTGATTTGGTTGACAATGTATCTTGTGTTTTGAACTAAGCTGAGGATAAATGATCCGTCACGTCGCATAGATTGTGTATAGAGGACAATGTTATGCCTAATTGTGAACAATGTGTTCATGTCCTGGTTTGGTAAGGCGATATAACTTCACGTTGTGTATCGTGTCTAATTTTGCTTGATTCACTTTTGTTCTGGGTCTGATCTCGTCTATTCTCCACCTGCAGGAGGCAATGGCCAGTCCAGTGCGGATCCACCCAGATGCAGCCCTGCTCCAACCACCCCGCTCCGGCTCTGCTTTCTCCGAGAACTCCCTGGCTCTTCTGAAGAGAGAAGAGGGGGTACTGGAGACCATGGAGCTGGCAGACACTAAACCACGACCGGACGGTTCTGAACGAGGACTCCCAGGACTCTACCTGTCCTGCTTCGACATGCTGTTCACGGAGGATGCAGCCTGGCTGGTGAGGGTGGCGGAGTCCTCCACTTCAGTCGGTACTGGACCTCGGCCAGAATCCTGTCCGGAGCCAGAGCAGTGCCCCGTTATCGATAGCCCTGGGTTAGGGGCTGCGCCACTGTCACCTGGCCTAGAGGACCAGGTCGAGGAGAGGTCTCTGGAACAAGTGCAGAGCTTGGTGGTGGGAGAAGTTCTAAAGGACATTGAGACGGCCTGCAAGCTGCTGAACATCACACCAGGTCAGACACTGGGTTCCATCCACACCAGGTCAGACACTGGGTTCCATCTACCTCAGGTTAGACGCTGGGTTCCATCTACCTCAGGTTAGACGCTGGGTTCCATCTACCTCAGGTTAGCTGCTGGGTTCCATCTACCTCAGGTTAGCTGCTGGGTTCCATCTACCTCAGGTTAGACACTGGGTTCCATCTACCTCAGGTTAGACGCTGGATTCCATCTATCTCAGATTAGATGCTGGGTTCCATCCACACCAAGTTAGAGGATGTGTTACATCCTTAGATGTATCTATGGATTTTCTGATTTAAAACACTGTGTATCTGAAAGCTGAATTATCTGCATGAGTGATCTCTAATATTGTATTTTTGACATCCACCACTATGTCTTATTGAAAAACATTATTGCACCAAAATTCTAGTTTATGTTGGTTTGAAACTACTAAAGAGGTACTTCTTGATCAGACTTCGTTAACTCTCAACATGATGGATGAGGATTGAGTCAGACTATGCTAACATAGTCAGGCAATTGCAGTCGGAAAATTTTTAATCCACTGATGTGTACTTTTAGGCTGGGAGAAGTACAAATTTGGTTCAGGCGTTTAAGTTGTATGTGGCTCAGAGAATCATCAAAAAGAGAAACTGTAAAAGGTCTTTGACACAGTATGCATCTGACGTCACACGCAGCTTTACACTCCAGGATCTGCTTAATCCTCACACTTGCATGTGCAGTTTTAGCGCACTACCTGAGAAATTTGTCAGAGTAGCTTCGCTTGAGGTCTTTTGGCATTTACCTAGGAGTAGATGTGTACACTGTCCAGCCAAGCCCTTCTCCTGCACCTGTGAGGAACCCTGCCTAAAAGAGTAAACATCAACAACTGTTCCTACACACTGGCTAATTTCACTCCGATCTGAAACACTTCTCATATCCAACCTATTGAAAAAAAAATCTCTGGGTATACATAATCCTCACCAACACTTACTACTGAATTAATTGGTGTACTTTTTATGGCCTGCGAGCACTTCTAACTGAAATTTGTCGTGCCAAAATTGGCACTTCAAAACAATCGGACTGCACCTCCTTAAGTAAACACCTTTTTCCTCCTGTTCACACTTTTCTCTCAGACTCTTCTTGAATGAGCTGGGGAAAGGCGCATCAAAACAATACAAAGCCCTCTCCAAACACTGCTAATCTGCAGGTTATTGAGCTTGACTGGCGTCCCAGACATGGGCTACGGTAACAGTTGCAGTGTAACGAGTGAGTCACACCTACTCTGGATCTTTCAGACCCAGTGGAATGGAGTTGTGGGAACGTTCAAAAGTGGCTCCTGTGGACCGAGCATCTGTACCGACTCCCCCAGGTAGGCAGAGCATTCCAGGACCTTGATGGGAAAGACCTGTGCACCTTAACCGAGGACGACTTTCGACACCGCTCGCCACAGTGCGGCGACACTCTCCACGCACACCTAGACATATGGAAATCAGGTGAGCTTTGCATCTTTAGAACCTGCATGCGCACACAACCATATGCAATATTTATTTTCACGACACAATTTGTCTTCTTTTGTGTTCCCAGCTGCCTGGATGAAGGAGCGATGTTCAGTAGGGGAGAGCAGGGTTATAGGTGAGACCCAAACTCATGCCTACGAAGACAAACACGGCACTGTTAAATCCAAAGTTGTTGTTCCCGAGCTTTACATTCATAATTTAGCAGAAATAAAGACGTTATCAATTTTAAAATATTTATTTATTTATTTATTTCAAATTTCGTATATGCAGGTTTGACGAATCCTCTTTAGTAGTATTATTCAGTCCTGGAAGACCTTGGCATTCTACATTGTGCACTTTTTTGGAAAACAGAACTGTTGTGTCCCGATATTCTGAAATGCTGGTACCATTAGAACATATTGTATCTCATCAAACAGAGGTCAAGCTTATTTTATACCAAACAAGGTTTCTTATATCAGTTCATTTGAGTTTGGCCTAATGATTTGTGTGTGTGTGTGTGTGTGTGTTGTAATGCTGTAGAGGGACAAGAGCTGTGGTCAGAGGCCGACTCTTCCTGCTCTGGCCAGCCCATACACCTCTGGCAGTTCCTCCGTGAGCTCCTGCTCAAGCCGCACAGCTACGGCCGATGCATCCGCTGGCTTAACAAGGAGAAAGGTATGTGACGTTAAAGGGGGCCATGTGCGATGTTAAAGGGCCTGTGTGTGACATTAAAGGGCCCGTTTGCAACATTAAAGGGTCCATGAGTGATGTTAAAGGGCCTGTGTGCGATGTTTAAGGGACAGTGTGCTATGTTAAAGGGCCCGTGTGCGAAGTGAAAGCCTTGCTGAATCTGTAATATAGACTTTACAGCTGAATCCAATTGTTTCTTGGGAGTGATCTTTTCTTTTTTGTTACAAAGGCATCTTCAAAATCGAAGACTCTGCTCATGTAGCCCGACTCTGGGGTCTCAGGAAGAACCGGCCAGCAATGAACTATGACAAGCTAAGCCGCTCCATCCGGCAGTACTACAAGAAGGGCATCATTCGAAAGCCGGATGTGTCTCAGAGACTGGTCTATCAGTTTGTCCACCCCGTATGAGTCTGCGAACAATACTAGAAGAGACGAAAGGACAGACTGATATGCACTGATGTCCCCCTAAGAATTACACTCTATATTAAAGACTGTGTTATTCAAAAACACTTGCATAAAAGCCTTACGAAAGAGCGCGTAGGGAGTCCTTTCTACTTTAACCTGACAGTTTGCTTTGAAAGCTTCAAAATAATTTTCTGAGTTTGTACTCTCCAAGAATTACAGTTGCTTATTTTAGTTTTGAAATGTTCCTTGTTTTATACTATTCTATTTGGAAATCCAGAAGGCTAGGTACTTGTCCCAAGTGAGCAAGTGTTGTGCAGCAATATTTCAGGACATGTCTTTCTCAATGTAGTTATAAGAAACTATGTTTGAAACTTGAGGGTTAAACAGTACATTAGTTATACATTGGAAGCTGCAAAAAAGTCTGGATAATCGCATGGTCTGCCTGTCTTTATATATCTAGCACTTATATTCAGGGATTTAGGTCCATTGGCTTAATTTCTTGAAGTTTGAGAGCTGATACTTGATGTTGGATCAGTTTTTTACCTTTCCCGCTTTTAATCAGAACACTGTATGGGCAGAGGGGACCTGATCCTTGATCAGTCCTCCAAGACTCTTGATAAATGTGGGCCCCGATACACTGCTCCATTTCTGTAAACCCTTTCATCTGTTTGCGTGCTGACATTTACCTAACACTTGCATACACATCCACACACACATGCACTCTATCCTCTCACAGCTTATTCTGTGCCACGTGAACACTCACAGTGTGTTTGAGTAAGCCTCCACACCCTCGGCAGCGATCGGGTAACCAGCTCGGCACACACACTTGGGTTCGGCCCTGGCCTCCACCCAACACCACTCTTCTGTGCTTTCCTTAATGGTAATCACATAGCAAACATATTAACTCCCCCCCAAAGGTACTCACAGTAGAGAAAGTCTAAATTTCACCTTGTGGTTTCTGTTTGGCAGCAATTGTTCTGTCTTATATATGTTCTGGGATTCATATGGGCCATGAGTTAGTGCACAAGCGGGATGAAGGCACAATTCAGGAGTTAAGAATTAGGTGAGAGGCGAAGAATTAATGAGCAGCCGTAAGGGAGTCCATTTCTGTTCCTGGTCAGAACATTCTGTTTTTATGTTTTTCAAGACACTGGAGTCATTAGCTCTTACCTGCAAGTGGGTACTCTTTTGTGTTCTCTATGTTTTTAGTTTAAGTCTTCATCACTTCTCTTAAAGGTGTCCTGGTAAAGGTTTACCCAGGAGTTTTGCAGTGTCTGCCATCGATAAGTTGTTAATACACTGAATCTTTCTAGGTGAATGTTGAATTTTACCACAAACAAACTCATACAAGCACAGGCTTTGTGTTTCCTTAGGTTTTATCATATCCACACTGGTGTGGAACCTGTGAAAAGCTGTAAAAGGAAAAACAGTAGGAGCTGTGACAAATGTTTGTTAATTCCTACTATTTACTGTTGTCTTGAGAGGATCTTTTACTGCTAATAAAAATAGACAAATAAAAAGGAAAACCTTTATACATTTTATGTCATAGCTGCATGGATTCTTTCAGTTCAGTAGTTTCCAAATGATCTAATTCATTACTGAGATGTTATTTTATCATTTATCATTCAATTGTTATCAGGCTATATATCATGCCTGATAGCATGCAGGAGCGCCTGCAAAGCTCGTTCTGAATCAGTGGAGAAGACACATCAGAGCAGGCACCGTGTCCAAGCGCAAAACCCCTGTAAACCAGTGCCCCCTATTGGTCTTTTGAGGTATTGCTGTTTTGCTGAGCCGCTTAAAACAGATTCCGACTGTGTCGAAGATTGTCGTTTCACTCAGGTTGATGTGTTTTATTTCGGATTATAATTGAACAGTCACTACACCAGCATCAAGAGCAGATTACATCACATTAACTTAAACATACAGGGGTCATCCTGGTGTTCTTACCATACGCAAAACAGAAAAGCGCATCCAAAGCACTCTGAAGGAATATTTCATACAGGAAATCTAACATTGCTAGTAATGAGTAAAAGTTAGCAGGAGACAATTAGCATGTATATGAGATCATGCTAAATGGAACCCACTACCTTTTCTTCATCTTTAGTTGCATTGTCAGTTTTTTGGTGTTTTCTTTAATATTTTAATTTCCTTTAATGTCCTTTATGCTTTATGTGTATCCGTGCAAATTACGTGGCCCAGTCATGAGTACAAACTCCACAACACTCAGGAATTGACCACATGTTCGTTTCACAGGCACTCAGCCCAGGTGTTTACTTCAAGTGGAGGAGAAGAGCAATTTAAGATTTCCTCAGGGTCTAGGGTCTATATTTTCAGTAGGTATGGCAATATTAATCAAACGTCAATTAAACAGACAATTATTTTCTTATTATATCAGTGGGGATTTTGGAATGACCTGTCACTGCATGAGGTGAGAGGGCACTGTGTCAGCACATACTGGAATATGATCTTATATAGCTGAACTGAAGTACAAAATGCCAGTGCTAGAGGTTCACACTACAACTGTAGAGGAGTAGGATCAGAGCAGGCCACCTGTGTGGAATTTAACAAGTGTAAACACTGTAGAACATGCCCAACTATATGTGACTTCATTTACAGGGAGATAAAAACATGTCAAACCATCATATACACCTTCGGTACATCAAATCAATAAATAAAAATATAATGAAGGCATGTGAATAAATGCCTTAGACCCGGCGTGAGGCACGAAGCAGGACCACGACTGAGACCGTCATTGCCACACGCATTGTTATCAAATGTTCACATTGCATAGCTAATTCTTGCTATGCTGGGTTTTCTGGAATACATTATATCAGTGTTTTTTTACATGAGAACATACTTGCACACATAGGCCATCTGCACATACTGTAAATCCATACAGATCGGTAAGGATACAAAAACGCTCCCCACACACGCTGCAGTGAAATATTGGTATAAGTTCTGCTTTAAATGCTTCGTGTAAGATCACCCAAGCCTCTTGGGCAGAGACACTATAGACCGAGCATACTTTATGTGCACACTGTGTTTTGCTTCATGTAAGTTTACTCATTACTTCGAGCGCTAGGATACAGGGGACTTTTCATAGTAGACACATCAGCCAGTGAGTGGTCAAGAAACACATTGTGGAGTCTCTGATCATGTGCAGTGGACAGTATAGTCTTTCAGCCCATACGGGAAGGAAGGTCGTTCTTTGTACAAGGCAACTAAATGGGCTCAACGTAGTTGGCTGGGTACAAGCCAAGCTGACCACTATCCAGCCGTCCTTTGCACCATCCTTGGCCATCTTCGTCCTCCAGTTTGGTGAGTTCATCACCTGGTAGGGAATCGATCAGCATTAGGCGTAATGAGGCGAGTGGTTAGGAGGAAGCGAGGTCAACTCGAAAACGTGTCAAACGCCGGGCAAGCGCCTTCCGCCAAGCCTCTCACCTGCTCGGAAGCTGAGCTCGTCCTGCTCCTGGCCCTCATAGTCGTACAGCGCCCTGACCCGTACCCCTCTGGCCGCGTCCTCCTCAAACAGGTTGCGCCCGTTGGGCTCGGCCGACGGCTCGGCCGACGGCTCGTCGTCTGACCAACCTGCCGAGTGTGCCTGGGTCTTCTCGGCACTGCTCAAGCTGCTGCGGTCACCATAGCAATAAAGGCATGTTGTGGCTAAAAGGTTCACTAACTGGCTGGCTTTCACACGACAGTAATCTACGTTCAACAAACGGTGAGGAAAGAGTTCCACGGAATTTATTAAAAACATTCCGATTTCTTAGAATTCTCCAATTTCGTAGAATCCCCCCATTTCTCTGAATTCTGTAAGCCTTCATTATGGGACTTAATTCACCATAGCCTTTATCATAAAACTTTATATAAAAACAGTTAAGGTGCATGGTGGACTAGGTAAGGTACATTGTTTGCAGGACAACCCACAAACCCACAGACAACCCTAACCACAGTGCATATTTGGCCACCTGGGCTTGTACCTGGTCCTGTGCTCAGCCTGTGGTGTTGCGTGGTCGACGGCAGCTGTGACGTGGGTGAGTGTGACTCCATCATGGTTCTTTTTCACTTTCTCTTTTTTGCTGATGGCATGGGTCAGGTCTGCGTTATACTCCTGAAGGAGAGGGTTGTTCAGGGTAAAAAGCACATTCGCTCAAAGAAGGCAATTGAGTTCAAAATGTTGGATAGAAACTTAAGTAAAGAGGGTAATGGTTGAACACCCTCAGGGCTAATGTTACAGCTGCAGGTGGTAAAATTTAAAATGTACAACATCAGAACGTAGAGCTTCATGGAAATGGAAGCCATAGGTACACTGGCGTTCTGTGAATATCGGAAAGGGAACCGGAACAAAACAAAATAAATACAAATAACACAGTGACACTGGGAATAGGGATAAGGTTTGCAATGTTAACATGGTGATGGTACTGAAATGCATGTTAACAATGTGGTAACAGCAATGAAATGGTAATTTTTTTTATACAGGCCTGCATATTTTTACTATGTGAATTACAAATCCTACTGGATACGTGAAATAATTTACAATTACTTCAACGCCACCTGCTGGTGTGGTTGTTTTATGCTGTATGGTGCAGAATAACAACCAGCAATTCAAAATAAAAGTAATAGCCATACATTATATCATACTTTACTGTGAAGTAATATATGTTTCTCAGTCACCACAGAGAGGGGAAGAGGATTTAACCTCACATACAGAAATGAAGTTAGAGTTGCGTTTGTCAGCAACTGTGACAAACCAAAATAAAATCCAGTGTTATTTATTACAGCCAGTGCCATGGTGCCACGCCTTTACTGGAAGGACAGGGATATTAGAAACTCCATGTCAATGTAGTTCATGTGGTGAACTAAGCAAGGATCTGAACTTGAAACTTGATTCGATTTGCTGCAAAACATCTAAAATGCTTATATATTATTCTCATTGCATTATTACCATTGGTCTTCACAGTAGTAAAACATGGCGGAACATAAAACATTTAGAAGAAAGTGTTTTTTTAAGGTTGAACTGGTTGCATCCACAAGCCCACATCACCATTAAAAAAACATGAATTAATGAACTGAGCCAGTCAACTAAATGAATATGGTACCTCAAACTGTGGCCAGTTCATGTGCATGTCTGGGCCATTGTTGCTGCTGAACCACTTGAGATCATCTTGGGCACTGGAGGAGGTGATGGTTCGCTCGAGCTCCCGGTACACTGTGGCGTAGCTGCGTGGAGACAAGAGGCATCAACAACATGCGAACGTGCCGACCGTTATGTATGAGCAGCCATGTTAGCACTCGCATCAGAGAAGCACAGACTCTGACACATATAGCAACTTCAAGAGCGTCGCCGCGTCTGATGCGACGTTCTGGCGTTCTCCTGGCTGACCTTTGGTTCTCGGTGAGGTTGAGGTGGCGCTTGATGTCTAGCAGCACTTCCCGGAGGAAGGCAAGCCTCTTCTCCTCGAACTGCTGGCACTGCTCAAAAACCATCTCCATGTTCTCCATGTACTGCGGCGTGCACTTGTTCAGTTCATCCAAAGCCTTCTCATACTTGTCCTTGGCCTGCAACACAACACCCCAAAGCACTTCACAGGCTGAACTCATCTCACTCACAAACCCAGAGCCTTCCCATGTTTCTTGGGCCTGTAATGGAAACCATAACACACTGTCCTTGAATGTTTATAAAGGGTCAAGCCACTTCCCAAACTTTTCATTTGACTGGCACATTAGTCCTCTTATTAGGGATATTTATGAGATCATAATGACTGCAGATATGCTGAGGAATTATATGAATTTACTGATATGATATTACTGATACAATATTAATTCAATTTATAACTTATGTATGCTGTGGTCCTACTGGCCAGCAGAGATTGATTTGAGGGCAATTTCGGATATGGCATGGTATGGCTTGGCATCTGCGAAGACCTGGGAGTTAAGTGGTTATGCCTGATATTAGACGATGTTAAAGGCCAAATGATTGGCCCCATAGTGTATGTGAGGGCACAGTGAGTGGAACCATGTTCAGTCATGTGAAGTAGGCCAAGGACAGAGCGATGACGTCATGGTGGTCTCCCTGGGCTGAAGGTTGAATTAAATGGCATGGAGAATGTGGTTTTCCATAGAGCCGGTGTCTAATTGTCTAATTGTCGCTATTCCATAACTATTCCATAACTATTCCATAATTTCCATAACAGGTCCAACCTTAGGGTGGAGGATAATATACACTACTACAGGAAAACGACGTAAACGTAATTTGTATCCATTGTAAACATGGTTCTCCTCACCTCCGTTCTCCAAGGCTCACCTTCAGAGTGTCGTTCTTGCACTTGTCCACCTTCTCCTGCAGCTTCTTCTGCTGCTCAGGTGTCATGGAGGCCTCTGCCTTGCTGTTGGCTTCCCGAATGGAGGCCAGCTTCTCCTCCTTGCAGGCCATGTGGTAGGACTTCTTTGCTGTCTCCATCTATCAAGGAAAGTGTTGAGAAGATAAACCTCAGCGTATACAAGCTAACAATGAACTTGAACAACTTTGTGATTTGATTATAGGCTCAGTTTCTGTAGTTTCAGGGCAGGATATGCCTATTTTAGTGAAAAACAGCAGACACTGACATTACTGGAATAAGGCAATTAGCAGCCTGTCTGCCATAAGTAATTATTCAGCAGTCATGGTGGACTCAATAAAACATTGATTCAAATTGACCAATTAGCTAAACACTGTCAAACCTAGATCCAAGGATAATTAGCAGTGGTACAAAAGTACATACGTTTTACCCTACAAACAGTAGGGTAACCAAAGCATTAGCCAGTAGATAAAGGCAAAGCAAAGATCCAAAACTAGACTTGTTTTCTAAAAGAATGCATTTCTGAACTCCAAAAATACCAAACCAAACTAATAATGTATACCTGCTTTCATTACAGCACAAATTAAAATGCACTGACAAAGAAAAAAAAATCGCAACTGTCACAGTCCAGGTTTGAGCAATGTTGCCCATGGTCTTTTCACATGGTGAAACTCATTTAGGCTTTGATTAATCTAGGTCAGGGATTTCCAAAATGGTGTTTGTCTCCTCACCTCTTTCAGCTTTTTGGCCCATGGTTTCTGAGCTTTCTTGAAGCCTTCATCTGCCTCCTTGGTCTCTTTGAAACCTCCCATCATCTGCTTATGGTAGGAGTCTTTTTGCCAGTTCTTCACCTTTTCAAAGTCCTCATTCACCAGACCATTCCTCACATCCTGGTGAAGTTCGCTCACTTTCTCTGCCTCCGTCATCAGCGCAATCCATGCTCGCTCCACCGACCCATATTGAGGCCCTGGGGTTGGTTGGGGGGTGGGGTTGTAGCAGGCACAGAGACGAAGAAAAAGAGAAGTTCCATGTTTGGATAATAAAAATTTAATTTTTATGACTGAATAAGAAAAAAACATTCTCTTAAACAGTCATGCAACCAAACAGTTTAAATGCTTTAAACTTAGAAAGAAGAAAAATAACAGATTAATAAAAATATAATATGTTAATAAATACATTATCACAGTAATCAAAGGTATAGATTTAAATGTTTATTCAATTATTAAAATAGCTGTAAGTGATTCAAATTCATTGAGGTCAGTGTAACTTGTAGTGTGACAAAGGGAGAAAACATTTAGCCCTTCTGAAAATTCGACTTTTCGTAACGTAGAAGGAATAATGCAGCTTTTGGCCTATAAACTCCTTCCGTACCTTTTTCCACCAGCTGTCTCCATCTCTTCGACCACTCCATCAGCTGCTGCGCATAGGCCTTCTCTATTTTGGCACGCTCATGGACGCAGCTCATGAGGTCATTGCAGAGCCGATGACCATCGTCGATCCGCTTCACTGTACGCTTGTAGTTCCCGACCTGAGAGACACAAAGACAGAGCAAATACAGCAACGGGACTGACCGATGTAGACCATTAGCTTGAAATGTCAGAACTAGTGAGATTGAGTCGTTTTCTGTAATGGTGGCTACTGTAAAACCAACTTATCAAATGAAGTTCCCGCTCCTGCATATCCCAAATATATCGTTAACCGTTTCATTGTAGCATTGACCTAATTCAAGCTTCGCACAAAAAAGTTGGTTGTTTCAATATTCAATTACATGTAACGTATCCCACACAAGCCCCCAGCCCCTCCAACGCCACAGCCCCACCTACAACCTCAATCTCCCGAAGCACCCGTTCCCAATCACCAGAGTACTAATTGTCCTCCACCCATCCCCACTCATCTCCACCCTCATCCTCAAGCTTCTTATAAGACATACTCACAACTTCCTTCTTTGTGACTCATGCCACATATCGAGCGTTCCTGTATTGTATTTGCCTCTCTGTGTTTTGACCTTTGCTCTCTCTTTAGACCACGTCCTCAGACCGACCCCTGGATTAGTCACGGACTCTGCCTGCCTGACCTCACCTGACCCTGGAGCGTTATGACTACGTGAAAGCTCCGCCCTGCTCCGTTTCCTTTATCATTCGCGCAACTTACCTTTAATACTACGTACCGTGGCTGCTTGCAGCAGTTTGCTAAAGAGCACCTTCTGCGACTGGGTCTGCTGTTACAGTACGCAATGGTTATTTACAGGACTTGAAGACTGTTAGGTACGAGGGAATGACTGACCTCCCAGAAGCTCTCTGAAGCATCATCGGGCCCGGACTCCTCGTAGGCACCAGACATGCTGTGAGGTTTGGCAGAACGGGTTCGAGGTTGAAGATGACTGCTGCACTGTTGACTTCACCATGCACTGCAAGACACAGCAAATGATAACAAAAACAAATACATGAGCACATAGCAGGCAATAAAAACATTTACAAAATGAATTAGCAAAAAGCTGTTTCAAATGGTTCTGTCATTATGAAGTGTTTTTACTACAATTATAATTCTCGGTCATTAACTACTTCGTGTTGAATAAATCGTCATGATTTGACTGTTTGTTGTAATTACCTTACAACTGATTAGAATAGATGAATATGCATTTGCATATTCTATAACTGCTTATATCTAAATAAATCCACAAAATTAGAGCTTTTTTTCTTCAGAGTGACCACCGATGACAGGTGCCCTGCTGACTGAATGTCTAACACTGCACACTTTTGACTGGGTTCTGATCTTTTGTCCCCATAACTGATAATGGAACATTGATTTCAGACTGCAGACTACTTTAGACAACAGAAAAGGTCGATGCACCTGTGAACACTGCATCCAGTATATCGTGTTATTTCATCCACAGTTGAATAAGCAAGATTATCTAACATGATGAGAAGACCGCTGGCAAGACAGACGGTGTAGTAGATCACTGTTACCAACTGACCAGTTAAATTTAACTGTGGTTAAATGCCATAAATCTGTAGAGCAACATGTCCAGATTCACACATCCCACTAACAAGATTGGCTTTTTAAAGGGATCCTCGTGAGCATGGTGACCCAGACAGCACGTCCGGCTCTTTAAGAAAATTAAAATTGCATGCAATGATGAAATTGAATTATTTAAATCCGACAAGACAATAGTTGCTGATTAAGTAGCCCGGAGGAGGCGTGGCTCTCATGCGGGACGTGTGTGAGCAGTACTTTTGTTTAATGGGGGCAGTGGGGGAAAGGGGGAGGGGCAACACAACTATTTGGGTCAGACGAAGCCAAAAGGGTAACACACTTCCAAAAAGACAAAAGAAAAGGAAAAGACCATAAACCATAAATGCCAAAAAGCAAATGAGAGTGACCATCTCTGTGGGATTCAATTCACAAGTGGCTAGAAGTTCAGGGAATGTTACGCATGTGGAAACCCATGCCTGGCTAATCCACTCTAGCGAGGGGGGGGGGTGCTTTTGTTCTGGATGCAATCCACACTGGTGTGTCAGACAAAAGCACCGTAAGCATGGCTAAAACATCTCATCGATTTACATCTTAGCTCTCCACAGCTGTTGATCCTGCAAGCTTCTACCAACGTAAAGGGGACATTTATTTAGCACTCCACACAGAAAGCACGCCACCAAGACGAATAGCAGATTAACTTCAGAAAATTAAAAATGGTGGTGTCCAAGAGGACATACATTGTAATGCGAAGATCTGATATGAAATATCGACTGTTCATATCAATACACAGGTGTACAACAGAGACATGGAAATGTATACACCGATTTTCACCCAAATGCATTTGAGCACATTTTGTTTACCTTTCTTTTGCCAGCCCTTTCTACAGAGCACAAAGAGTTTCCTATCAGAAAGCAAGGCTTAATCACTCACGCCGGAGGTCTTTCACAGACAGGTAACGAAACGGCCCAGATGACCTGTAGTACGCGCCGTCTCCGTGAGCGCAGAGCACGACCTCCACCGCCGGAGGAGCAGGTGTTGGGCTGAGCAGCACTCCGCTTTCACTTCAGCGCAGACAAAACACAGCCCAGCACACCCAAACAAAGTGCTCTGGCCCAGCCGCCCTCCCACAGCAGTGCCACAGCTCCGTCTCAGGACCCGGGCGCTGTTGAGGACCAGCGACGCAGCAAACACAGAGAAAGCAGACAAAGCCGGAGGGCCCCCCCCCCTCAGCCCCATAAGAAAGCAGCGCAGCGGTGACAATAGAGCCTTACCCACTCTCGTCCATCAGAGGCAGGCAGGGTCTGCCTGTGGGTCCCAGGCATGTGGGGGTTTCCCTTCCCACTGACGCGTCCCTCTTCTAAGCCTGTTTGTTATTGTTCTGCTCAGTCTCCTCCTGGGCTATGGTCAACCACTCACACGACCACCTCAAACCGGCTCGACCGATACAAGGACCCAGCCCGTACTTTTACGGTGTGGAATCAAGGGGAAAAAAATAATGTGATGGGGAGTTCCTAAAGAGGGGGCTCTGTGGGTGTTGCTGGGAGATTGTGTGTGTGTGTGCATGTGTGTGATTCTGCGCGTGTGAATGGCAGAGGGGGAAGCCAATCACAGTCTGCTTGACCAGTTCTGACAGCGTAGTGTGGTGGGTGGGTGGGGGGAGTGTGGGGAGAGCAGGACAGTGTTTACAGTGTTTACATCTGAAACACATGTCCGCTGCCTACCAACTTCAAAGGGCTTAAAGTAGATTGAATTTAATTGGTGAAAACTGAGGAAATGGGAAACTACCTCAAGCTACTATTAATGACCAACAGACTAAATGCAGTAAGGGAACAGCAGTCACAGTTGGTGTGTATACTGAGCATGTGCACTGATACACTGATCAATACACTGATACACTGATCAATACACTAATATATGTGTGCATAGATCTAAGGGGAATCTAAACATCGCTGAGCTGTGTTTGCCAGAGCAAGCTCAGAGAGAATGATGAATTTGGAAAAAAACCCACATTAGCTGACATGGCCAAATATACAGCACAGTGAATGTAATAAGAAAACCGTGGAGAATTCATATAAGTAGTAAATACTTTTTTTTTTTTTTTCCTTTTATATAAGTTAAATAACATTTTATTCAGATGTAAGACGCGTGTAAGAATGTTTCTCTTACATAACACTTTCCTTTATTCATAAATTCTATTACATTCTTATTATGATTAGCATGGGAAAGATGATTGTGATCACAATCATCTTCTTTTTGTGCAAGCCAAGTAAAAAAAAAAAAAAAGGTCATCTGTCTCGAATACATGATGGGGCGACTGTCACAGAGCAGGAGGCGGAGCCAATAGTGGGGGGTGGAGAGAGAGCTGGGTGAGGGGGTAGGGGGAGAGGGGGCTTGGGGCCCTGGGGGCCAGTGCCGTGATTGATCACCCTCCCAGCATGGTGTGGAGTGGGTACTGGGAGCAGACGCACGGCCTGGCTGGCAGCCAGACCAGCCTGAGAAAACTCCTCTGCACTGGTGCAGCGGTCAGAACCCAAGTGCATCACTGAACTAGAAGCCCCTGAGAGCTGAGCAACACCTGCTGTAGCTACCACAGCTAGCTCCCTTTCTCCTCCCTCACTCCCTCTCTCCTCCCTCTCTCCTCCCTCACTCCTCCCTCTCTCCTCCCTCACTCCCTGTCCCCTCTCTCCTCCCTCACTCCCCTCTCTCCTCCCTCACTCACTCCCTCTCTCCCCTCTCCTCCCTCACTCCCTCTCTCCTCCCTCACTCCCTCTCCCCTCTCTCCTCCCTCACTCCCCTCTCTCCTCCCTCACTCACTCCCTCCCTCTCTCCCTTCTCTCCTCCCTCACTCCCTCCCTCACTCCTCCCTGTCTTTCCATGGGCTACCACATTCAGTATGACCAATCCAGGTTGAACTATCCCACTAACTATTCCCGTATTCCGCAGCCATCCTGAGAGAAGTCCTTGCCAGGTTTTAACGTGGACCAGGTTTTATTGGGCGCCGTACTAAAGAGAGTTAAATGTGTGGATGATGCTTTTCACCAAGATACAAATACAGCAGCCCACGTCATATCCACCCTTCTAAAACGTGGGCAGAGATGAATTATTCACGGCTTTCTGTTACCTGATCACTGTAGCAACTAGCTATGGACTACCCACAGACACACCAGAGGTCAGAGTTCATTTCATTTGAGCCATGGGAGCCATCTTTCTTTCCTCAATTTGAATAATTTGAACATTAAGTGCTCTAATGCTTAATGAGATTTAGAAATTTGGCACAAATTCTATACTTCATTCATCTGAAAGGATTACACTTCTGTTATTTTACTAAATTAATGATCTGCATTTTGCAATACAGTTTTAAACCATATCAGTGGTGTTAAGCATCTAATTTATAACTTCTAAATCATAACTTGAATAGTAAATCTTCATACCTTAAAGTAAATGTAAAGGTACTTTCAATATGAATTTAGATTTTTTTTCCCAATTACTTGAAAAAAGGAAATCACATCATATATGCATCTATATCTAAATCTACTGTATATCTATATATAAATCTCTATCTCTATATCACTTTTAAGGCTCCCAGGTCATGATCTATTTAAAATATGCAAATTTATATAAACCTCTTGCAAATGAGCAAACCACGTGTATTTTCTTAGTTTGCTTTAATAAATAATCATTTCTACCTAAAGGTGCACATAGGTCAATGTGGCTTAATTTAGCACAACTTAGGTGATTTACTTACAGGCGATTAGCCTGAAAGTATTTTTGATAATGGAGATGGCGTGTGTAAATAATTCATTCATTACGAGTGAAGAGCAGGTGCTAATCTTCCGTGCAGTCTCTGTGATGAGGAGACCACAAGAAAGGAGACGACGTAATGGCGAGACACTGTGTGAAAAGGCCAAGATAATGATGCTACATCGGTCTTATCAAGCAAAGTCCGTTTGGATTCATTCAAATTTTGCTCTTCTTGTGTCTTCTTCTATGCCATCGTGTCTTCCTTGGCTGCAGCTTTGTTTGACCTACAATGTTGAAATTTGTTTTTGTTTGTTTTAAAGCCTGTAGCTCCTTAACATACTTATTTCCTGATCTACTAAAACGTCTGAGTCTTAAATATTAGTTTCAGTTACATTCCCAGTGGATTTCTGAATGTCCTGTGGTTATTGAGAACATTTACCATATGTAGAAGCTTCATTTAAATATTGTGTTTGCACAAGAGGCCACTCATGCAAGAAGATTTTTTTTGTGTAAATCTCCAGCCAAACACCCACTATCTAAATATGTTTGCTGAACTGCCCACACAAATTTGCAATCTTTATTTTGGTTTCTTAGTCAGGATATACATGTATTACTCATTCATCTCCACTTAAGGGTCTACTCCAGCTGTATCCATCTGTGATTCATCACTTGGAGTTTCCACATAAATAGAAACCAAGAGCCATTTACAACTGCGTCCCACCACCAGGTGACCACGTGTTGTAGCTAAATGCTGTATGATACAACGGGATCTGTGGCACCACGATGATTTGTGCACACACAGGATTGCCTTTCTTTTTGCAAAATGGAGCTTAGTTACATTCAATTTGGTTGAGATCATACAATTCATAATAAAAAGGTAATTCCAGAATGATTAAGACATACTAACATCAGATAGTTGTCCTTTAGCAAGGATATGAATAGCTCAGAGCGAGGTGAGCTTAAACACAAGTTGCTTGACCTTGCCCTGACACCAAAGCAGTCTCCTGGTATAAAACTACTGAAACAACACTTTAAAAGTGAAATTCCAAAATCCTGCCACAGCCTACACCTACGGCACAATCCGTTTTCCCTGAGCTACCAGCTTGGTTGCCAGATCAATCAATACAGAAATTATTAAAGTGAACCTGAAAGGTGACAGCACCATAATAACCAGGGAACCAATCTCATGATCAGGAGAGTAAACGCACACCTTCTGGAAAATGTCTCAAATCTCAGAGCCAAAGCGTTCAAATTCAAATTTATTTAGACAGTGCTTTTTACAACAAGCATTGTCACAAAGCAGCTTTAAAAATGTTTGGGTCCAGGTCCCTAATGAGCAAGCCAATGGTGACAGTGACAAGGAAAAACTCCATGGGCAGGATTAAGGAAGGAACCTTGCAGCACCAAGACAAGGCAGTTCTACAATGGAGTGCTGAGGTCTGACATATTCAAGGCCCAAAAAACACTTAAAGCTGCATGACAAAACCAAATGATAGCAACCTCGTTCGGGAACGTTAATTTCATAATATGAAACACATCCCATATTCTGTTATCTGACAGCTCCCCTACACATACATTCCCGGGTAGAAATATTTATCGGTTGGTATGTTGTAAAATGTAAAATGTCTACTCGTATCAAGACTAAAGGAAATTTTTATGAAGAGTTTGCACCTTACCTGATTATCCCTTATGGAAGTTCAACAGTGCAGGCTTGTAACCGATACTCCTCAGAGTGCACAAGTTTTAGCATGTCTGGGATACAGTTGAGTCTGGAACAAAGTATGGTGCCACACCTTGCTGTCAGTGCCACACAATACACATAGACACACACGCTCACACACACTGAACTTTGACAGTGCTCTCAGGGACGTGCCAGTCCATCAGTAATAAGCAGACACGCTTACACGCCACTCCTAGTCATAAATACTGATGAAGCATCTTAAAAGGAAAAAGAAGGTTGAACTGAAAAGAAATGTTCCTTCATATAAAACACCCCCTCTACATTCCAAAGTGTAACACACCATATAACTCCAACATGGTCATGACTGAGTCCTAAACTGCTAAACAAAACACATCAAACACGTGACTGTTGAAGTGCTATAAAATCATTTAGTATCTGAACTGTGAACAAGGTCTCAATAAAGTAATAATCTAATGTGTGCTGCTTCTTCCTCTCTATGAACAGCCATTTTGAAGCAGTCGCCACCTACCCCCAGCTGAACACCAGACGTAATTCACAATAATAATACAGGAGATGATTAGATTGCTATTAAACATTTTCAGTCTTTGTACAGTGTACAAATTTCAAAGTATGAGCTCTTTCATTTGCTACATTAACATATTAGAGTGGCAAATAATGTGACCCTAATGTACATTTTCTTATTGCTTACAGTTGTATCCTTTCACATTGTCTGCCATTCACATTCACATGGTACAATTCATGGAACAATTCTGTCACAAAGTAATCGTGTTTAATAGATATCCTACAGTTAATCCATTATAGCAATCTGAAAGGAAGCTCTAGCGTCTGGGGCTGACTGCGATGGCAGGAGGGTTCAGGCCTGGTTCATGGCGACGGGACATTTTTCTTCCCTCTCTGTGGTATAACACTTTCCCCATGGTCCCCAGGGACATGTGGAGGAACCTCTTATTTTCTGCATCTCAATGACCATCTTACACCAGAGGGCTTCGGTTTCCATCTACAGCAACCCCCCTGCTCATCATAGTTACTGCTTAGTCAAAGGCTACATGGTTTTTCTATGTAAAATCAAATATACTATCCGATATTTCAGAAGTAGTTCATAGACCTAGATAGAAGGTGTTTTAAGTTGTGTTCACAATTCAGTTAGAAACAGTTAGGGGGAAAAAATACTTTTTAGAGAAGTAATTGTAGTACGTTTAATAAAAGATGCTGTTTCTTTAATGTTGATATTTATAGATCTTATGAACATACACCTGCCCTTCCCTTTTTATAGGTGGTCATGTCTTTTTTTTCATTTGCATCTCTAATAAGCTGGGGCGTTCCCCATCATCCCCAGGACCTCTTAGAACAACACCTCTAGCTTGGAGGTCATTTAGTACCAGGAGCTTCTATCAACATTGGGACACTCGTGATGTTTTCCTCTTTCAGGCCCCAGAATTCCTCAAACTTCTTATATTTCTTTCTTGGATATTTTCATCGCACGGGACTTATCACATCTACTACCACTGCTGCTTTCTGCATCTTATCTATGTTCACTGTCTCTAATTGATTACACCATTATGCTATGGGAACAATCCATACATTTCACACACAAATGCACACACGCACACACACATGCACGCACGCATGCACACACACGTTCAGTATACCTGGCTTTGATAAATCAAGTCTCCTCCACCACATCTTGGCTCAGTGACACATTAAGGGCCTAACAGGCATTTAGGGCAGGACGGATACAGATAGGGAATCACACCCAGCAGCTTCTTATGCTGACTACCATGTTATTTACCTCTGCCTACACTGCAGTCTGAACAAATGCACCACGATATTGTCAGAATGGTGCTGCAAGGCTATTATAGTTGTGTTTTTTTATAAAGACAGACTTTCAGCTTCTGGTATAGCTTATTCTGCACACATACCAAACACCTCACCATGGACGTACACTCACTACTCTCCTTTTAGAGGTGCACCTATCACGTTTGGTGCATTTGTAAGTGTAAGGCTACAGACTACAGCCCGGTGTTGCCACGCACAGTCCCACTCATCGATGGTTGGTTTCTGACCACAGGACCACCGCTGACCAGATTATATTTTGGTTGCAGATTATTCTCAGCAGCGACACCGTCAGTGCCACGGGCGGAGTGGTCCGTGTTGCACTGGTGTGAGTGGACGAGGCTCCCAAGTGTTGCATTTTACATGCCACTGCTGGACTGGGAGTAGTCTCCACCTAAAAATGCCCTGCCAACAGCAGACATGTAACATAAAACTGCTCACCGATGAAGAGGATGGCTACCACAAATCCTGCATAGCAACAGATGGGCTGCGGTCTCTAAATACAAACCTACAAATTATTTCTATTTATTGCATTATTCTAAGGGGTTGGTTGTGCGTGCTGCCCTTACATTTCAGAAACAAAGTGGAGTTGATAACACCAAAAATTAAATAATAAATGTTGTCCTTGATGTTGATACTGTATTTTATTATGGTACTATTGATGCTAAATCCTTTTTATGTAAACTGCTCCATGGTGGGTACAGGTTGCTACCAAAAGAGTCTGACTCATGGATTAAATGAACAGTCTAGCAGGCTGTTCTGAATCATGATTAACTCTGTTCCAGTGAGAGTTCATCTCTCCATGGTAAACATGTTGTAGATCATTACATAACCCTTACCAGGGATGTCTTTATCATTGCCTGCGAGAACTTGGCCAGTGCCTGAGGAACCTATATGAATTCAGCATGTATCTCTACCCTTCCATGCTTTGGAAGCTTTGCCACAATCAATACGTCAGACCTCTTTCAAGCGTCCCCTCTCACTCTCTGTTCATCTCCACTTACCTCCAGAGACAATAAGCTTAGATCCCAACGGTAGACAAGAATCGATGCAAAATGCAGGAAGCACAACTAGTTCTGACACAAAGATGCATTTCTAAAAATGTTTATCTCTTTCAGCAGCTGTTGCCGACTTGCCATTGACTGGATTCACTGGTGAGATCTATAAGATTTTCTGCATGGGCCTAGAGCGTGATAAGCAAAGCACCCAACGAGCAGCATCGTTATCTCCTATAGAAACTCAACCTGCTACTGCCCACGAGAACAGGCTGCTCAAGTATAATCAGGTAAATCCCAATTATACATGCAAATTAGTAACGTTTATACATGTATTCAGTTTACGCCCAAATACTCAAAACACCAAAATCTAAGAAAGCTGAGAGAGAAAAACAATACAGATCTCTACTAGTGGCAGTTTCATAATTAATATTAAGTATGATAAGAGTGTAATTGCATTCAGTATAGAGCAAGCTAAATGTTTCTGCAGAGATAATGCTCTCTAAAGCGGTGTTTTTGTCATTTTAATAGCATTTACTGAAGGTCAGTAGGATTATTCATTACCCACAGTTCTGCATAACCTTGAAAGATCTAATGTGCAGGCTACACAATTAAAATAGACTTTAATGGTGATTAGGATCATATTAGCAACTTGTGGCCAACTGCAGGCCCTATTCTTAGCTTCACCCTAGTCTAAAAAAACAACAGCATGTTCAGAGAGCTAACATGCCTGTCAGAATTCATATCCATCTGCTTTCATATGTGCAGATAGGCCCCCAGATGGCAAAGAGACCCACTGGTTCACTGGTGTTACTGGTAGGTTACTGGTTCAAGTCCCAAGAGGGGCATTGATGATCAAATGAATTAATAACCAGGGAGTCTAAAGCTTGTTGAAGATCACTGCTGTTGTCTTTGAGCATAACACTTAACCCCACTTTCCCCCACCCATGAGAAGCAAAGGCATGTCGCTTCTCACCTTTAGTTCACTGCTGTTAATGAGCAGTGCAGCTTACAGCTCGCTTGGACAGACTTCCTTATGTTACGTAGCTCAGCTATGCACCATGGCAATCTCTGAGCAATGCATTAAGACAGCATGCAGAACACTACAGCAGATAAAACAGGACATGTGGATCGAGGTTCAAAACCCTTTAAGGGCATCCTCCCCTCAGAGTTAATCACTTACTGAAGATGGCTGACATAAGATGACATTCATAATGAAATTTGGGAGAAGGTCCTCTCCTATATATTCTATTGGTTTTGAACTAGTGCACCTCACCCATTATAACCAATGGGGTCAGTTACAAACTAATAGGCCTAAAGAATAGCTGAATCTAAAGAGATATTACTTATCCGTGACACCAGCATGCTTATTTGCAGTTCACACATAACAGATATGTACATTCACCTGAACTTAATACAATTCAGTTCGTGCCAATGCCACAGTATCATAGCACACCACCTCGTACTGATTTAGCATAGTACTATTTATACATATAAGCCATAATAACGGATATAGCTAGAATCAAATTAATTCAAACAACAGACCAGAAATTAAACAAGAAACGATGTCTGAGACATGAAGAATGACAGTGTCCATTCATTTTTTTGAGTGACAGTCATATTTACAAGCCAATCAGAACTTTTCCTGATTGGTACACATGAAAGGAATGAAGGAGGTCTGTTAATGGGTCACAGCACAAGGCCAAGTGGGGCCAGCAGGTCTGCTGACCAGAGGGCTGGAAGAGTTTAAACTGTTCCGGAACTTGGACAGGTCTCATGTCCATATGGTACTATAGACTGACAGAAAGTCAAGATTTGGTTTTGGCGGAAAAGGCCAAGGTACCAGCTGGGCGTACCATACAATCCATACCATACTCTACTACACACTGTAGCTGTGTCAGGAGTCCTGGCCCTGCAACACTAACAGGAATTCACAATACGACTGATTCACACGAGAGTAGTAAATGTTTCATCATTATCAGCAAATATTCAAGTGTAAGATTGGTCTTTTCTTCTGACCTATCATGCAGGGCAATTAGACTGGAAGCTAAAGTTCACAAGAACATTTTGAATACAAGAAAGGTCTCTCTGAGGGGTAGCTGAGATTGCTTTTACAAAATGGCCTTTTGTGAACCTCCACAGGGGTCTGGTTGAACAGAAGTTTCTAATTGCTTGTGTTATCCGCTGTGCATTTGTGTCACAGAATTTAATGAAGTGTGTTTCATGCTTGCTCTCTCTCTCTCTCTCTCTCTCTCTCTCTCTCTCTCTCTCTCTCTCTCTCTCTCTCACACACACACAAAGATAAATAAGATACATTTAAGAATGTTGGGCTTCTGCGATTTCTTCATCTCCTTAGTTTGATTGTTGGCAAGGCTATGTATTCTAACTTATTACTATATATTATGCATTAATGGAAACATAATTACATTTTGGATTAATTAAATCTTGTCTTATAAATGGGTATCGTGGCTTACCCGTAACTCCTTTGGGTAAAACACATTATTAATTCATTAACGGGATAGACTTACAGCCAACCACATGCATCTTGCAACTCTAAGCACGTTTGTCAAAATGCAAAATCGAAAAGCATGACTTGAGCAGTTCTCAGAACAGTAAGAGACCTTTCATTCTATACACTGTAAGCGAAGCGTTTGAACCCTGGCCTATCCATATCGAAATTTGAAATAACCTTAATAACAAAATTGGACTGAAACTGGTATCGCTTCCTGCCGCGCGCCAAGCGATGCGATGCCCTATTCTCTGCGGCATAGTTAAAGAGCTGTATAGTAAATCATGCGCTGCAACATACCAAAGGCGCAGTGGTGAGACTCCAGTCTCCTTGTATATTTAAACCGTCTTCCTTTACCTCGCAAAAGACCCAGGTCTGCATCGGCTGTAACTGACGGGGGTTCTGATGCGCTAACACTGGAGGCGCGGCGGCTGATGGGGGATGGTCAACGAGGGGACTGCTGTTACATATTAATGATTTTCTTTAGAATACCACCCCGGACACTAATAACTAAACTCCAAAACATAGAAAACCATTACAACTGTAAATACTTTATACTGTGTATAAATTAACTTCTTAAGCAACACCCTCTAATGGATACTTTTAATAATGTTAAAAATCCCTTTCGTTCAACTGTCTTCACTGCGTTCTCTTCTTTACAATAACTTCCAAGATCCTGTAGACCTGGGTCAGTTTATTACGCCAGTAGGTTTTTTTTTATTTTAACACGTTACCACTTCTCCGTTAACGCAAAAAACGAGGATAAAATAGCGTGTTGCTTAAATATAACATATGCCTAAACTCCGGTGACCTGGTGGCCTAGCTTAATAATTTTAGTGAATTCAGCGGTGTTTCATCATATTCCATAATGTGGAATATTACCTTTATTTTAGAATTTCGAGATTCTAAAATAGATATTCTAAAATAGATCTAAACATTTGTGTAGAAATAACCTAATACTAACGTTAGATTATCGATTTAATGTAAATGCGAAAACGTCACCATTTCTTTCAGTGTAAACTGAAAGAACACTTAATTTTTAAGAATACACTTTATATGGCATGAGTTGGTCTTTCATTCTCACCTAAACCCGCCAAGCATTAACCTCCAGATCAGCAGATGGCAGTGCATAGTACGTGAAGCCATCAGAAATGCGCCAATAATACGAGAAAAACGACGGAAGCGGTCCTTTCCGGCTCCGGTCTCTCAGCAAGTCTAAAGGTAGGCAAAACCAGAAGACAATAAATCTATCTAAAATCAAAACGATCGTTGGTCATATTATGCTTTTTTTGTTGGAATATATAAAAGGAATACTTTAGAAATATAAACTTGTCAGTCTTTTGCAAAATTACGTTTGTATATTATATATTTGCGTGTCACATCGCTTTGCTAGCTTAGGCGGTAGTTAGCATGAATTATCAGTCATGCCTATTGCCGTGACATCAAACACCAACTGGCTATGCTATATATATATATATATCTTCTGTCACCATGGTCACATCTACACGGGTGTGATGTTTAGCGCTCTGCAAGCTCGGCAGCTATATTTAATAATGCAGTACCTGTATTGATACGCTAGTGCCAGGCTAAGTCGGCAGCTAACTTGCATAGCTAGTTGGCTAACGTTATGGCTTTCTGTCTGGAAGGTTCTTGGAAGTATTTAGCTAGCTCGCTGTTCCTAGTGTTGGTGAATGCGAATACAATAGCATGCCAACGTGATTGTCTGTTACGGATGATGGAGAATTAATGTTGCTCTGATAGTGGTGTGAAACAGTAAAGCATGTAGTTACGGGTAGAGAGGTCGCACACCTTTGATGTATTACACGAAATACTTCTGTAACGATCACTCGGACGCTCCTCTGGTTCTGCAGATGTTGATGCCCAAGAAGAACCGCATTGCCATCTATGAGCTCCTCTTCAAAGAGGGCGTCATGGTCGCTAAGAAAGACGTGCACCTGGCCAAGCACCCGGAGCTCGCGGACAAGAACGTGCCCAACCTTCACGTCATGAAGGCCATGCAGGTGAGTTTTCTGACATCAGTTTTGCATTGCGTGTTGCCCTGGATGGTGTACAGTGAAGAGCATTTTATATGGGATACTGCCCAGGGAAGACCAGGACACAGCACAAATGTATTGGGCTGTGCTGGCATTAAAATATAAAAAGGTGTCGCTGGATAAATAGCAAAGCGTTTTAGTGCTAAAAGCAGACCCTAAACCTAAAAAACCTAAAACTCTCAAAATGATGAAATGTCTTGAGCTGCCATCCAATGTTGTAGTTGATTTAGTGTCACCTTCCCAAGGTGATAGATATCAGGTCATCATTTTCCTGTGTAAAGCACTTTTCCTACATAAATAAACTTGGTTTGCCTTAAAAGATTTAATGATGGGACCTTTTTAAACAGATCTGTCTCGATCACAACAGTATTACAGTGATTGTAAACTAAGTCAGGAATGCATTTCTTCTACTAAAAAGAATGAGGTGCCACTGGAGACGAAGGTTTGAACCACAGGAAAAATGTGGTGATGCAACACTGAGGAGTTGGGGGGGGGGGGGTATCTGTTATCTGTACGTCATGTTCTGACCTACGTTAGGAGGATTCAGATCACATTTCATTGGCTCTGTGCTGCAGATTTTCCACCTTCCTTTTACAGAGAAGACAGGTGTCATGGCAGTGTGACCAAACAGGTACACTGACTGTTCAATTACCAGTGATTATATAACCAAGGACCAGATTTGGATTCAAGGCCCATGGTTCATTACCATGGCCAAAATTACATTTTAAATGCACTTCTTAGAGTACATATTATAATGAATTGTGAATTATATTTGTCCCTTCCTTGAATTTGTTTGAGACATCAAGATCACTTGTTTTGTTGTCGTCATATGGCAAAATGTGGTTCAGTTAAGTGAGTTAAACCAAATGCTCTTGAAATTGACTGATGTAATTTTACATCTTCCAGTAACACCCTTAATCTTGCTGCAGGAATATTTACAGTTCTTTATTTCCTGGAACTTTACTTTAAGAAGTGTCTGTAATATGGCACCCGGAACCTAGATGTTTACATTCTTTGTAACAGTATTCCTTGTTTATTTTGTGTAAAAATGTTACTCAACAAAACGTAAACACACCTGGTTGTAGCTAGCACTACGATTCGCGAATAGAACAGCAGTTAAGCTGTGCTGTTCTTTATCCTTCTGGTGGTCTGACGTCCCCACACAGTTTCAGCTCTAACCTGCTCCAGGGCCCCTAAAACTGCTCACCTGCCCATTAAGCCCCTGTGTGTCTTATCAGGTGTGCTAGAACGGCAAAACCTTGACAGTACAGGGCAGTGTGTGGCCAGGAGTAGAGATGAAAACCCCGATCAGATGCATTCATTTTTAAGCCTTTAAAAGCATTAAGGTTCAAGTTGTAGGAATGAATCACTCTGCAGGTCTTTCTCCTCAGATTGACAGATCTTGCTTTGGTGCCATTGGCAATTTTGACCTTTTCAGAAAAGTAAAATTTTGTCCAAGGTTTTTAATCTTTGGTGGGTTTCATATGTCGTTAAAGCATTCACATCTTGTTTATGAAATTCAGGGATGTCCAATTATGATGTTATGCAGAGTGAAGACTACCGTAAAAACAAATATTTGTCTGCCAAAGGCAAGTGAAAGTTATTTGAGTAAGCGACACTCCTAAATGTCTCGTCTTTACAGTCTCTGAAGTCCTGCGGGTATGTCAAAGAGCAGTTTGCCTGGCGCCACTTTTACTGGTACCTGACCAACGAAGGCATCCAGTACCTGAGGGACTTCCTGCACCTGCCACCTGAGATTGTGCCCGCCACCCTCCGTCGCCAGACCCGTCCTGAGACAGCCAGGCCACGCCCTAAGGGTAAGGCTAGTCACGTTTCTGCCTTTTGACTAGACCGACTGTTTTAAATAAACGAGTAAATCGTCTTTCTCTCGTCAGGTCTGGAAGGAGAGAGACCCGCGCGTCTGGCGCGTGGAGAGGGAGACAGAGATGCGTACAGGCGATCTGCTGCTCAGCGTGAGTTTTTCCTCCTCTGCCTGTGTTAACTGCAGTAAACCAGTAATCCACCCCAGCGTTTGCAGTGTCTCACTCTGGCACAATGGCTCTGTTTGTGTAGCTGGTGCAGACAAGAAGGCTGAAGCAGGTGCAGGAGCTGCTACAGAATTCCAGTTTGTAAGTACTACTACACCTTGTTTGTCTGTCTGTGTGTGTGTGTGTCTGTGTGTGTTGGCATGTTGTTGTGATAGTACTGTGAATTAGTTGTGCAATACTGCCCCAATCTCATTCAAGTATAAATTTTCATATCCAGAAAATGATGCATAACACATTATAGCGCATTTTCTATAAAAGCAATCAAATTGAATGACCGATTTCTTATTACGTTTCATTTGATACTTGACAAATATGCTGATGACACTCAGATCTATATCTCAAACAATGGCTGAGCCCAAACTTTAAAACCCTGCTAAAACTCTTTTCTTACAAGTCCAAAACACACACATTCTAAGCTAATTTTACATTTACTTTTGATGGTGTCTTTCATCCTCATTGGTTGTTTGCAACCTCGGTGTGCTATTTGACTCCTGCATCTCCTTCCAACTGCACTTCAAGTCAATTGTCAAAAGTCTTTCTTCCACCTCCGTAACATCGTTTGCATTCGGCCTGTGCTTACCAAACAAGACACTGAAATCCTTGTGCATGCATTTGTTTCTTCTCCTTATAGGCATTCCCAACAAAAAATAAATCCACCTACTTCATTATTTTCAGAACTCTGCTGCCAGATTTGTCATGTTAAAAATCTGCCCACACTACACTGGCTTCCTGTCTCACTTCGCATACAATTCAAACTGCTATTGCTCACCTACAGATCCCTGCATGGTCTTGCTCCCCGTAACTGAACTGAACTCCTGCACCCATATTCTCCTACCCACTCACACAGGTCTTCTAACGTTGGCCTACTTTCTATCCCAAAGTTTAGATTGGTCTCCGTGGGTGGTAGATCTTTTAGCATCTTGGCCCCAAAATTATGCAATATATGACAACAATCTCTCTTTGTCCTTGTCTCTCAACCTTCAATTCTGGACTTAAAATGCATCTTTTCTCACATTTCCAAACTCTGATGTAATATGTGCTGTTTTGTTTTCCTGTGTTAAACTTGATTTTGTCTGTTTTGCCTGAAGTTCTTTGATATATTCTGTCGATGTTTTCTGTTTTCTCTATGGAAAGCTACATTTAGTGTGATGGTTTACAAATTAAACTTGTTACTTCAACTGTAGTTGTAAATATTCCAAAAAATTTTCTAAAATATCAAAGCCACACAACAGTAACACTTAACAGTAGACCTGTGTTTATTTTTCTATTGTCACATGACCCTTGTGTGAACTACTAATGGGGAAATTCATTTTCTCTCTTTCTCTCTCATAGAGAGGTGGTTTTGGACGTGGTCGAGGACAACAGCCACAGTGATTTTCCACATGCTCTGTATAATAAATTTTTGAAAACAGATTTGGACCTTGTCTTCAATTTTCACAAAGAAACATGATTAATATTGTGCATCTTGTATTGTAATGGGAGTGTGCAGGTAGGGTGTTTGTGACCCAGTATATTGTTGCACTATGAGACTGAGAACAGGCCAAGGCAATTGCCACATTAGTTTTTAGCTGAAACATTGACACTCACTCGGTTTGAGTGGATGGCATTTACTAGCAGAACAAATCTGTCCACTGAAGATCACATTTGAATGCAAATGTAGTATTTTAATATATGGATGAAATGCCAAAACTCATCCATAGTCTGCAATTGGTGGCATAATGTAATTGAAACTTTTGGTTTTAACGTTTATTGGCTTTATCCAATCTTACTGAATTGTACTTCAGTTGTGATTCGTACCTTGTGCAGTTTCATCTGTAAATATTTGGCAACTAAAAATCTTTAGGAAGTAGTTTGAAGTGGTTTTTCTCTTAAGTTTTAATAACATAAAATAGCCATTATGTAGATCCTACAACACTGGACATTTTAGTACTTGAATCATTAAAGTTGCCATGGGTCAGTTATAGAAAAACATGACTGATATTTGAACCGCATTAAAAGGTTTCATTTTGTTGAATGGAACAGTAGAAAATATTTACAAATCCATGATTACGCGGTGGTGTGTCGTTCACAATCCCAGACGGGGGACACCGAGTGCTTGAAGCTCACAGCATATAGAATTGCACCTAAACTGCAGTTGGAAGCAACAGCAAAAAAAAAAAAAAAAAGTCAGGAGACTCATGAAATGGGTTTCCATGGCAGAGAAGACTAAACTCAGTGTAATGTCAAGTGTCGGATGGAGTGGTATCTGACACCACTCGATCTGACATTTGGACTGGACTCTGGACCAGTGGAAATGTCAGCTGATGTGATGAATCATGATTTGCTACCTGGCAATCTTATGAACTAATCTTGGTTTGGCTAATGGCAGAAGTCTATCTATTGGAATCCACAGAGTCAGCCATCAGGTTTGGTGATAGTATAACAGATAATGGTCTACAGCTGTTGTTCAAGGCTTGGGCTAGCATTGGTTCCAGTGAAGGGCAATGTGTCTGTAACATAGTACATGGTTTTGGAATGGAAATGTTCAACATGCTCAGAGGTGTGAAGTTTAGGTGTCCATATACTTTTGACCTAAATGGTAATGTATGTGCTAAGAGCATCTGCCAAATGCTGTAAACATTGGCTTGACCATGTTGGAAGGCAAGGCAGGTATTCTTTCAGATAGAAGAATATTTTAAGTGGCTTGTGCATCCAGTGTAGTGAAGGCAGGGGAGCATGGCCGGAGTTTCTAGAACTTTCTCTGAGGAATTGAGGACATTTTACTTTGCCCTTAAGTGTGTGCAGCATAAATGTAAGCAGAGTCACCAACATGATGTGAAATACTGACGTTTATTGGTTGGCACATTTATATTACATTCTCATACTGGTATATTCCACAATCCCAAAATCACAAAGTAAAGGTTCCAGTGAAGGGTACGCGAGTTCAACTGAAATGGTCACAGCTTACGGGCTGGATGCAACACGTCTTGTTCCATTTTCCTTCTTTAAGGTTGGATTCTATAGGCCACATTCCAAAATCAGCAATTAATTCAGGACATGTAGAAAGTGGGGTTGTTGTTCACAGGGTCTAATGCATTATGCCGGGCTAGTCTTAATAAGGTGCGATAGAGGTGACTCAGCCTAGTGAAATCTATAGGTGTAATGCAGGCAAATGCAATTCAGAATCAATATTCCTGTTTAGCATTTTACAGAACCCAAATCTTGCAAACAGGACTCCACAGGCTGAGTGAAATCTGGGTTAGTCAGGACAACACTGTGTGATGTCCACAAGCTTTTCCATGCACAGGATATATTGATTAGTCAGAAATTCTATATCATACAATGTTTTACATATTTGTATTGTGCTACAGGCAGTACACAAGACAGCCCATAAAAACTGTTGCACCTTTTTGACAATAAAGACAAATGTTAAAAAGGTTAAGGTAGTGATGAATTTACCTTTAAATGAAAAAATACATATTGCATAAATCTGATTACATTTTTTTTCAGTTGCACTTAAGCCAAAAAGCAACTGCTAAAACATAATGGAGGTTTAGGACTTCCATATTAGCCATTACTTTTCAGCTACATTAGCATTGTAGCCATTGTGCAACTAGCTGGCTAATTAACAATATTTGAAGTGGGTGAAGATGTGAAAATGTATGTAACTTTGTTTCAACACCCAACCCCCCCAAAAAAACAAGACAGTTCTGTCAGGTAATATGGGGGGAAATTACATTTGTGGAAAGAAGCATTTATCACCCTCCAGCAACACATTACGAAAGTTGTGACTTTAGTGTTTGATGGATGGACATAACAGGCTTGCCATGTAAACAAAATTGGTAATTACAATCATACGTAACTGAAAATATTGAATTGATTCAGCTGAAATTGTGGCCTACACTAAGATGATGCCTGACTATATTAATGGTCTCTTTGCTTGCTAAAGAACAACCAAACCCTTAAAATTCCTAATCAGGATCCTTTGCATTGGCAAAATTAATAACTACATAAGCTGTTTATATAAATAAAACAAGTTGTGAGGAGGAAAAACAAATCAAAGACAGTGTTAACTCATGAAGTAATGAACATGCAGAAATCCATTCAAACCAAACCAAGGGACTGTGACCTCTCTTTAGCTGCCAGTTCACTACAACATGGTGCTAACAGCAACCCAATAAATACCCAATAAGGACAGAATCCCAAACATCCTTGCTTGGGGCTTTAACAGTTTCATCGCCAATAACCAGAAACTCATAATGGAGTACCATACCCAAGCCACGTGTACTGTACTTTGTATGTTTGTGTTTGATCTACTCAGAAAGGGAAGGAAAGGCTGGCTGGCTATCTACAGTGGCTCCAGATTCACAGTACTGTGCCAGATGCTGCTTGCCCTCAGAAGGACAGCCCAGCCTGGCTTACACAACTTACTAGGCAAATAAAGAGGAAAAGAGGGGGAAGAGTTTACATCTCAGAAACACCTTCATACACATTCCAGTAAGGTCTCATCTGTGCAGGGCGCGTGTAGCTCTGCATCTTGTGAGGACAGCATGTTTGTTCTTGATCTCGAGCAGGCGTGGGGCACTCAAGCGGAAATGTAGATTTAACACTTTAAGAAAAAAAAAAAGGACTACAGCAAAGATCAATAAGGGCTACGTAGCACCTTTCTTTGCCCAAATCGAAGTTTAATAACTTCTACTGAAAACCACAATTAACCAGAGGCAGCATAGACTTCTTGTGCAGCCAATATGAGCCTTTTTTTTTTTACAAGCTTAAAACAACTGGGAGTACTAAGGCGTGTGGGTTTTCTGGTGGAACATCTGATTTTTGCACCAAAAATTGTCTACAAATTTCTGAACTTGAAATTACCCAGTGTGCTTTGTCTTGGATATATAGAAAAGTTTAGATGTGAAGCCATATTCATCACTGCCCTACCAACTCGTTGTGTTGGGCCCATGTTCAGTTAACACTTTTGCCCTGGACTGAAAACACCGCTCAAAACGTGTCGGTTTCGTCCATGACACAAAGAGGAAGATCTATATGGTATGTGCCCAACAAACTGGTCACTTCTATCCGTCAACAAGCGTAACAGAACTAAAAACCTTGTTGTACAAATCATGCTGGTTTTATTGGTTTAGTCACTGAAAATGAATTAAAATGGGATTTTAATTAGTAACTGTTTACCATTACAAATGTATTATTACTAGTTTTACAAGACCTTTTCTCTCTATACACTTTTGCCATCGGAATATTGAAATCAACGGACCTCTTCGTATTCTGAACCCGTAGGACTCACCGCTAACCACACAAAGCACACACATGCTCCTTCAGCCTTTGCACTAGGAGTTGGGTAGATTTTCAAAGTTAAACTGACATAAAGGGGTAGCCCACTCAAAACACACTAGCCCAGCAAACGAGTGTCACAAAGCTGGGGCGGGACACACGCCCTCCGCTGCTCATGGCAACTGCTGGCTGTTCCTGCTCACTTAGCTTCATTAGCTTTTTGGGTCAAACCACATTTTTAAAGTCAGCCCGTTCCCAGATCTGGACTCCACACTCTAGTCAGCAAGCATAATTAAGCTCTCTGCATTTCTTCGGTTCATTAGATATTTACAGAACGGCAAGAAGGGCAAAAGGGGAGAAAGAAGGATTACTCAGAAGACCTACTGACACCAAATACAGTTTGAACATTCATCAGATCACCCAAACTCGTAAGACAAATAAATATCAGTGCTCATGCAAAACAACTGACTTCTCACGGTTCCCTCCAGTCAGGCAGCTCAGCATTTCTTTTCACTGTGGGGGCAGTTCCGAGAACAAAATACACGCTATCTCTCTCTCACACACACACACACACACACACACACACACACACACACACACACACACACACACACACACACACACACACACACACACACACACACACAACACACACACAAAAACATGCTCACTCATACAGGTTAATGAACGCGTAAAAATATTGAAAGCCTCAAGCGTAAGCACTAGGCTATGTGTATTTACATCACAACAGTAAAAAGTAGTTCTTGCATTCATTTAAACTCACACTTGGGCCACATAGAGGGCACTAAAGAGAAGATGACAAAGTGGAGGAAGGGGTCATCATGCAACTGTCCATTCAGAAGGGGGCAGGGGAGGGAGGCGGGATCAAGAATAGAGAGACAAACATTACATTTACAAAACAGGTTTTGAATATTTACCCAACACTTTGTCAAGTTTTGTGCCATTTCTCTGGCACTCGAAAAGGGTTGGCAAGGCAAACCATTTATTAGAGAGAAAACGAAGAGAGGAAAAAGGAGAGAGAATACTGAAAGAATAAGAGCGAGAGTGGTGGCGGAAGCATCCGGAGTGTCAGTATTGTGTATTAGTTATCTGATATCAGAGACGGAGCTCTGATTAATGTTGTAGGTGGGCGAAAGGTCTTCGCCTATCGTGGCCACAAGGGGCGTCCCGTTACTTGTCAAGCAGCCCTCCTGCAGGGCCTCGAAGTAGGTGGCCTGGACCGGCTTGTGACACTGCAGCACCTGTATGGCATCGTCTATTTTAAACCATTCCCTTTTTCTCCCTGTCAACAGACGAAGACGCACAGTGCTCTCCGTGAGGCCAGCTGCCACTACATTAGTATACCATGCAAGGTACTGTATACATAAGCAGAATGGAAACTTACCCAAGACGGCCATATGTGAATATCAAACGGTTCGTTACTTGAGTCCACAAATCAAACACTTAGGAGTGCTCTATAAACTACTCTCAAATACTTACCAATGTTTACAGAGTCCTCCCAGTCTTCCAGTACTTCTTTTACGATGAGAACATACACGTATGTCCTATGTTTTCTATCTCTGTTCTGAGTAAGAAAAAAAAAGTCATTAAAAATGTATCAATGTTCAGATAAGGCAGATAAGGAAGGAATTGTTTCGACATATTTTGGCAATATGCATTTCACAGCTGCATGAAATACTCCAGTGACTATTTCACGTCGCAGTGAAAATACACTATATTGCCAAAAGTATTCTCTCACCCATCCAAATGATCGGAATCAGGTGTTCCAATCACTTCCATGGCCACAGGTGTATAAAATTAAGCACCTCGGCATGCAGACTGTTTTTACAAAGAAAATGGAAGTGTTTGGGAACGACAGCAACTCGGCCACGAAGTGGTAGGCCACATAAAATGACGGAACGGGGTCAGCAGATGCTGAAGCACATAGTGCGAAGAGGGCGCCAACTTTCTGCAGAGTCAATCACTACAGACATCCAAACTTCATGTGGCCTTCAGTGTGCAGAGAGCTTCATGGAATGGGTTTCCATGGTCGAGCAGCTGCATCCAACCCATACATCACCAAATGCAATGCAAAGCGTCGGATACAGTGGTGTAAAGCACGCTGCCACTGGACTCTAGAGCAGTGGAGGCGTGTTCTCTGGAGTGACCAATCACGCTTCTCCATCTGGCAATCTGATGGACAAGTCTGGGTTTGGCGGTTGCCAGGAGAACGTTACTTGTCTGACTGCATTGTGCCAAGTGTAAAGTTTGGTGGAGGGGGGGATTATGGTGTGGGGTTGTTTTTCAGGAGCTGGGCTTGGCCCCTTAGTTCCAGTGAAAGGAACTCTGAATGCATCAGGATACCAAGACATTTTGGACAATTCCATGCTCCCACCTTTGTGGGCAAGGTTTGGAGCTGGCCCCTTTCTCTTCCAACATGACTGTGCACCAGTGCACAAAGCAAGGTCCATAAAAACATGGATGACAGAGTCTGGTGTGGACGAACTTGACTGGCCTGCACAGAGTCCTGACCTTCTGGAAGAATGGTCAAAAATCCCCATATACACACTCCTAAACCTTGTGGACAGCCTTCCCAGAAGAGTTGAAGCTGTTCTAGCAAAGGGTGGACCAACTTCATATTGAACCCTACGGATTAGGAATGGGATATCACTAAAACTCATATGTGAGTCAAGGAAGGTGAGTGAATACTTTTGGCATTATAGTGTACTTTAAGACAAGTAACAACCTTGGTGAGAGACTAGAGAAGGACCAGCCAAGCTAAGATTACTGCTGCACCTCCCACTCACCTACGCTACAGCCGTACTGTATTGTGCAATACAATGTAATGAAAATATGTTCAATGCAGCCAGACTCTTATACAATGCTCTATGTCTCTGTCTTTTATGCTTCCTAATTTTATGGTGACTAATGTTTTATGGTCTTACAGCATAACAGTATGCGATAATGTTTTTTTTCATCAAGGCCAAGGATGAATTTTCAGGATACTATGGAAGAACTAACTTGAGATTAATTAAATTTGACAAACACCTTAAAGGAGGGTTCCTCCTCAAGAAGCCGTTATTAATAATGCTCACTTATTTCTCAGTATTATTAAGATGTGATTAATAACTTAAAATCTTGCTTTGTTTTGGGGTACTTGGACATTATTGAATAAATGGAAACATTTCATACAGAGCACTCCTATATATGCCAAAAAGCATTATACAGGCATTGTACTTCTGCACCATTAAATAAACTCTAGCTTGTTTATATCTTATAGATTACACACATTCTGTGAAATTATATTTAGAAAGATTCACTGATAGTTTTACACAGGAGCCCTGACAATGGACTCTGCATTGTAATTTTGTATTTGATGCTGAACCAGGTATCAGGTATTTTAGAGCATAGCCAACATTACAGTTGTACAGGTGTGATCTAATACTGGTATCCAAAACATGAAGTTGTCTTGCACAAAAGCAAAAAACATCTGTGTGGCTTGTGAAACCATAAATAAAAATCTGCCATTGTGCACCTTACCTCAAATATTCCTACTAGTCGTCCTAAAGTGCCCTTGACTCCAGCCTGTCAGAACAAAAATAAGTAATTTTCAGTGCACAAAGAAGACAGGATGAAGATCTGATGAACAGAGCGAGCAATTCATCTGACAAATGTAGCGATAAACTGCTCATCTGATACCACTACCCATCACCTCAGCATTCGTGACAAATGTAAATCACTGGACTGGCATTTTCTGCAGACACCCTGTTGAGTTAAAGTGTGTATGTGAGGGCAAAATAATGAAAAAATGATTTGTAGATCAGACAACTCATTTATCAAATCACATTTCTTTATGTTCTGTCACTCTGTACATCACTTCTCCTCATATGACAGCATTTGTTTAATACAACTCAAGTTATGAGAGACCAAGGCTGAAGCTGGCATACAGTGTGCATGATTCCTGAAGTTGGTGCTTTTTAGCGAGGTAGAGGTAAATCATTCTTCCAAATCATTCTTCCAAATCCAAAATCATTCTTCCAAAGGTACGGTCTAGTTCTCGAGGTACCAATGCCATACACAAAGCAACAGAGATAAATGGTTGTTTTCCATTTCAGACACACTATAAATTTTACACAGAAAATGTTGCAAGAGTTTTAGCAATCAAAAACAACAGCTGGCAACATAAAGAGTGGCGTGTCTCTCACCAGAACACTTCAAATCAAGCAGGTTTACAGAGTAGTACAAAGTCAGAGCCCAGTCAAAAACACTGCTCTTTTTATGACTGAGATTAATTCGATGTTTTACGAGCTGTGACTTGCAAGTAACCATTTTAAGCACTATGTTACTGACCTAAGTTATTGTGCACATCGTGATACACAACATATTGTTTTGAAAAGTACAGCACAACTCTGGCCTTCTCCTCCCCATTGGCGTCCCTATTAAATTACACAAATCTTAGAGGAAGTATCTTAAGCAGCACGTCTTCTGCATTTCAGAAATGTCGCCATGATTTATACTTAGGCCGACCTTCTGAGAGACCTCCTGACCTCCCCAAAAAGAATCATAGGCACCTTAGGTTGGAAATGACTACACCGTACAAATTCCACAAACTGGTATTCCAGCATAAAATGGCAAGATGTATACAAAGCATAGAAGTCTGCATTCTGTGGGGTCTAATAGGAGATTTAGCCTGGAGTTGCTGCTGGAATCCTGCCTAACTGACGCAGTGCCAGGGTGTAGAGTAAAGTGCAATGGTTAATCTGAGTTTAATGCCCTTTAACACTACACTGTAATGCAATACTCCTTTCCACTTGAGTGATGTATATAACTGCATATACCAAGAACCTACACTCAGAACACTGGGGTTAGCCTAGTGTGGTCCTAAAGATATAATCTGACATTTTAATTGGACACTGAGCAATGTTTTTAACTAGGCATACTAACAACTTTAGAAATGAATTTGTATTTCAATTAATATGAAAAATATGCATGGCTTTATTAATTTTGCCCTTATGACACTTAAGAATTGCAAATTTAAAAGTATTTGCAGGTTTTAAGGTTATATTGTATGTTTTAAATTCACTAACTACAGCTGTGCAAGTATAAACAATATTATAAAAATAGTACGAGTTAGTAATAAAGCAAAAAACACGCATTACACATTGCAATAATAATAATTATTATAATTATAATAATAATACTTTATCATGTTTTATTCCAATAACATTTAACAGTAAATAACAGGACTGACCTCTTCACAAACTTCTCGGACAGCAGCAACATTAGGCTCTTCCTCGGGCTCCATTCCGCCTCCTGGAACGATCCACTTGTCCGGATGTCGACTGCTGCTCACCAACAACACCTGAATAAACAAACACTGGCCAACTAACTGACAATACAGCTGACCCGGCAGGATTGATTTCACACAAAACGTGTCATATCCCCAGAGTCTGTCAAATCCCTTTACAAATGCGAGACAGATAGCTAGCTGGCTAGGTACCTTTGTTGGTCAACAATACTGAAATAAATCGTAGCGATATCCATTAAAATTAGGACGTCAATTTGACAAGTTAACCGTGCGAGTGATTAGTCACAAGAAGTTAGCCAGTTAGCTAACGCTAGCTTACTATCCTAGAGTGTTGCTGCAAGTCCGATCGCTAGCTAGATGGTTTGCTAAAGCTCATGAGTTCACTACTTAGCGAGTTTAATCATACAGTTCTCGGAATGTCAAAATCCCGAATGAAAATAGCTTTAGTCAGCTACTGGCTGAAGAGCCGAACCGCTAGTCTACACGGCTGTAGCTATAGCCAGCTGGCCAGCGCACACAGCGGTCGTCAATAAGTAGCGTTACGTCAGTGACCCAGCTAGCTAACCAACTATGCTAGCTACACTACAGATCTTTTGTTTGTTTGGTTTATTTGCGTAGCCGCCTCACTGAAACATCATCACACAGAGAGGCCTGTTTTCATTTCGCAGTGATCCTGGTCGATAAATTCATATGGCACCATCCAGCAATTATTTAACTAGCGAATAACAGCTAGCTGTGTAACCAAGACGAAGCTAGCTTGCCAAGTCAGAATACTGCTATGGAGCATTTTCAACTAGCTCTCCAGCTGACAGACATGGATAGCGCTCTGGCTAACCAGAGTCGGCAGATAGCTTAGCTGTCATTTTCATTGACAAAACCTCGCTAGCTGCTATCTGGCTACCGTTACCTTGCAAGCTAGCTGGCTACCGTTAGCTAGCAAGCTAGCCAGCTACCTATCATATAGATTTACCGTTTGCAAGTCGAATCACAGCACACACGATTTCTCGTTCAAGTCAAAAACGTGTATTTACAGCCTAGTTACACTTTACAGCACTTAACAATTTATTGATTAGAGCACTTATATCATGGCCCATACAATCCCTACAGTTCACATCCCCGGCCTCACCTCTTCCTCGGTCTCGCTCCTGAAGCACAGGCAAGCGGCCCTTTTCTTGTAACCATCTCCATCATATGTGCGAGTTTGGTTAGACTTCAGCTTCATCATCTCGATACGTTAGGAACGAGTATCAGAGCTTGAACCTCCAGGAGATGACACAGCTTTAGACGCAAAGTTTACTGATGGAAACCCCGCGTTTTCAACAAAAGAAGTAAGTTCTTCTACGCTTCATTTTTCCAAAGCCAAGCGCATCTTAAGCATAGACGCCATTACTGAAATTACTACGCTGTGCGCGCAAACCCATCCGCTGTGAATGCCTCTGCGCTAAGAAAATTACGTAGCCAGTTTGCAAAATCGAGCCTATTACGAGAATCTCTGCTGTCTAAACAGAAGCCTCTTAGGATAACCTGCAGTTCTACTTGAATTCAACCTTATACATGTACGACCTAGCACTCCCAGGAACACAAGAAGACGCAAAATGTGAAAATGTATTTTATTAACAACACAACATGCTACACAGGTACAATTTAATCCCCAGTTAAACGTGAAATAAATAGCCTGTATATCCTGCCGCTGCATAAACAAAATGTTGTATAAGCCTAAAAAAAGGTTCGTATACAATTATTCAGCTGCTTCAAAAATAGGTGCACGGCAAAGGCTATTTTCGAGTGAAAGGATAAACATATTATATAAAGACGTTATCAGTGCTATCTGAACCTGACCTCGGTCCTTTGCTGCCTGTCTGTACACTGTAATTCCTGAGGTGGCTAATGCATATTGTTGCGATGGTTCAGAGAATAGGGATGGATGAAATATGCGAAGTAAGCCCAGAGTAAAAACAGTCATTACTACAACAAAAACGCGGGCTTGCCACATACACAAGCCATGGTACTGAGGTATTGTTGCTCAAGTGAGCATTATTTCACAAGTGTTCATAGTAAACTCCCAGTAGTATTTGGAGGGATCCATAAATTGGCAGTTGCAAAGAATTGTCTTTTATAGAGCTGTTTTGACTAAATACATGGTACTGAAGACTTTACTCATCATCAGTTTTCTTAGCGTGTCCTTTTGCTTGTTCCAGAAGACTCACCTGCTCGAAACAATTTTTGTGAATTTGTCAATGAAAAAAGGATCCAAGAATAATCCACTGAATTTGGTCGCAAAATAAATGCTACTGGAATGTACTTGAAGTGAGAATTACTATTGAAAAATCTGTCTCCTACTGAACTATTCCAATTGACAAACGCTGAAAATGGTTCATCGTAATCTAAACTCCTCATATGCATGGTCAGTTTATCTCTCGAAATACACACCTAACCGTCCACATTTTTCCCAATATGCAATAATCAAGATATATATATATAATGAAACTCTAATCAAATAAACTCTAGTTAGTTTATGCTGCAGGAGTATTAAAATCTTTAAAATCAGCTGCATTTATGCAGAAAGCCCTCCACTAAAACTATAGGACCACTACACATCACAGTCAAAACATATAGTTTGCTTTTTCTAATTCTACAACCCCAACCTTAGAAGCCACATAAACTACATAAAAGCCAACCCAACCAAAAGTAGGAAAGCACTCTGTAAGCACCATTAATGTACTAAACACATATGTATTCTAATTCACATATTTCTAAAATATCATTCCACTTTTACTGATTGTATTATAGAGAGACAGAATATTTCATGTACATCAGTCCTGTAAAGAAGTGGAAGGGAAATGATCAAACGACATTCCCCAGTTACAGACACAGGTAATAGAATAGTTAGTGGTGCCAGTTTGAGTGTCTGATTAAGAGGTAGTGTTGAGAATGAGGTAGTTACTGCTCCTCATCTTCATCCTCCTCCTCTTCTTCAGAGGACTCTTGAGATGCCTGATCGTCCTTTTCCTGTTCACAGAGCAGGATAATCATTCTGCACTTTATCATTCTACGACTTTATTTACATGGTACATAGCAAGTCCATATAAAGAATTGCCAAGACATTTTCACTGGATTATGAACTTGGATTATGACCTCACCTCCTTCTTGGGCTTCCCTTTTAGTTTCATGTCTGATGATGACACTGCTTTCTGTGGAAAGACATTGCCTTAATCCCAAACACAGACTTTGAATATATATTCCTATAAACCCTTCAAGCAGGTCATTGGCGTTTTTATGATTGTACAAACACGGAATGAAAAAAGGCTAAATAAACAAGTTACATTCAAAGAGGAATAACAAACCTGTTGTTACATAACATTAAAATACCAGTTGTGAACAATAGAGGGTGCCATCGCTGAGCAGGAAAACAGGTGGAGGGGGCAATGAGTTCATTGAGAGCTGTGACGTGGTGGGCGATAGACTGACATCGCTTACAGTTAGTAGGCCATATTACAATAGTTTAGTAAGAAACATGTGATCTCATTGCACTTAACACACACATGCGCGAGGTTGTGCGAAAAATTAGGTAATGAAATCCGCTCACTTTCTTGGAGGGTCCTTTGTTTTTGCTGCCTTTTGGCCGTCCTCGTGGTCTTTTTGGAACTGGGGAGCCACCAGATTCCTGGGATTGCAACAACAATATATATATATATATATATATATATATATATATATATATATATATATATATATATATATATATATATATATATAAGAACAAAATTTTGCGCTTTAATTATATATATTTAATACACACACGCACACCTTTAGTAGTGTGTACGTATTCGTAGGCTGTACACATAGGTCTAATAAAGTTCTACAGACCTGTTAGATTTTCAAGGAATGGGTGGCAGCAGGCTGTAGATGACTACGTACCATCTACGCGCACGTAGCGTAGCCTACTTCTCAACGAGTAATATTAGCTCGTGCTGTTTGTTACCTTTGGATGTTTCCTTGGTCTTCCCCGACCTCTCTTCTCCACTCCATCTTTTTCCTTCAGGGAAATGCTCTGTTTCTCGGAATCACTCATTTTCAACGTCACCTATTCGGAAAACAGTAGATGTAACTGTAGAGCTTTTTAAAACTTATGTATGGACAATTGTGGGTTAACGCGCTGTCACTGTACACTGATATATAATCAGTTAACGTCTACAGTAAGGTTTATGATGGTAGGTTAGCTACGAATAAACTATAAATGTATTGTCACACATGATACATAATTCACCCCGTTTGGAAGTATGATATAAACACGACAGCATACCATAAACTGGCTGTACTTGAACCGAAAAACCGCTATGTACTTGGCTCAGCCTTGCTGGTAAAAGACGATGTACGTTGCGAACAACGTCTATACCAAATGTATACACTGAGCGCTATGATTCAAAACAACGGCAAGAAAAGTATAAAACATGAACTTACATGCAGCGCTCGACACTTCTTGTTTTATGGACAAACGAATGAATTTATGCGCGTATTGTATCTTCAGTAGCCCCACCTCCAGTGCACAATGTCTTCTGATTGAATTAAAGGACAATAGACTACCCATTCGTTGGTATCGCTAGCGATGAAGAATGTCTAAATCCATGCAATAGGCGACCGTCAAATTATCATCTGAATGAAGCAAATGCGTCCTGTATTTGACGAATAAACAGAATTCAGAATCGCGTATACCGTGTTCAAGAATAACTGTGCCGCTATAATAATAAGCCAATCGCAAGCCAGTATGAGTCTCAGGTTGATAGGAAGAGAAAGGGGCGTGGTTTTCGCAGGCCATCTGTGTTTTGCCGAGGAAACTCCTATTAGCTTATATGAATCTTTATTAAACTGCTATATTAATGAGTCTATTTGCAGCAACAGTAGTAAGATGCTATATGAGTGTGGAGCCCCATTTGTTTCATTAAGTAATAAACGGACTAATTGGTATATTAAATGATATTTCATTTTTGAAATTGGATTATCTAAATAACTGTTAGATAATTTAACAAAGATTATTTAAAACAAAATTCAACAGAGAGGTCAATCAATCAATCAAGCCTTCAATAAGTTAATCATTCATTAATGAAATCATTCATAAATAATTCCATCAATTAAAAATTACTTTAAAAAGTAAAAACATTTTAAAAGCTATTGACAACTTATTACTTGTCATAATACATTTATCAAGTAACCTATTTCTTAATATACTTTTCTGGATTTTTTCTCATTTTTGATTCTCATTGCATAATCATTTTACTATTTCTTTAATATGTTTATCCTTCTTAAATTATTAATTACATATGAATGTAAATTGATTTAACAATTAATTTATATTATTTCAGTCAAGTATAGGTTAAGATTGAAATAATAATATTGTGGATACAATCAACAGAAATTAAGTTCTCACTCCATGATAAGAATGCAGGGCTCGGCAATCCAGGAAGGCCTCCGAACAGTGGAATATGGCAGAGAAAGACTGACCGGAAACAGAGAGGTCTGACGTCAGCCTGGTACCGCCATGACGCTCACCAGGAAAAACGAAAGGAAATCGACGACAATCAGTACGCTTCAACATCGCACGCTCATATAAAATGCAGTATTAATTTTCAGACACCGGTTCGCCGACGCTAAAGCCACGCAGCAGTCACACGGCCACTGAACTGCGGCAGAACTCTCTTCGAACTGTTCAAAGCGTGCGGAATGGCTGTGACGTGAATGAGTTGCCCGTGCTATTGTTTCGTTTTGCGCAGTGTTTTGTTGTTCCTCATTTAATGTCTCTGTCTAACTCCCTCTGTCTGAGACAGACAGTGCTCCTTTCGGGTGACCTCTTCAGCTGAGACGTGCGTGTGTTTATGGAGCCTGTAACCTTGGCCTGGAGCAGCACACCCAGCTGGAGACACTCTGGCTTCTAGCTGGCTGCCCCCATTTCAGATCCTGCATTTTGTTTAGGCCCTATAATATCTGCCTTTAATTCATACTATATACACTCTCCAGGGACTACAGTATATTAGTAAATCTTATCATGTATCCACTATCTCACTCACAATGGGTGCTAAATGTTACATACATCTGAGTTAAAGGTGCATTCTATATAATTATTAAAAATGATAATTTTAAATAATTTTATATTTATTGACATTTGTCAAAATTGTCTTCTCCATTATCACTGGTTAGTTTCTGCCCACATGACCACTGCAGGACTGAATACTGTTTACATGTCTGATCATGATTGTTTTGCTTAATACTAGATTTGCCACAGCAATGTCTCTAACCGATCAGTATTAACACCGATCTAGTAGTGCCATTGCAGACAAGCAGTGTTGCGTAAGGACTTACAATGTCACTCTTGTCAATGTCACTGCTTGGACGGTCACATAACAACAGGCAACAGCAGTCCTGTGGTTAGAAACTAACCTTTGTTGAAGGGCTAGAGGATGGCGCACACATACTGTGCATAGCAAGAGATGTGTTATAAGCTCCAAATGTACACCTACTGTACAAGGTGCTTCTAATGAAGTGGCTGCAGACTGTAGTGTTGCAGTAGTTACTATTTAAAGAGCACTCTCTCCCTCTTTTATTGCCCCCCCCACTTTCTCCCCCCCTCTTTTATATCTCTCTTTCACTCTCTCTCTCTCTCTCTCTTGCGTTTTCTCTCACTTTGCAGGGAATCACTAACAGTACATCTCACCCATAATATCTCTCTTTGTAATTGCATGTGCCTGTTTGGTAAAGCCCCAGCTCATTAAGACATACAGAAGGTTTGAGAGAGATGTGTGTGTGAGAGAGATGTATGTATGTTTATGTGTGTGTGTCTGTGTGGAGTGGGTATTGGAGAGAGATGTACAGTGTGTGTGCGCGTGTGGGGGAGGGGGAGAGTCATTCAAAAATAACTGTCACTCTGTCACTCTTCTCTTAGTGGAGAAGCCTTGTTTTAGTCTGATTTGCACCCTCTGAACAAATGTTCGTAGTTCGGGACATATTTAACTGAAGAGATGGTGAGAGTGAGGACCCCTTGATGATGATTTTGGTGTAATTGTGTGTGGTTTGACCCAAAAATGACTGATTTATGACAAGTTAAAAACACAGAAAAATCTCAACAAAGCTGATTCTGATTCTAGCAATTTATATGGGGGCCAATGGGCCAGTTTTCTGTGTCTAGTGCCAAACAAATGCTCATAACTCTAAAACTAATTGATCAATTGATGAGATATTCCAGCCTGCCAGAAAGGACAAGTTTCTCTGCCATTTCAAATTTAAGTGGCACTTCTAGGTGAAGGTGTAAGGATTTTACAGCAGTTTATCCAGCAGATTTTTTATAATTTTTCATGCCAGCACACACTCTAACTGGTTATAATTTGAAATTCTGAACATTCCATTTAAAATTTTTAAACTTAAATTTATTAAAAACTACAACTATAATCGACTTCAAAAACGGATAGCACACCTGTAAGAGCCGAGACCTTCAAAACGCAGTTTGAACGGAGTGTGTACGTTAAGCGGTTCGGGCCGCATTAATTGCAGAAATTTGGAGAAGAATAATAAGTATGAGGAATAACAATATAGTACTTTTCAAGCACAATAATAAGATGATCGTATTATGAAATTTTGTAGCTATGGAAGTTGGGGGTAAAAACTGGAACTGCTTGCTGTATGTGCCCTAAAATAACAAGAAAACAAGATGCAGAGCTTGGTAGGGTAACATGGTTTGTGTTTCACACAGGACGCTCAGACAATGTCAACTTTCTGTGACACGCGGTGACCAAGGTTAACGGTGCCCCCGCCCCCCCCCGTACAGGCTTACTTGGTACGGTCCTGTCTTGTGTTTTCCCCTCGTTAATGTGTATGTATATTTATAACTTCGTGTTTTGCCCTCCGTTGTATTTGTCTCGTGTAAATATATGTATGTTTGCACCGCTATCTCGGCTTCCCCTCTCTCGCACAGTAACAGTAAAAATAGCTAGTAATATTCTTCAAGTTTACCAAGAAAAACGAAAACTAATTTAGTCAAGCAAATACGTTTAATCATAGAAGCTCCCGATCTTTTGTGCTTTAAAATATATTTTACAACTCAAAGGAATGAAACAGTGGTGAGTCATGTTGCACTTTTTCATACACTGCAGTCACTTTGTGTATACAAAGTGAGAAACTGTAAATAAATAAATGAAGAATATAAATAAAATTTAATTTGATTAAAAGCGTTAGAACATTCCTGAGATGTAGCACCTCAGAAAGGCTACTATGAATCTAGTAGCTTAAAAAACAAAAAAGGACCTCAGAACAGTTCTATCAACACAGTCTTCTCTCAATTCCTGAGAGGATGCCAACAGAAAAGGAACCAATGTCAAAAATAAAAATACAAAATCAATCCATTGTTGGTGTACTTGTCCCTTTGTAGATCTTAATTGGTCTTAAACATTCTTCTTGTCTATATGTGTTTGATATGCAATACAGACATGAGGTTATAGGCTAAATAATGCTTAATTTAATATATGAATATATGATTTAATATATGAAGCAATTGCATATGTGAATCAGTATTTGATTGTATATCTAGTACTGTACATCTTACATGAGCATACTATGTTGACTCATTGTCATCGTTATCATTTTTGTTGTCATCTCCTGTAAAAGACCCAGATACTATTAAGCCAGCTGTGAGACATGATCCATCCAGTCAGTCCTGAGTCTGCCTCTGGGCCTTTTTTTCTGTGGGATGTGCCTGGAACAGCTCTAGAAGGAGCTAACAAGCTCCTCTCAATCTTGAAGAGCAGCATCTTGGTTCCCTGGAGCAGGAGCAGGTGCCTTTTCCGCATGCTAGATTAGTGAAGAAGATAACTAACTTGACGCTGAGACAGAGGGCCATGCTGAAAGCCAGGGGCCTGAGTGATGGCTTATCACCCATGACCAATTATCTTCTGCTCTTCAGAGCTTTATTTCCTTGAGCTCACACTGTCTTCCACATTATTTGCACCTACCCATTAAAGTTATGCCCATTGACAGCCCTGACACCGCAGACTCGGCTTACGTTCTTCATCCTACCAGGGCTTTGCAGGTGTGTTCAGCGAGGTCAAGGCTATATTACCTCCTCACCACCTATGGCACTGTGGCACTGACCTCCTCTCCAGAGCATATGAGATGAGTGAACTTGTGCCGATGCTCTTGGCCAGGGTTGTCACTGTGGAAACGTATGTGGAAGTGGCCCTTCATTTGGGCTTTTATTTGTCCATCCACCACTCCAGTAGCATAATTTTTCTATTTTTGGAGAAGGGGGGAGGGGGCTTGTGCTCATGAATAGACTATCATGCCCACAACATGGTCAACATCAAATTCACTTACCCCCTGATTCAAACTGTTACCAACAATTGCTCTGAGAAATGATTTTTATAAAGCTGGGTCTAATAAGCACTTACAAACTCAAAGGCATACAGAAAGGGAATGAGTGGAAAACAGCCTTTGCTACCACTAGAGGGCACTATGAATACCTGGTTATGCATTTTGGCCTCGCTAACAGTCAATCTGTGTTCCAGCGTTTTTATGATGGGTCAGAGAAGGATGTCAAGAATCATTCTGACAAAACAAGTCCAGTGTGCAAAAACTGGGAATAATTTGGATCAGTGACTAGTGACTGGAAAATATCAGATAAATCCAGATTGCTGTTGCTCCGTACTGAATTAATGGTCGGAATTTGATTCATTCACATTCTGTACACATTTGGATGTACTAACATTACTGCCAGAAACCTCTCTGGCTGTCTGACACAATCTCTGTAGAAGCATCTTATAGCATCTTATATCTAATTCATTGTAAAGCAAAGTTATTTTATTTATGTGATATCATAATTTAGAATCACTGTACAATTTTTTAACTATTCTTGGGCACTTTATATAAATAATACTCTATATTGCACTTCTGGTTAGATGCTAACTGCATTTCATTGGCTCTGTACCTGTACATGCAACTAGCAAAATAGCAAGATAACGTTAGGTTGTTATATCTGAGAACAAGCTTGATCTGGCTACGTAGTTAATGTCATGCTACTAAAATAAGAATAATGAATATTTACCATTTGAATACTCAGCTTAGTGAAGGTCCAAATGGCTGGATCCATACAGATCTGCTGATTAGATCTTCTTTAATGTAATTTTATTAAGTGCATATGGACTATACTAAACCTAAAACTAAAGAAAGGTGAGTAAGTGCTAATTCATATTTTAAAAGGTACATACACACGTGGACAAAATTGATGGTGTGATGGGCAGAGAGTGTGAACAAAAAGGAAGCGATCACGCCAAGTCTCAGCGAAAAAGAGGTTTAATGAATAAAGTGCGCAAAACAAAAACCCGTACACTGTTCCGAATTAAGGAAACAATAACCAGCAGTCAACTGGTACAAAGACAAGACATATATAGACAAACAAACGACCGTCAGGTGCGGGGGTCAATAGGCCCCGCCCACCTGAGGGACGCACACAAGCAACAACAACAGGACAACTGCCGCTGTGACGGAGGCGACCGGTAGGGGGAGCCACCCGTACCGTGACAGTTGGTACAAAATTGTTGGGGAAAAACCCACAATGGTAACAAAAATTGTAATAATAAATAATAAATAATAATAAATTAAAATTCTATAAAAATGAACAAATGAAAGTCAGATATTGCTTTTCAACCATGCTTCAACAGAATTATTTAAAAAATAAACTCATGAAACAGGCCTGGACAGAAATGATGGTACTCCTGAAAAATGTGACCAAATTTAGGCGGCAGTCATGGTCTGGTGGTTAGGGAACCAGTCTTGTGACCGGAGGGTCGTGGGTTCGATTCCCAGGCCTCAGGCCTGACTGAGGTGCCCTTGAGCAAGGCACCTAACCCCAACTGCTCCCCGGGCGCCGGGCTAGGGCTGCCCACCGCTCTGGGCACGTGTGCACCACAGCCCCCTAGTTATCACTAGTGTGTGTGTGTGTGTGTTCTGACTGCACAGATGGGTAAATGCGGAGGACAAATTTCGATTGGGGTGAAAATCACAATTGACAATGTGGCTTGACTTAACTTAACAAAGGGACATGTTAAATCAAGGTGTGTTCACTAATTAGCATCACAGGTGTCTACAATCTTGTAATCAGTTGGTGGGCCTATATATATATGGCTACAAGTAGTCACTGTACTGTTTGGTGACAAGGTGTGTACCACACTCAACATGCACCAGAGGAAGCAAAGGAAAGAGTTGTCCCAGGACAAGCATGTTAAAGGTAAAGGTTATAAGACCATCTCCAAGCAGCTTGATGTTCCTGTGACTACAGTTGCATATATTATTCAGAAATTTAAGATCCATGGGACTGTAGCCAACCTCCCTGGATGTGGACGTAGGAGGAAAATTGCTGAGACAGATAAAGCAAAGAGACGGATAATACGAATGGTAACAAAAGAGCCAAGAACAACTTCTAAAGAGATTAAAGGTGAGCTTCAAGCTCAAGGAACATCAGTGTCAGATCGTACCATCTGTCGATGTTTGAGCCAAAGTGGACTTAATGGGAGATGACCAAGGAGGACACCACTGTTAAAACAAATCATAAAAAAGCCAGACTGGAATTTGCCAAACTACATGTTGACAAGCGACAAAGCTTCTGGGAGAATGTCCTATGGACAGATGAGACAAACATGGAACTTTTTGGCAAAGCACATAGCTCTATTTCATAGATGGAAAAATGAAGCATATCAAGAAAAGAACACTGTCCCTACTGTGAAACATGGAGGAGGCTCTGTATTGTTCTGGGGCTGCTTTGCTGCATCTGGTACAGAGTGTCTTGAATCTGTGCAGGGTACAATGAAATCTCAAGACTATCAAGGAATTCTAGAGAGAAATGTGCTGCCCAGTGTCAGAAAGCTTGGTCTCAGTCGCAGGTCATGGGTCTTGCAACAGGATAATGACCCAAAACGCACATCTAAAAACACTAAGAATGGCTAAGAGGAAAACACTGGACTATTCTGAAGTGGCCTTTTATGAGTTCTGACCTAAATCTTACTGAGCATCTTTGGAAGGAGCTGAAACATGACATCTGGAAAAGGCACCCTTCAAACCTGAGACAACTAGAGCAGTTTGCTTGCTCATGAAGAGTGGGCCAAAATACATGCTGAGAGGTGCAAAAGTCTCCTTGACAGATACAGGAATTGTTTGATTGCAGTGATTGCCTCAAAAGGTTGTGCAACCAAATATTAAATTATGGGTACAATCATTTCTGTCCAGGCCTGTTTCATGAGTTTTTTTTTTTTTGTTTTTTTTTTTATAATTCTGTTGAAGCATGGTTGAAAAGCAATATCTGACTTTCATTTGTTCATTTTCATAGAATTTTTATTTATTAGTCTTGTCAAATTAAAGTTGTTACCATTGTGGGTTACCAACAATTTTGTCCACGTGTGTAAATGGTGTTGATGTGCTTTTGCCCTCCACTACATCCCTGAGTAGGGAAGTTTTATTCCAAAGGCAAGGAAAGCAGTCCAGCTTGTCCTCCTGTGTTTTCTTCTCCAACAAACTCCTGCTGACTGAGCAGAATTATGATGTGGGAAACCGCAACATTCTAGCTATACAGCTGGTCCTAGAGGGAGAAACTGGCTGGACGGAACAGAGTGCCCCTTCTTAGTATTCTAACACACCACAAGAAGCTGGAATATCTCAAGTCTGTGAACCCATAACAAGCCAGATAAGACCTAATCTTCTCATTTTTGCTTTTCTGTCTTGGAGGCCTGGCTGTGGCACAACTCCACTGTACACCCAGACAAAAAAACTCCCTGAGTCCTGCTTTCTCACTCCCCTCAGGTATGGTTTCTAGGACAAGGTCCAGGCAATCCTGCAAAATGGCCTAAAAATGATGTGATTTCATGTTTGGCACCATGTGCATTCAGTCTTGAACATCCAGGTATCTTCTAGCTGGGGAGCTCCATCCTCTGCTCATTCCACATCACCCACGGACACTCATCGAAGCCTTTATTACCGACCTGCCATACATCTTTATGTAGGTGTTTTGCATGTGTGACTCTTTGGGGAGTCTGGGTGTGCCAGTTCATACTGAGAATTTGGAGGAAGTGCTGCAGTAAATCGAGCATTTCTGTGAACTTCTCCTCAGGTCACCCAGTCCAACAGAGACAGAAAGGGTCAACCAGGGTCCTGGGTGGTTTCTTGGACAATACTGCTTCAGAATCATTTTTATTCACAAATTGCAAGGAATTACACAATACATAAGTGACAGTGTAGGTATAATATATAGAGAAGATAAAATAAGACACAATACAAGTGTGTATTGTATATATCACTTTTGTTACCACTGGTTTAGACATTAATGGCTGTATATTGAGTTGTTTTGAGGCAAGAATAAACGTATATAAGCTGCACATAGACTACTTTTCATTGTGTCAAAGTGTCATTTTGTCAGTGTTGTCCCATGAAAAGATAAAAAATTGCAGTGAAGAACAAGTTTCCAGAGAAACAGGATGTTTCAGACAGAGGTCCTTCATCAGCTGTGCAAGCAAAGCAGAAGCACTTTGCAAGCACAGTGCTTGCACAGTAACTGCAGTTAATTACCTGGAATCTCTCTCTCCTTCTCTCCCTGAAAGGGTATGTATGGTTGCTGGGGGTGGGTATGGGAGGGAGTGTCTTTGATCTGGGTGTGGGAATGGGAGGGGCTCTTCAGTTTCTTCTGCGAGGGAAAACATTATAAAAGCTGGGGTGTGAGGAGTTTCACTAATTTCTTCACTCATTTGATGAGCATCTGTCTGCAAGGGTGGGGAGCAGACAGCTTATGATCTTCTCTGTACTTCTCACATTGCAACTACTGTACTATATCTCATGAATTCAGTGACCATCTCCAAGTTGTTGGCTTCACACCACGTTACCAGATGTCTTACTTGTCTCCGGTATGCTATATCATCATTATTTGATTGAGGTCAGTCAGGGTCATATCATCAACAAACTTCAGAAGTTTTACCAAGTTACTCACAGAAGTTCAATTGTTATTGAACTGGAGTTATTAAACTACAGGAGATTTAATCAGGAGATTGACTGCTTCTTGGGAACTAATGTAAATATTACTGAGCCACTTTGGGGTGTTTTGGAGGAGCGAGTCAGGAAACGTTTTCCTCCACCAGCATCACGTAGTGACATGGCCACTATCCTACATTTACATTTACATTTACGGCATTTAGCAGACGCTCTTATCCAGAGCGATTTACAAAAGTACTATGTGTTCAGTCAACTATCCTGCTTACAATCCCTCTGACCACTGTGCAGGACTTGTATATGTCATTCCCAAGACGAATTGATGCTGTATTGGCCGCAAAAGGAGGCCCTACACCATACTAATAAATTATTGTGGTCTTAAACCAGGTGTTTCAGTTTCATTGTCCAACCCCTGTATGTACTTCTTTTTTGTTACACAACAATCCTGGAGGAACCTTATTTCACAATAGACTTGACTGGAGATGAAGAACCTCATGGGACTTGAGGACATGCTACAACTGTGACTAGTCAAAGGATTTGCAGACACCCAGCTAATATTTAATTTTACATTTAAACAGCATTCTACATTAACAGTATTTAATGGATTGTCAATTTTTTCGGTTTTGTATGCTCTATTAAGTCTGCCTAAAGTTCATTCACAAACATTGCCTATGATTGGACGTCCACAATGTGACACTTGAGGGCAGTCATATATTTATGTTTTGTCACGTTTCTTCAAATTTAGTTGCAGACCTGATGCTCAAAGTACTTATTTCATTATCACGACATAAGCATTGTTTTCTTAAGATAAATGAATACTTTTACTGAGGTATGAAGAAAACAAAACGTTATTTTCTGAACATAAAAAACAACTATCAAAACACAACTACAAAATTTAAAAATCATTACCTTATACAATATTCTGTGTAGCAATGTCAGAGGAGCAGAAGTGCAATGATAAGCAACTTCCATTTTTTAATCAAGGCTTGGCACAACCTGGAATATCTTTGTGTCTAGCTAGAGAAATATACATGTTAGTGTGCATTGTATCAGAAGATGGTTAGCCAGATTCCAACTTTGCTAGTGGCACCATGTCAACTTGATCTCATTGTTCAGATTCAGATTATGTATTGTCATTGTAAGGAGTACAACAAAAAGTAAAGTGCAGGCCTTTTCAATGTGCGTATAAAACTTTTAAATAAAAAACAAATGAGGAAAAGAGAAATATACAAAATATACAGAAGAGCAATTTTACAGATGGAAGTAGGCTATGTACAAGGCATAAGTTATTAGGTGTGTGGTGTCAAATTAGTGTCAATATAATGTAAAGTTTACAGAGCAGTGTGCATAACTCTGGACGCTTCCAAGTGGGTATTGCACAGTAGCAGGGGGTGTTGCGCATTGGCATATTTAGTGCACTAATTTTAATGTGGCATATGGCATGACTATTTTATTTATGTAGCATTCAGAGCTCTAACAGCAGTCAGGTAGAAGCTGTTATTCAGTCTTTTTGTCCTAGCTCTGATGTCTGAACTACACTGCTGAACAGTTACATGGGCGATGTCATGTTTGGGTGATGCCATGGATACCAGATGATAACAGAGCTGCAAAACCGTAGGACTGCGGGTAACCAGAGGCCTGGTATGTGAAATACAAAAAAATGTCCAAAAATAATCAGATTGGATCTTGGCACTGAAAATTAGCAGGTTAACAGATTATTGTTTTTGGCTTGAGGATGAAAATGGTACAGTCCATTGACCTTGTGTCCTTCAAGGAAGGAGTACAGCCAATCAGAGAATTAAAAGCTGGTGGCACCACATTCACTTTAGCACCACAAAAAATAAACTGTTTGTTGTCAACTGTTTATTGTCAATGTTTCATTGCTTGGACTATTTTTTAGAACATGAATAGGAAATCAATCTGGGTGCTTGCAGTCATGAAGCAAGACACAAATGTGAGGTGTTTTGGGGGGATATATGATGGATGTGACGAGAGAGCTGACACAAATACCAAGTCAGGAAAAGATACAAAATTAAGATTTAAAGAAGATAACTAAATCCCAACAGCAGAGCACAGACCACAAAACAAACAGCCAATAGGGGTAAAAGCGTGTTTATATATATATATATATATATATATATATATATATATATATATATATATATATATATATACATATATATATATATATATATATATATATATATATATATATATATATATATATATATATATAATCCTTAAGTACACAGGGCTCAGAGTGATGGTTGACCATTTTCTGATGATCTTAGTAACGTTAAATTAATAATCTAGAGTTGTACTTTATTCCAAATGTTTTTGTTTTTGAGGAAGCTACAGTTATAGGATATGCACGGCAAGAATATTACAAAGTATTTTGTGCTCCGCCCGCGCCTTTATTCTAAACTGGCGTAATTGAATAACTCCTGGAAGACTGTCGCTGACCAAAAATTTTTGTCAGCTTGCGGTGGTCATGCTGTTTATATTTGGAAACGCTTTTAAAACTGTTAATGTCATCGGCTAAAGCCATTTAAAAATGTCCAATCACACAGCTCGTTATTGCTTTCAAAGTTCCAATCAAACGTCTTCTCAAACAGACTTCGTCGTCCAGGAAGAACACAAACGAAAATATGGCGTTGGGAAGGGGACTTGCGACAAATAAGACGTCACTGTAAACATGGAACTGGCGAAAACATAGCAATGACATTTATAAGTACAGTACGTATGGCGCCTGGAAAAGCATTTTGTTTTTATATGAAGCCACAATCTTATGTATAAAAAAACTATCTTGCCGTTATCTTCTGACTAGAGCTGTTAATCAGCTAGCTAGCATACCTTAGCTAGTGTACATGCAGAGATTGCTAACTAGTGAGCTAGTTCTCAGTTAAACTTACTTTGGGTTGTTGACAGCGACCTCCTCCATAACTAGTTAGGATAGCTAGCTGTAACTGGCTAACGTTATATCATAGGTGAGCTAGCTGGTTAAGATAGTAATCTGGGTTACGCAGATAGCTAGCTAGGTTAGCTAGTCTATGTGGGATTTCGAGGTGAAAATATTTTAAATATCCAATTCTTTTAAATATGTGTTATTACAATTAGATGCCATATAATAGTTAGATATGATAGCTGGCTTGCTACCCACCAAAAAAGTAACGTTAGCTAACTGACCTAGTTGTCTGTCTTAATGAGTTGCTCGCTAGGTCAGTGGTTTGCCAGTGTTAATACGAGCTATTTACTTGTAGCTATTTAGCTAACCAGAAAGCCAGAGACCGATGGTTCAGATGTTAAAAGACCGATTTTGTCCCGCCACACAATTTAAAGCCGGCTAGTAGTAGAAGACGTTTAACTTTCAGGGCTATGTACAGTTAACTAACGGTTTTACACTGAACTGTAGAGAAGTAACCTGGATACGTAGCTAGTTTCTTTGGCTCTTCTCTAAGTTATCCCGCAATGCTCATCTGAATTTGCCCTCTAGTTTGGTTAGGTTAGGTATCAAGCTTTGTTGATTGCGTTGGAAAATTATTAGGTTGCCTTATATGGAGACCGGCAACCTTACATTTTATGTCAGTCAGTGAGAGAATACTTTTTTTACCTTGTCCAGTAAGCGGTTTTACTGTGAAAATAACCTATTGCTTCTTCATGTTTCATTTTTGACGTAACAGAACAGGTGACCAGAATAGGAAGCTATAGTTTCACGTTTTCCTGACTAATATTCCTAATTCGTCTCTAGTGACCTGATAAGGAAATAAGGAACACTCTTGATGTAACCTAGAGCAATAAAAGCATGTGACTGCATTCTTGAATTGTCTGGAGTGGGACTGGGAAACGCCAGGTTATATTTTGTTCTGCACTTTGTACTATTTTACCAAGCATTCTTGTATTATGAAGCATATATCATTAACTTGTGTTACTGCATAGAAACGTGCTGTTTAGGGTTAAAATAAGTGCTCAGCATTGCGGTCTCTGGCAGTGGTAATAAGGGATCTGGAGGAGCCGCAGTACTGCTTTGAAGCCGCATCATAAACAGCAAACCTCATCCAGCAGGGTAATGTGCTTTTGCTTTGCAGTGAAACTGCAGTGTGCATCCTCTTTCTTTCAGGCCTGAGCTGCGGAGATCTCCTGCCCTTCACCTCTCTGTCCCATAGAATCATGTCCTGTCACTAAAGATGGGAGGCAGCGGATCCAAAGCTAAAGGGACCTGGCCTTTTACTAGTTCTGGGGCGAGTGGGGACTCCTCTAGTGAAGTCACCGAGCAGGCTTTAGCCCGACTCCGTGGCTCCAAACATGCAACCCCTTTTATCTTTACAAGGAGGAGGTAAATATTATTAAATATTGTTTCATTGTAGATGGTAATAACATGATGTCCCATTTTTCTCTTTACAAGTAGGATGTATATATTCGTTGTGTATAGTGGAAAGGTGCCTGTTATTCAAGAACTGCTTTCATTATGTCAGAATTGTTACTCTCAAAAATTTTACCTGTTGTAGTACACTTGATATAGTAAGTGGTGTAAGGTGTTGACATTACCAAGGGCATTTATCTCATGGGTTTGTTCTTGTTCTCACACAAATTCTGGTCAAAGGTTAGCTTTGTAGTCATTTTCTAATAGTATATGATATTAATATTATTGGCAAATGTAAGTTGCAGAAAGGTCAGGTAATACCATGCATTAACATAATCAAGGATAATATATTCGATATAGTTTAAAAGTCATAGCATAAGTAGCTGTGTGGTTTCCAATGAAAAATGGAAGTAGTACTACTTGCCGTTTGGATAGAGGCAAGCATGTGGATTTCATATGCTGTTGTGTGCTTTCAGTTCCCTGTACTATGATGAGGATGGAGACCTGGCTCATGAGTTTTACGAGGAGACAGTAGTAACCAAAAACGGCCGCAAGAAGGCCAAGCTGAAAAGGATCCAAAAAAACCTCATACCTCAGGTAACACTTGACATGAGGGTAGAGTCCAAGGGCACATGCCAAATGTTAAATGCAAACACTAGATGCAAGTTTAATAGTTTCTCTCTTCTGTATGTGTATTAAACGCCTACTCAGTTGATTGGAGGAATGCAATTGCAGTGCATCCAAAATTAGTGGGTTTTACTTAATGAAATCATAGCCTATAGATGTTTGTCACAAACTGTAATCTACAAAGATTATCTTTTGTATGATTTCTCATCAGTTACTGAGATCAGAAATAAAAACAGACATAGACATAATCTATATTTATTCTGCCTATTACGGATGTGGTTATTGATCTTTTTTTTTTTGCCCTGTGGCAAGTACAAAGAGGTGTTTGCCAAATCCTGAAAATAATCACTGTCACTCACTGTACTAGTTCACAGACTTTATATGAGCTACTCTCATTTATCATTTTTTGCTAAATCATATGTATCTATATGCAGGTTGTGTGCAAATACTATAAGATCATCATACACAAATAAGTAATTTTGCCATTGTGACTGCAAATTACAAGTAAAAACCTCTTACAATCAAGTATCTGTCTTTTAATCTTTCAGAATAAACTGACTGGATTTCTTTTTTTTTTTTCTTCAGGGAATTGTGAAATTGGATCATCCACGAATCCATGTGGATTTCCCAGTCATTCTTTGTGAAACGTAGACACATATCTTGGGAGAACACAGGATATTGCACCAACCAAACCTTTCACCTTTCCACTACCATTTTACCATTTTGAAAGTCATTCCCGTTGTAGGTGTCCCTCTTGGAGGATGAGCCACATCTCCTTTGTGTGGCTGGGAGGACTAACTGCGATTCAGCAGTCTTTGCCTAGAGGCAGCCTCTTGGTACTGAAGAGTGGAATTTGAGAACTAGGGTGAACTGAAGTACTGTTTCACACTTTGATGTACTGATAGACACTAGACTTACATTCTCCTGCCTTCTGTGATGTACAGATAATTAAGAGTCTGTGTTGTCAGAATGTGTGAGTGAGGGATGTGATCTGGGAAATACTGGGACAGGATGTCCTTCCTGCATGGTTGGACTGTCGACTAAGTATAGCATGTCTTTATTGTTGTATTGTCTATAATTATTATATCAAAGTCTGCCTCTGTTGTAGTTGAGCCCAGACCTGTACTAGTAATCATGTAATGTACAGTAAGTTATGACATACTTGAATAAAATGGTTTACTAGGCTAGCTAATGAACCGGCATAATTTGATTGTTCAGATCACTAGATGTGCTGCCAGACAATTTAACAATGTATGTGTGAAGATGTATTTTGAGAAATTCTCACAAATGCTCCAAAGCACTTCACCAGTGCACTGACTTGTCTGTTAATACTTTTGGTTTTGAAACTAAACAGTAAGAACATTGTGGCAACGGTTTGCAATTTCTCCAGTGTCCAGTGAAAATCACACACCACGTCATCATTTAATCCAGCCTACAAAAGCACTTTATTACAACATTGTAATACTACTTTAATTTGTAATGCATACATTCCAATTAGACATCAAAATAAGCTTTATAACATGCATATATTAGTTTTATAATACAACAAGATTTACTATGGTTTATTGTTTAAAGAATTTGCACTGTAAAGTGCATTCTAAAAGTTCATGTTTTACAGATAATCCACAGTCCCATTCCCACACTGCACATTTAAGCTCTTTGTCATTCATAGCCTCAGTAAAAACGTGGTATTTATGAGGCCTTGGCAGGCTGTTTCGTATTTGGAGTCTATCCTAACAGACCCGAGCTGTGCTGGACCAGGCCTGTGTAATGTGGGCCTGGGTAAAGTGGGAAAGGGCTAGAGGTTATTGTCCTTGCTGTGTTTCCACCCCCTGCTTGGCTACATGGAGGCCCATCCAGCAGCTTCTGCTTTATCCCTGTGGTAATAGATGCGCTGTCAAAGGCGGGCCGACACTCAACGGTACATTCCATTGGAAACAGCTGCCCCAGCCCCAGTGTGAGCAAGCAGGGGGTCGGTTGCCTAAAGCAACTGGGCAGGGGCCCACGGCGGATGCAGCAGGACCTCTGGGGGTCCTGGAGACGATGGTCCCACCCACCCACATGTGGTGCGAACATGCTGGGACAGGATGCCATGTCTGTGCACAATCACCGACACTGATAAGATGTGGACTGAATGAAGTGTGAATGTGAGGGGTGGCCAGATGAGAATTATGAGCGTAGAAGGTCAAATCGTGGACATTTTTAAAGGTTACAATAAAATCCACATCTGAGAGGAAGAAGCAGTATCAGCTCTAACTTTATGACAGACATGCCGTTTGAAGCCTATTCGAAAGTGATTTTCCACAATTACCATTTCCTTAAGACTCAATCAAAGGATAATGTGAACTCAGAAACAGGATGGTGGTGGTCTTAAATAGAAAAATGCGCCTTTCGTGCCATGATTTCTCTCTCTTGGAAAATGGCTGACAGTTACAAATGATGCTATCGGGCCCCTCTTTATCTGAGCCTCTTCTGACACAAAGAGAAAGGCATTCCAGATGATTAGCCTGTCCTCTCCCAACATGCAAGGATGGGTGGGTTAGCATTCCTTGGGGTGTGGGTAGCAGAGGGTGTGTGCGAGTTCAGTTCCTCTCACTTTGTTAGAGTTTCCTGGCCTGGCATGCAGTGGAGATGTAAAGCCACAAGTCCAGAGTGGGAAGTGTCAGGAGGAAGGAAGCCTCTCTCACTCATGCAAGCCACATACAGAAGCACTAGAGGAGTCAGCAGAAACAAGGAGAAATGGCAGAACAGGATCTAGACGGGTCACTGTTGGCCCAGAGTAGCAACAGCTCAGGCCAACAGTGATCTCATGTCCTACCTGTCATGTGGTCCCTCGAGGATTTCCGACTTCTACGCCACTCCCGCTGTCCCAAAAGAAAGATCCTTCCGTTGGACAGTGAAAAATCATGCTTCGCTTTATAGGCTTACTCAAATTTGTGGTGTGTATCTACATCAATTTAGTTTAATACAAACACTATATAAACTAACATATATTAAGCTAATTAAGATAACTTAAATGTAATACAAGTCTAACAATTTTGTCAGTTTTTAATTTCATTGTGGATGCATTGGCAAACCTTGGCAATCACGTGATACTTGGTGCTTGCAATAAGTCAGTGGACGGACCGTTATCTTGCGTTCAAGAGTTAAGAAGGAAACCGCACATCCTGACGCTACAGAGCAGAAGAGCTTCCACGTGGATTCATTCCTTTAGTTTAAGCAGCATAAGACAACGTGACGTGAAAAGCACGCCCATGGACGGTCCACCATAAATTTAACGTTTATCTGGCCCCTCCCCATACCCACAATCAATGGAACAGACGAAAGTAAATCTTACCTCTACAATAAAAAAACTTTCAAGGAAAGGAAATTGGTTAAGAGAAATAATACACTTCTGCATGTTGTTGTTTTTTAAATTTAGTGTTTTAAAGAGTGTTGTGGGTCACTCTTACTTGTCAGAGTTAAAGTTGCGCGCGGTTAAAGAGCGGTGTGTAACTCTTGCTCTTAGATAGCGGAAAGACATAATTTATCCGGGAATGTTTTCTGTTTTAGATGCCAGTGGTAAGTGTCTTTCTTTCGTTTTTTTCTTATATAAGCTACCTTTGGGTTTCTATACATGTTCTGGCGTTCGAGAAATCTTTTAAAACAAAATTTCACCACCAACTAGACCGCGTTCAGCGGGGCTATTACATTGAAATTTGACTTGTGTTTCATGAGCTACGAACGTAACCGATGTTATTATTTTCTGTATATAGTAAGGTATTTTTTAACAACTCAGTCATATTTATGACTATGTTGTTAAGAAATATCCTACCTTTTTTGAGAACAAAATCATTTAACTTGCACTTAACTTAAGACCTTCGCCGGTTATTTATGAATTTCGTTTCGTTAAATAGGCATATCTGGATCCTTGAATTAACAAAATCATACGCTTTGGAAAAGTAGAGTTGTTAACCAGAATATGCAACGCTTCCTATTATTATTTGAACAGACAGTAACAAAAGGAAAGCTGTTCTTGTGAACTCAACACAAAAGCCATGGCTAACTGGTTCCTGTCTAAATGGAAAATCTGGATACTGGTTCCACTAGTCTTGGACTATGTTGCTGTTGCCCAAAGTGTGAAGCCCACAAGATGGCCTCTGTACCCTCATAAGCCTTTGCTCTTAGCCTGGAATGCCCCCACAGAGGACTGCGGGCCCCGCCATGGCATTCGATTTCAGTTGGATCAGTTCCAGATCGTGGCTTCACCCAATGAAGGTTTCACCAAACAGGACCTCACCATTTTCTATAAAGACCGCCTGGGCTTGTACCCATACTTTGAGTCAGATGGCAGCCCAGTTAATGGTGGCCTGCCCCAAACCGCCAGCCTTACTCATCACCTGGAGAAGATGCCCATCGGCATTGAGAAGTATATCCGCGACCCAGCAGCACAGGGCCTCGCTGTCATAGACTGGGAGGAATGGCGCCCGCTGTGGATACGCAACTGGGATACCAAGAACATCTACAGGAACCAGTCGCGCCTCTTGGTATCCCAGAAGAACCCGACTTGGGAGAACATGCAGGTGAGCAAAGTGGCCCAGCAGGAATTCGAGATGTCGAGCCGTGCCTTCATGCTGGAGACGCTGCGACTGGCCAAAAGCCTACGGCCCAACCAGCTGTGGGGCTTCTACCTCTTCCCCGACTGCTACAACCACAACTACCGCAACAGTCTGGACAGCTACACGGGCCGCTGTCCGGATCCGGAGGTGGCACGGAACGACCAGCTGAAGTGGCTGTGGATGGAAAGCACAGCCCTCTTCCCGTCCATCTACATCGGCTCGGTGCTTCGCTCCACCCCCTTCGCCCGCCAGTTCGTGCGGAACAGGGTTAAGGAGGGCATGAGGGTCGCATCGCTGGGCGAGGGACTCGCACGTCCCGTTTTCGTCTATGCCCGCCCCACATATGCTAATGAGATGGAGTTGCTTACTGAGGTAGGTTGCAAATGCCGTCTTAAACTCTTACTCGTAACACTCGTAAAACGGAACTAGTAAACGGAACTTTTTCATGTGGTCTTGTGGTTAGGGAACCGGTCTTGTGACCAGTGGGTCTTGGGTTTGATTCCTAGGCCTGAGACTATGGTTAGGTTCCTTGAGCAACGCACTTAACCCCAACTGCTCCCTGGGTGCCAGGCTAGGGCTCCTCACTGCTCTGGGCACATGTGCACCACAGCCCCCAAGTAATCACTAGTGTGTGTGTTCTGACTTCACAAATGGGTAAATGTGGAGAGCAAATTTCCATGGGGGTGAAAATCACAATTGACAGAAATGTGCCAACTTGGTTCACTTTATTAGTACACCAATTGATCATTACTTCAAAGTGGATTAAGTTGAATTCAGATTCCCAAGATAAATAATTATTTGTTCCTCTACAACAGTAATTGTGCATTTAGATTCATTCATTTCAAAACCTACAAGTTCTGCAGCTTCTGGTTGCTCGAACCTAATGCCTAATTAGCTGATGAGCTGAATCAGTTAGCTAATGGAAAACACTTAGGTATGTATTTATGTGGCCTTCCAGTATTGAAGATGCCCGACATAGTAATTGTGGAAACTTTGGGATACCAACAATTGAGAAATCTGTGGATTAAATGTTTTGGGTAGTTCTCTTTTTAACTTCTCTTGTGGGTTTACACTAGCATTTACATTGATTATTGTCTGATTAGAACTACGCTGTCAGCTCTTGCTACACATATCCTCTAGCAGGACTTTGATTTATGTCTCTCTGAATGGAGATCTGATGGGCTTTTTGACCTCTCAAAATGATAATATCTTCAAATCTTTCCACTGGTCTTGAACTTGTGATTTCACATCATACAGCCTAAACATAACCTTCACCCTTATCTCCACCAACAGCCTTTTCCTTCTCTAATAACTGTGTGTGTGTGTGTGTGTGTGTGTGTGTGTGTGTGTGTGTGTGTGTGTGTGTGTGTGTGTGTGTGTGTGTGTGTGTGTGTGTGTGAGAGAGAGAGAAATAGAGAGAGAGAGTGACAGCATGCCTACGTGTGTGTGTGCAGGAAGGGTGCTGGTCATATTTTTCATCACCACCCACCATACCACTCTGCTGGTTATTTCCTTACTAAAGTGAGAGTGGATGTGAAAAATTGTTGCCAACTAAAATAGCCTGTGTAACTTCTGAATACAGTGATAACTACCAAGCAAGGCCAATTAATTGATAAAAGACTTAAAGTGATTCCTTTTTATTGTTTTCTCTCTGCAGACTGACCTTGTGTCCACCATTGGAGAAAGTGTTGCGCTGGGAGCTGCTGGAATCATACTCTGGGGGGACGCCAATTACACCAGAAGCAACGTAAGCGATCACACATTAGATCATGGTGTAGCAGCCGACACTCGAATCACCTCAAAGTCGGTATCGATGGCTTGTTATTTTCTTCTTGATAGTGAGTGCCCTGTGAATATCAGTCCCACCCATCCTCTTTGTGTCTCTCTCCCTCTCTCACCTAGGCCAGCTGCTTTAGTCTTAACCAGTACCTGCGGGGCCCGTTGGGCCGCTACCTCCTCAACGTGTCCACCGCGGCCGAGCAGTGCAGCCGCTCTGTATGCGGAGCCCGCGGCCGCTGCCTGCGCCGCCGGCTCGACACGGACACGTACCTGCACCTGAGCCCCCGGAGCCACGCCGTGGTGGCCCAGGGGAGCCGCCTGGCCGTCAGGGGCCAATCCGCCACTGAGGAGCTCGAGCGCATGAAGGAGGACTTTGTGTGCCAGTGCTTTAGCGGCTACCGGGGGGACAGCTGTGAGCTGCAGGACCCCCTGCAGCAGAAGGGGAAGGGACACGGACTACAGGCAGCATTGTTGGTCTGCCTTTTGCCGCTGCTGCTCACCGTATGGGACTGAATGGGCTGACACCAGTGCATAATGGACACTCATGTTCTGCTGTAGAGATTTAGACATTAATGGTTTTAAAACACTACAGTGTGCTCTTGGTGCCACTTTGCTGTATTGTTGCCAGTGCCTCTCACAATTCTATGTGGTTTTTGTATTATGTCAGTGCTACATCGTACGAATGTTGTTCTGGAGCACTGTAGACAATCTGTGCGGCAGGAAAGATTATATGTGCATTGAGAATTGCTAAGCCGGGTGAAAGCTGTTTGTAGTGAGTGTGAATGGTAAGCGTTCAGAGCTGAAAATACAAACATAAACACAGGAAACTCTAAGTTCAAATATGCACTTTTGTTTATTGATACAGATTATGGATCCACTAGGGACTCCATCAGCTGAAATAATTTGAAGATATTGAGTTTAATGACTGTCTTTCTCTACAGTTACAGATAGTGGTGCTCCTACGTGAATGGCTTTTATCTTTCTGCAGTATCTTTATGCCCACTGAACAAGTGAAGCAGAACCTCACATGCAAAGACACTTCGTGTTGCTGTAAGGTGGTGAGGCTATCACTGATTCACCAAGAGACTACTAAAGCATCACTGTCATTTGCTGTTGATTCAGTTTTTTAGATTTATATTCTCTCTCTCTCTCTCTCTCTCACACACACACACACACACACACAAAACATGCTGTACTTTACAATTCCCTGTGTTTCCATTGTTTCCATGGAATATCTGGGGTGAATCAGCTGCTGTCTGTGCAGGTCAAACCACTGCAGAATCAACATTTGCTTTGTTAAATTTCTCCGTTTTTGTGCTATTTAATAAATGTCTTTTGTAGACCGCTTGTAGACATTAGATAAAAGACAAATGATTATTTGAAACCAGTCTTTAAAAAAGAAATGGATTAGTCCCAAACATGTCACAATATTGACAACATCTGTTGAGTTACCGGAATGGAACCACATGTATCAGTATTATTTCTTTTCTAGATTTACTCACAGATTTTATATGGTATTAAACTAAGATGAGCGAACACATCAAATAAGCGCTTACGAAACTGTACTACGTAGGTCTGTTTTGCAAAGAACAAACATCTGTATGGCGCCAAGCCAAAATTACAGGGCTCCACATGCCAAGGGGTTATAGTTGTATCTGGTAGTAGATCTTATTGGGAATTTATTTTTTAATTTTTTAACAGTTGCAGCCAAAGTAAGCCATACGAGGATATGAACTATATGTGCAATGAAAACAGTAACGGTATTTGAATTCAAACTGCAGCTGCCATAAAATGTATTAAAAAGTTATGTTAGCCTCCTTTAATAGGGTAAACGTATTAATGTTCACTTATAATACAAACTTTACAACATTCATTTAGTGTTTCTGGAAGCCGGGCATATGGATATCACATATTACTGAAATATTAAAGCGAGTAAGTTTAAAACAATCAAAGTACCAATTAAACGTAATGGATTTAGGAGGGTTGGGGAGGCGCCACAAACCAATTATTCGAACATGTTCTACATGTGGTGCGAGTTGTGGTTCTGCTTCGCTTAACTCCGCCCCTCTCGATACTCTCACTCTTTTTGGTTTGAATAGGGATTTGTTCCTCTTCTTGAACTAGTTTTGCAGTCACGAGTAATCATGCTGAGCTAACGCGTATTCTCCACCACATGTCTAACGCTTAGCCTCACCACCACGAATTAGAACATAGGTAAGAACTGTTTTGTATTAAACCTATTTTTGTTTACCGGTAAATGAAAGGAGCAAGGGGTTATATATACATATATATATTTATTTGTAATACCTTCGAAAGATACGCCAGCACTGTTATTTCGGAGCTATTTACGCTGAAATCTTACAATCAATAACGACTGCGAGAAAGTCACGCGCTTAAGCCTGGAAGCATATTGACAGAACAACGAAAAGTTAGTAAAAATGAATTTAAAGTTCTGGAATTAAACAAAGATGGATGGAAGAGGTGGCGTTTTTCTTGATTGCCATAGATCTTGACTAAGAGTATCTCCATGTCTACTTCATGTAGCTGCAAGAAATGTTTAGGCTATTACTAACGTCATCTATAATCTGTATCATAGACCGTCTATAATTTATACCCACACACAATAGCTTTGCCTTTATTGACCGATTAGAGTGAAATCGTTTATATTGTATAATGGGCTGTTTACTGTAACATGCCCTTTCTTAAAGACTCCCATTACTGAAGTTGCGTTTTGAAATTTTCACATTAATTTACATAGAGATGGCTTCACCACTTTGCAGATATTCTTTCTGTTTCTTCCAGTGTCCTATCTTCTCGTTTCCAGGCAGGTATGGACACGGTTGGACACTGGACATGCCCTCTGCTTTTCACATTGACTTTTGTGATCTGTCCAGTCTTTGCCCGCCCTCTCAAGTCTTTGCCTCTGGTCCCGTTCTTCACGGTGTGGAACGCCCCCACAGAGCGCTGTGGCACTCGCTACGGTGTGGACCTCGACCTGAGTGTCTTCGACATCATCTATAACCAGAACCAGACCTTCATCGGCAGTAACATAACCATCTTTTACTCGGACCAGCTGGGCCTCTACCCGCACTACACTCAGCAGAACGAATCGGTGCATGGCGGCGTTCCTCAGAACTGCAGCCTTTTGGATCACCTGCGGCATGCCGACTTTGACATCCAGAAGTCCATCCCGGAGCGGACCTTCCAAGGGCTGGCTGTGGTGGACTGGGAGAGCTGGCGGCCACTGTGGGAGCGGAACTGGGGCGGTAAGCACGTGTACTGGCAAGGCTCACGGGAACTGGTGAAGGCCCAGCATCCTCACTGGACACCAAAGCAGGTTGAGGTGCAGGCTATAAAGGACTTCGAGGGCGCGGCACGGGCGTTTATGGAGGAGACACTGAAGCTGGGCCGCCTCGAACGGCCGGGAGGAATGTGGGGCTTCTACGGCTTCCCCTGCTGCTACAACTACGATTACAAGAAGAATGTGACCTACACAGGAGAGTGCCCTCCACTGGAATTGAAGAGGAATGACAAGCTGATGTGGTTGTGGAACGCCAGTTCAGCTCTATATCCGGACATTTACCTGGAGCTGGGGCTCAGGGGTCGCGATCAGGATATTCTGCTGTACGCCCAGCACCGCATCCTGGAGGGATTGAGGATGAGAGAGCAGGTCACCCCCAGTCCTCCGTCCGTCATCCCATACGCCCGAATTGTCTATACCTACACTCTGGATTTTCTTTCACAGGTCAGCGAGCATTTCAAAAAATGCAAACAATGTGGTGTTGGCACTAAAGTATCCATATACAATTGCCACGAATTTGTTAGAGATTAACATAACTGATTATCTACTGCCACCCCACCCTGTAGGTTGGACGTTGACTTGTGTTTGTGTTATAGGATGATCTGATTCATACCATTGGTGAGAGCGTTGCATTAGGGTCAGCAGGAGTGGTACTGTGGGGAGATTCACTTTATGCCCGGAGCAAGGTAGGGAAACATACAAGGGGTAAAAACAATTGTGTGCATGTGTGTGTATGTGTGTTTGTGTATAACATATTTTCAGTCCATATACTTCTTGTCCCAATTCTGTACGCACTAAGGTCTTCCTTGAAGCATGCATTTTTATGATGTCATCAAAGGGCGGGTAAAAGTGATGTAAGCTGGAGGGTTGCGAGCACATTTGGGACACCCTTTGCCTCATTTCCTGTCCCCTCTATACGCTGCTGCTAAAATGGTATTTCCTGCATTCTGCCACTATGCTGGGTTTACTAATTGCTGCAGCTTTTGCCTTGAGCTAGAACACACATACGTTGGTACAAATTCTGATTGATGCCTATACATCTGCCCAGCTTGTCTATGTAATCTTATTACAGAAAGAACAGGCTAATTCATCAGTTATTAAAGCCGAAACACCAGACAGCAAAGAGTTTGACGTAAAGCAACAGCACCATACAGATTAAAAATGTTACTCATAAAATGATCATGTCAGTTTGCTCATGTTGCACAAGTTTGCTTGAATGTCCATGCAGTGTAATGATCATACAAGTCTTCAGTTCTGAAGTGAACTGAAAACATGCTTTCCTTTTAACACCAGCCATCATAAGGCAAGTCTAGCAAAGAGTTACTTTCTGTCTTGTATACATACTCTGGTTTGTTAAATGGTGGGTTTGTTTTGTTTTTTGTCCCCCGATATACGATCCACACACTATATCAGTCTTGAAAAAGAAAATGATTCTGTTTCTTAAAATGTTTTTTCTACATTGTTTAAGCAGTCTTTGGAATTGTCATCACAAAAGTGTGGTCTGATGTGGACGAGAGGGGCACATCGACTGCTCATGGGAGAAACTAGTGAACATGCCATTTGGCGGAAAAGAAATAGAAACGGGACGCCCTACAGCCTTCAACACAAGTGTGCATGCTCAGACAAGGGGCGCAAGTGCAAGCAATGGGACGGAACCTTTCATTCATATCTTTAAGGTCTCTTACTGAACCCTTTCCTTTGGCTTCCAGAGTACCTGTGAGGCCGTGAAGGCCTACCTGGACACCATGCTAGGCCGATACATCGTGAACGTGACCGAGGCGGCATCCCTCTGCAGCAAAACCCTGTGCTCGTCTCGGGGCAGATGCACCAGGCAAGACCCAGGCTCGGCGGCCTACCTACACCTGGACCCAGCCGTGTGGGTCATCATCCCCAGAGCGGAGCTCCCAGACAGGCCCACCGATGGCCCGTCCTACGTGGCACGGAGGAGGGCGGGTAGTGGTAAGGTGACGGAGCGTCCTTACAAGGGGCACTTTAAGTGCCAGTGTTTCCAAGGCTGGAAGGGCAAACACTGTGAGAACCCAGTAGCTCGTAAGATTTCAGAGAGAGTGAATAAGGGTCGTAGGAGTCTCTTTTAACCGGCTGGATTTCAGCCTTTTTTATAATTGAGGTGTTTCCATCTGGACATTGACCAGTTCCAAGATCAGTTGAACATCTTTGCATGGAAAGACGGATGAAATTTCTTTGATTAGAACACTTGCCCTTTGCGAAGCTACAGTAGACTGGTTGAAGTCGAAGGTTCTTGCTGCATATTACTCGGATATCACGAGGGAATTTGTTTATTTTTTTATCACCTACAATTTCTTTTAAAATGTATTTTTAAAATGACATTTTTAGCATGCTGCTTGATTTTTGAGATTCATGTAATCTATAAATACAATTATAAACTGACCGATCATTTCATGATTTGTTGTATTGTTTTGTGTTTATTACATGTAAAATTAAAATGAGAAATTTGTTGTGGTTTTCTTATTGTCTCTACTATTACAGAACGCTTTCGCGATGAACACAATTACAAGTCTGTTGTGCTCCATCTTCGGGGTTTTTCATGATTTGCATCTACAACAGGTCCATAGTTTTATAGCCAGCTTTACAGCCCTTGACCGCTAGATGGCATTAAAGGTACATCGGAACAATTTTGTTCTTTCACTGCCCTTTACGTTTTGGCAATCGGTTATGTTCAATAAGGCTTAGGCAGTAATTTTACTGCTGAGCATCATTAGAGATCAATGATTTGGGCAATGGCAGCAGGGTGCAGACTGATCAGCGGTGGAAAAATCCACATAGAAATGCTTCTTTTTATCCTCAAGACTTTGTCAAAGGCAAGAACTGACTCCATAAGGGACTGAACGCATTATAGGAATCAGACGATTGTGGTCTTATGAAGTATATTTTAGGATGTGGTACACATCCGCATTTGTCAAACGCAGTGTGAAGTGTGGACATGGTGTAAAGCACATCACTTCCACTTTTCTATGCAGATTGATATAGTTGAGAACATTTATCATAAATTGATTTATATGAAAGTCTTTAATCCCAAATTGCAAGGAGGATTATCTGAAGCCTTTATATGCCCCTGGGTGGATGCCCTTTTCCTAGACAACCTCATAATCGATGAGTCTACTGCATTAGTATTAGTGATTTTATGAAACTGTTTAGTACGGTTTCTGTGGACTTGGCGATTAAGCCCAAAGGAAACCATGATTTCCAGGCCATTGTATTCACTGGATCTGTTGCCTGTCCGAGTGGAAGGACTGTTTGAATGGAAGTCGAACTTCTGTCACATATATCTCCAAGATACATTATCTCCAGTGTACGACTTGCCACAGAAATATGTCAGAGCCACATGTCCCTTGACACTGAGACTAGCCCAGAGATTTAAGATGGAGAGCAACAAACATCATATCTGGTCTTTTTGCCTGCGTTTTCACAGCCTTCCAGATAAGCCAGACTTTATATTTCAGCAAATGGTACTTTGTAAGGAAGTTTAGGTGTCTTGGTATATGTCGTCTGGGTGCATGATCAGCTATGGTCTGTCAGTTCTGTGCAATGTATCTGCTTTGAGGAAGTGCTAAATTGACTTGATGTGTTATTAGCTATAAATACACATAGAGTGGTTACAATGCTGCCTGGTGGACCTTGTGTGTTGGAGAACATCGAAAACAATGAAATTTATCCAGAGTGACGAAGACCTCTGGCATAATTTCATTCACCTGTGTAAACAGCGCCCAGGGCCTAAGGCAGTGGCCATCGGTCCTTCTCTTATAGGTCGACCTACATACTTCCAATCCCAGCCCACCACACCTAATCGAATGAATTGCTGGCCACCTAGGCTAGGGGAGGGGCCTTTTCATTTGATTGGCCTAGTGGGTAACAGCAAAGGCACTCAGAAAACGGAACCAAACGTCCGAGATGTCGTGGCCATGATATAGAAGTTAAACTGCCATTCAAGCTTTTCCATGATCGAATGGGCTGCGTACATCAGACGCGATGAGAGAAAGGCCAATCTTCTCATAGGCAGGAAATTAGGCCATTTTCTAACCTGTCCGGCACTGGCGTGGTGATGTTTGTCAGTAAGTTAAAAATGTCCAGGATGAATCGCATTACCTTTTAAATGGCGAATTCAATAACGTAAGTAAAATGAAACATAAATAGTATTTTGGTGACTCTACTCTGCGGCGTGATGGCGAGAAGATCCTCATTCTCATAAGAGATAAGGTAAACGAAGGCCATTAAATTCCGTCTCACTTCCATACCCTAAGAAGCGATTGGATTGACCCAAAGAGGCGCGCCTGCTGTGATAAGCAGGAGCGGATGCTGATAATGGACAGGCGTTGCCCACTTTTCCATTTCCTACCCCCACCTCCTCTATCTGCCTCTGACCTGGAACGCCGCTCCCAAGACAACTGGCCGAGAGGACACTGTCCCCGTGTCCCTCCTCCGTCTCCACCTCCCCCACCCATTTGGTGTGTCTCCCCAGGCACCACGCACATCTGTGCGAGGCTGTCTGTGCCCCTGTGGTGACGCGACCTCTGTGCCATGTACCCCCCCCCCCCCCCCCCCCAGCTAGCGGCGCCCAGCTAGCTCTCGGGTTTTTAGAAATGCTTCGTCACGCGTGCTACATGTGCCCTTTGAGAGAGTGAGAGCTGAAGGGACTGGGGCACTGGCTGCTGATTGCAACTCCGTACAGAGGCTTTTTCTATTTCTCCAGGCCTGTAGTGCAGGATGTACTCCATCCTCTGATTGTGAGCCTTTCAGATGTAGACCTTTTTTTTTGGGGGGGGGGGGGTTGAAGTGAAAAGTGTACACTAAAAAATGCCCCCACCCACCCCCACTAGATGGGCCTATGAGCCTATTGCATATGAAGTGACCAGTAAATAGTCACTGCTAAAATACCTGTCAGGTGCAACTGTGGTACTGTGTGACGGTATGTGGTCTTGGCTATATGTCACTGATGTATTTGAGTGAATAAATGAAATTGTGTCACTGGTTAAGACATATTAATAAACATAGCTATACACTGTTCATAGTTAATTGTGTTCTCACCTCCTGACTAAACATTTGCATATTTATCCACTGTAGCATGTGCAGCAAAACTTCAAGTTCTAGTGTGAGGTGAAATGTACAGGAAAGTCCCAGTTCAGGGAACTGCTATTATGGCAAACTCCCCTCCGTATCATTTCCAGTCATTTTACTGGAATATCTAGAGTGAATCTGTGCTTATTATAGCTCATGTATTTAATTTGCCCCCCACCAATAGCATGATCATTGAGCTAATTAGCATCTTTCATTACTTAAAGAGAATGATATATCGATCAAAGTATATAACTGACTGTGGTTTTGTTTTGTGTATGTGTGCGTGTTCTCGTTCATTCGCTCGTTTGCCATTCGCACTGTATTGTTTTTGAAGAGAAGTGACCTGACACACTGTCACACGCGCCTTGTCCCTCCAGCTCTGTCTGCACCACCGCCCATCTCCAAACCCCATTTAGACTTAGAAAAAGACGGCCAGGCACGTGCAGACCTCCTGGAAAACTCCTCACAAAAGACGTGGTCTGACTGGTGGTCATCCAGGAGGAAAATTACTTTGACCAATCAATCACCATCAGGAGGCCTCTCTGCTCTGTGCCGACCAATCAATGCCTCACAAAGGGCCATATCCTTTCAGCAACGCCCAATCAATTGCTCTTAAAAGGTGTCTGGTCTTGCATTGTTAGATGGAAAAGCACGTAGCCTTGTTCACAGTGGTAACTTACACATGCACGCGTAGATGTAACTTGACTTCGATTGGCTCAAGGTGGGTAATCAAGCAATGACATACGTTATTGACAGATTTCACATTAACAGTTAATATGCAAAAACGCAAATTCATTGGCTGCCGAATAAACTCCCACTTCTCCCACAATAACAGTCACAGGTATTCCATTTTAGATTCAATTGTTGTTGTTATTGTTTCTGTTGTAATTAATTTAAATGAGATTTCTTAAGCGTGTGCTCATGAACCAGTTCAGAATTATTTCTAAAATCTCGCATCGTTTATTCATTTTAAATAAACATTTTCTCTCCCTGTGCTAATCTGGCTAATAAATTGGATAGCGGGAGAAGAACTGTGTTCGCTATCGTCAGTGAGCCGCTTCAGTGCCCGTTGGGCTGCCTGTGTGCCGAATAGGAGTGACACGGCGGTCACTTAGACGTGGGCGAGCGCTGATTGCACTTGCGGGAGAAGCAGATGAAACCGCCCTTTTTCTAATGGATTATAATTTATCTGTATGAAGGAGTGGGTAGAGAGAGTGTCCAATCAACCCTCGGTGACACGGTTTCTGAAAAGCTACACGCCGGCCAATTTGAGCATGAGGGAAGCTTTTAACCAGAGGCCTCGATATATGAAGATGATGTTTAACTTCATTTTTTTTTGCATTTGTATGTTCTGTGTTTATTAAACTGGAGTCATTTGTTTGTTTGATTCTTGGTTATTTATCTGCACCTGATGTGAAGCTTCAACCAAGACATTTGTTTCTTGTATTTAATGACTTGGAATGAAGTGTGAAAAATTGGAGGAGAGAAAGACAAGCTTGCATGAACATGACGGCGAAAGTTGGAGATGTTCTGATTTCTCTGGTCATTTCATGTCATAGTGCTTAAGGTGTCTGAGTAGTCTCAGCTGCCTGGGTGTGTTTCAGACCTAGAGCAAACTCCTATAATGCAGAGAACCACACACACATGCAGTATGCCATTAGAGTAGATGAGATTAGAGGGCTTCCCATTTTTTCATTTGGATCTCAGCACATTACTCTGGTTATCCTTTTAGTCAAGCAGCGACTTCTCGCCACTCTTATCATTGTCCTTAATTTCATTCTGAGAGATTCAGCCTTTTCTGTTAATGAAAATAATATATCTCTCAACATTTAGCTCACCTAGGACTTTCTTTAAAGAACTGTGAACAAACTTTAAGAGTCTGCCTGTATTTCTTTCTTCTGTCTAGTATTTGCTATCTGTTAATTATAATGAAAGATTTTTAGACACCAAAATGGTTCTTTCTTACTTTCTTTCTGTTTTTCACATTGCATATCATTTCCAACCTCACATTAATTCAACACCCCCTCCACACACACATACACACAAAGTGAGTATATTAAGAATCTCGTATTTGGGCTTCAGCAGAAATGTCAGGGTATGTTGTAACCTTTACTCGAGTGCTTTATCTGCCTCGATAGTGGGATTGTAGGAGCAGGGTTGGGGACGACACAACGGGATTCGAAAGGTTCCCATGGTTGTCCCTGGGGCTATTTTCCCTTCATAGACACTAATACTCATAGCGCCCCCCCACACACACACACACACACATTTACATTAAGCTCACATAAGCTTCATAGACCTTGATGGGGAAATGTATCCGTTTTCCCATAAATCAATTTGGAAAGGTTTATGTCATGGTATTGAGAACATAGGCTCAAAGGTATAGGTGACAAAGAAGTACAGTTAGATGAGAGAGGAGAGAGATGTTGAGAAAGGCTATGAGGTCTATTTTACTTCTTAACTGACAGTGAAAGATTTAATGGCATCACTCTACGTTATAACACTCCTACCCATGTCTCCTTTGTGTATAAAGTCTCATTACAATGGAGTTCCCTTTAGCTGTTTGCCTGAACATTGTCAATAGAAAAAGAGCTTTGTCTTTTATGAAAAGTCAACTGAGACATGAAGCAGAAGAACCTTTAGCTGAGACAATAATAACTGGTTCATGACATTTATTATTATTTTTTGCTTTCAGCTATATCTGTTATGAAATTAAATATTACATGTTAAATGATTCCCTCTCTAATCTTTTAGACGTCATAAGAAAATATGAAAAAATACCATGTTACAATTATCATTAAGGTTTTTTGAAAACAAATATATTGCAGTTCAAAATGATCACAGAATGAGTTCAGATCCGCATGTGCAGCAGTAGTCTACACTAAAACAGAGAGCAGAAGACAAATGTGTAACGTAATCCGCAGCCTCTTTACACTGAAAAGAAGTGCAGGGTGTTACGGTTGACAAAACACAGAATATTCTGAGGTAACAAAATTTGTGAGTACCTCTTCATAATAACAGGCTCTAAGGCAGGGAGTCACTAGACCCAATTTAATGGGCCACGTGCCCCAGTAAATATTTTCATGCCCCCTCTATAATTGACACAAAAGATATAATGCTTTATATTTGAACCTGGATTGTTGAGCAGAGCTACACGGCACAATGCACCACGCAGATTCACTACAGGTGCTACGTTTTCCATTAGGTAATCACAAAATATAATAACAGTGTAGTAACGCAAAGTAATAAGGCATTGTAGGCTTACAGCAGCCCTCCATGGAGACCGTTTCTGTCCTTCTTTGCCAGAGCTGACAGTTGTACTTCCTTGAAGCTTCCACGCCTGTCTTAGAGTTGCGTCTGGCTCCCTAAATGTGTTATACGCTGCTGTGAATGTGTTATAGGTAAGCCCTTTAGCTGGAATAGTGGTTATTTACAAATGGCAAAATAAAACATGCAGATTTTATAAGTCTGTTTCTTATATAAACACCATCCTGTGCCAGCATTCATTAATAACTAAAACAAATATATAATAAATAACAATTTATATAGTTTTATAGTTGTATCATTTAAAAACTGACAACCAACTAGTTGTTAAACTATTAGTTAATGAGTAAGTTTTTATTTATTAGTTTGTTATTGTAGTATTATGTTTTTGGCATTGATATCAGGCTATACCTTACAGTGTGTGACGCCGGTAGATGTATAAAGAGAGAATGTCAAATCAATGTATAAAGAGAGAGAATGTCAAATCAAGGGTGATATGTCTTTCAGTGGACATTTTGATCAAATTGAATTAGTGAAAGGATGATCAGAGGAGAATGCATGTAGAACTGCTGATGAGTCTGCCTGTCACATTCAGGAGGTCTCAAGCTACTGTGGTCAGCTGTAGTGACCAACTGCATCTCTGCTTATCAGAGGAGAGACGTTCTCCATGGCACTGGAGTTACAGTGGCAACTCACTGTGTTTGGAAGATTATGTTTTCACAGCAAATCTAAAATAACTTGTACTGGTTCCAGTGCAATCCAATACTTCATAGGCTATTCATGTGGGCCATTGTATCACTGAATCTCTGCGAACAATATGTGGTATGTGGTAGCAGGTAGCAGGAAAGTCTGCAGTCCATTTCTGTTGCACCATATATGTGCATATATTCCTATAAACTGACATGATAATCAAGAAGCATGCTGGGAAGCTTGTTGTCTGTCTGGCGATTGGTGGCAGTCTGAACTGAAGCCATGTCATGGGGTAAATTCTGTATCTGAATGGCTGATGTACCGCTTCCTACTATGTTGCTTTTATAAAATCATTTTGGAAGCCTATTCAAATTTGTGTTGCGTGCTCTAGCAGTTTCATGAAGTGGAGTAAAACAGTGTGGATCATTTTAAAATTTTTGGTGCAGCCTCTCCGAGCAGAATGATTGCTCTGTTAGGTGTGACTGTCACAGCTCCTCTTACACAACACAAAGCCCAGACATTAGGAATGCAGTATTAGAAACACCACATTGCAGACATCAGGAAATAGCAAAACCATGTGTATTCATGACCTAGTCATCACTTAGGTGTCAAATATGACTCAGTTACTTTTCAGAACTCAATTGTCTGTCACATATGACTGAGTAACCTTTAAAACGTAAAGTGCTGTGGTTTTACAGGACTTCTTTAGAATAATTCAGGACTCTCAAATCGAATAGTGCTACCATCTCCCCATTTGGTCCTTTAGAATGTGAGAAATTCATATTTCCTGATCAAATCCCTATAAACCATATACTACAAATAGCAAAATTCTGTGCTGCATTGTGCTATGATGCAGGTTCTACCTTGGGAGATGTACTAACGCCTCTGGCTGTTGGCACCCAATGTGGCTGTACTGTGAGCTACTGCGAAACCAGGACACTGCTGTCTGTAGTTTTTGATACCATTTTAATACCACCTGACTCCAAGTCAGATTTGCAGAGCAGAGAGCTAGCTCAAGAAGAAAGTGAGGCACTGATATGCTGCTATTTCTTCATGTCATGACAAGGACACAGATTTCCATGTTTAAAGACCGGTCAAGTCCTCTTTACCTACAGTGCATTCATATATAGTGTAATGGTCCACATAATCAGTGCTGCCTTGTCATGGAGGATTTGCTAAAATGGCCTCCTTTGGTCTTGCCATCCTCCGTCTCCTCCAGCACCTACTGAACATTTCTGTCTGTGCTCCTCTCTGCTCTTCCCTCCTTCTTTATCATTCCCTTCTTGGAGGCAAGTCATGTGCGTCCAACCCTCCCGCATGGAGGGAAGAGGATGCTTCAATCTGGCAACCCATCTTTTATTGCCAGTTCATAATTGAGACGGTTTTTCTGAACAGGTGAAGTCTGCCAAGCGCAACTAATGAGATCTCTCTCTTTCTCTCTCTCTCTCTCACTCTGTCTTTCTCTTTACTGAGCAACCTCTGCCATTTATTTTATTATAGGAAAAAGTAAATTAATGAAGATCACTAAGTGAAGAATGATTCATGTATATTAGACTGCAGGATTTCCCACTATGCTGGTCCTTATGTCTTTAGATTCTCATTCAGTTTGTGTGGTCAGCCGTGAACATTTTCCTTTAGTCCTTGACCGTGTGGTAAAGATATGGCATGTTCATCAATTAAAGGTATAAGATTTCTAAGTTGTATGGTTGCTGAAAGCTATTGGCTATCAATGTTATTAAAAATTGTGACACAGAGGATGGTAGGTTACGATCATCATAATAACCACATCACTATTTAATTATTATCACCACCTTGTCCTAACTTCTTTTTTTCTTATATATATATATATTATATATGGATGATAAATTAGGTCTATTGTTGTACATTTGTTCTGGATTAAATTGCACATTCTCCTTGCCAACTGGATCTCTTCTTAACCCAATACAACATTGGTGCACTTTTAACTCAACTTTTAAATGAATTGGTATGTGCAGTCGGACCACTTAGATGAAGCACATGAATAATCTGAAATTAGCACTTGTAATGCAAAATGTCAAACACTGTGCAATTTTTGTAATTGTGACAGTGGCAGTGAGGGAACGAGGCACGTAAGGCAATGCGCTTAGCGGCCAGTGAGCAGAGGCAAAACAAAAATATAAACGCTGCCCGCAAGGCGCTTGGCATGATGACGTGATAACAGACATGTATAGAAGCAGTACAGGTCAGCAATGCACACCACTGGAGAGAGGCACCTGTGGGCTTATATAAGAGTTGGGACAAAAGGGAACAAACAAGGCACAGGTGTGTGGTCAAGAATCAGGTGATTGGGAGCAGGGCAGGTGCGGTGTGTGTGTGTGTGTGTGTGTGTGTCTGTGGACATGTCCCTCTTTCTGGGTGCTGAGCACACAGTGACAGGACCTCTGGCTCCACCCACAGAATCCAGCTAGCCTGTAAGAATGTGGCATGTCCAGCTGGTGAGGAGGTGGTCTGGATGGGTGGCTCATGATGGAATGAGGCTACTATATCTGGATCTAGGATCTGGGGTGCCGGCAACCAGCTCTGTTCTTCTGGGCTGTACCTCTCCCAACCCATGAGGTACTGCAGCTGCTTTCTGCTCTGTTGCAAATCCAGCAGGGAAACATACCTTGTACATAGGACTAGCGTCAAGCTCCAATGGCAGTGGTGCTGATCCAGCAATGCTACTGATGTTTGCAATGGGTCCCGCAACTATAAGCTTCAGGGTAAACATGTAAAAGGCCGAAGATGTATGGCTACTCGCTGGCAAGTCGACCTTCTATGTCACCGTGTAGATAACGCGGAGAATGGTGTACGGACTGCATATTTGGAAACCTGGCCATCCTTCGTGGCAACACGTGGCAGCGCGAGGTCTCCCCTTGTCATCAGTCGGCTTTCCTTTTCCTTTTCCTTCGCCACCTCCACCTTACAAGGCCGCATGCATCAGCTCCTGAAGAGGTAACCCAGGAAGTTTACCTTGAAAAGGTGTAAAGGTCATAGGTCAGACAAGGGGCAATGACTACAGGTACTTTGTGAGCAGTGCTTTCAGACCTTGATAATCCAGGCAGCCCACAGTCCTTGTTCTTCATAAAGAATGTAGTAGGCACATGAGGTAGAGGGGCAGATGTACCCAGGGACTCCTGGATGTGTTGATCCTTGACCTGCTCCTCCTCCTGTGACAGCAGATCCACCCTGCACCTAGAACGTGTGGTTTCCTCCTTCAGGTTGATGGTGCAGTCAAAGCTGTGGTTGTGAGTGGTAGGACTGAAGACCTCCACCTGGTCTTCTGCGCGGTGCAGGGATGGGGATGTCCTTGTGGGCATATGGGCTGTCCACAGAGGTTGAGGCAGTGGTTGTAACAGAAGGGAGCCCACTTCATGATGTGGGTCTGTGCCCAGGAGATAGGGGGATCATGCATGCGTAACCATGGAAGACATAATGTAATGGGTTTTGCTGGGGAGGTGAACAAATAAAAAGATAAGTGTTCTGTATGGGCATTTAGATGGAAGTAGAGAGTGATGTGTGTGAAAAAAAACCTACAGCCAGTGCACACATGCAAAGAGGGCATGACGGAGGGATAAGCTGGATCTGCGGCCTCTTGGAGACACACTGGTCCGTCAAATTGCTGCTCTAGGGTCAATCATTGCTGAAACAAGAGAAGTGCAACCACTGTGCATAACCCTCACCCGCACGCAAAAACCTTGCAGAGATGGGAATGCTACTCTACGGGTTGCATCCTCTCTTCCCATTTTGCACTGGACTTTGGCCCCGCCCAGCTGCGTGGCCTCTACGGAAACCGCAGATGCTCTCGCTGGTGACATGGACTTACATTGGAGGGGAGCGATGTTTCTCTTCAAGGACACGGTCATAGGTGATGGCAACATGAACGTTGTTGTTCAAGGTCACCGCCTCCTGTTTGCCCTGCCTGTAGCTCACCTTGTATACCCTCCACAAAGCCCTGGGGGCCCCACTGCAGACGTAGCAAGGCCTGGCTGACGTGAATGATGGAAGACCACCTTGAGTTCCAGGATGAACTTGGTGTCATCTCAGGCCCTCCCCATGAACATGGAGGGAACAAACAATACTTTAACGTGGTCTGGAAGTACCACTGGTAGTAGAAGTACAGCTTAGAGTGAACAATGAACCCCTTGTACCTATTAAGGTCCCTGGCATCTGTGATAGCGATGAAGCAGCACTCTTCCTCAGCTGCCAACGGGTTTGCAAGCCCACCAGATCTGGTTCCCAGAAACATAGAGATGGTCTAGATGAGATGAGATGGTCAACCATGGGCCAGAGCTCACAAGCTTTTGCAGTATAAAGGTGGCAGTCTCGATTGCTATCAATTCAGCCCAGTCTGGGCCACTCGCTATGCTCCTCTCTTGTGGCTGGCTGCGAATTCTGTGACAGCTCCAGTGAGGGAGAGAGTGATTGCGGGGACTCCTTATTCTTCATAGTAGAAGGCAATGCAGACAGCAGTAGGTGAAAGACAAAGGCGAAAGTAAAAAAGATGGTGACGTGGCGAAGTGATAACAGATGTCTTCAAGCACAGTACAGCAGAGCAATATGCAACTCTGGATGGAGGCACCTGTGGGCTTATGTAGGGGAATGAACAAAAAAGAGGAAGCAGGGCACAGGTTTGTGTGATCAATGATCAGGTGATTGGGAGTGGGGCAGGTTTGTGTGTGTGTGTGTGTGTTTGTCTGTGTGTCTGTGTGTGTGTGTAACTGAGCACACCATGCCACAAATAAATAACCAGCAGTTCCTCATAGTTCATGGGTATTTCCTCTGCTAACCAAGCCAAGCATCTTGTAAAAGAGCACCAAGTGTGAAAAAGTAGTATTGATGAATTCTGCTGACAGGGACTAAGAAGAAAACCGTTTTGATAGTCAGGGTGTTGAATTATATTCTTTTTAAATCTGCAAAGAGGCACAAGGTAAGCCAAGGCTTAGGCTGTATTATCCTAATCTTATCATCCTGTGTTTTTGGGAGTGAGATAGTGAGCGAGAGGGAGTAAAATTGAGCCTAAAGTGCTTTGCTGACTCAAGGTCACTCCATCAGGCTCACGCTCAGCTCAGAGCCAATCTCCTTCTGTCTCTTTCCCGTGCCGCCTTGTCTTTTGTGTCTCCATACGTTTTGTCTTTGCCCTTTCATTCATTTTTCTCCCTCCAGTCTCAGATCACTTTTTGCTCATCTCGTACTCGTCCCTCGCCCTCCCTCGCCTTCTCTCGCTCAGCCCAGCAGACAGTGTGTAAGTGCTCTAACTCGGAGGAGTCCGCAGGAGGCTCGGCGATTGGCTGCGCATGGCGGCAGTGTTCACAATCGATTATGGCACACCGTTCTCCAGCTAACAGCTTCTCTGCGTGGTACACCTTCCTTTCGTGGCCCCGAACCCTGCCACACAAATCCCTAACCCCTCTGCCCTTTGCCTCCCCTTCGATCTCCCTCTGTTCGTTTTCATGGTGTTTGTCTCATCCTCTTCTCATAGCTTTCTCGTCTTCTCCACTGAAGCTGGACTGAGCCAGTGTGCCCTTTTCATAAGGTAGAACATGTTTTCTCTTCTCCGTAGCCTTGCCAGTTGTTTATTCTTTCTTTATCTTCATTTTAGATCCCAAATCAACTACTGAAGAAATAATTAAGCATATATATATGTTATTTGAAAGCAGAGAAAAGGTTTATCTGGAAGAAGACACCTCTGTGTGTGCCTGCTTGCACATGTATATTTGCATTCATAGCACAGGCTGGAACTACAGTAAAGCACGCACACACCCACATGTGCACACACTGGAACCCTCCACAGGTTAATGTGGTGTGACTAAAGATAAGGATCGAAGAATAAATACACTGCCTATAGCTCTTTTCCCACTCAGCTAATTTCCCTGCTATTAAATTACCACTCATCCATTGGCCTCCAATAACACCCCGTCCCTGCCTTCCAGCCACACTCTACTGACAAAGGGATTCGTGTCCTTCTGCATTTAAGTAACGGAGAAGCATTATGACAATAATACTGCTATATCGTGCAAAATGTGCAGGACGCGTCTTCCCTTTCTGCAGTGCCCTGCTCCCTTTGTGCAAGTCTGTGTGTGTTCCATCTCGCTGGGGTCAACGTGGAGTGAGGAGAATTGCCTGGAGAGAGTGACGGGGAGAATGCTTTCTTGTTCTGTCTTTTCGCCATGGTATTTTTATTATTGAAAGGCACTGAACCGTTCCCAGTGAAACCGACAGAAGGCAGTGCCTCTATGTGCCCAGACACAACTCTCTCTCTCTCTCTCTACCTCCCTCTCTTTTTGTTTCCCTCACTTTTTCTGTCTGTGTCTCAGAAAAAAAAAAAACATTGTCATATATACTTTTGTAAAGTGTGTCTGCCTGTGTCACGCGTTTTCAAAGTCACGGCGTCTTAACGTGAGTGCACACTGTATGTCCCCCCTCAAATGCACTCATTCTGTCTCTCTCCCTTTGTCTTTCTCTCTTTCTGTCTCTCCCTCTCTCACTCACCATCCCTCGCTCGCTCCCTCCCTCTCCCTCTCCCTCTTTTTCCCCTCACTCTGCTTCTCTCTCCTGCAATCATCTGCTCATCATAATGATTAGAGGGCTCTCCAGCCATCTCCAAATGTCCTGATGTGTTTTCTGGCCGCATATCAAAGCAGAGCGCAAAAAAAAAAAAAGTCATGCTTTCGTAACTGGCCCGGACACCGTGCCACACGCGCCATTTAACGTGGCCTCCCATCTCCACGCGTTTCAGCCGTGTCCCAACGCCACCAGTTATCGCGACCCATCCTTACATGCTGCCGCGAGGCCTGTCAAAGCCAGGCAGCAAACACACAGAGACAGAGAGAGCATGCTAGTGAGATTTCTTAGGGGGCTTTGGGATGGCGAGTGAACGGAGATGGGCTCCGCGCTCTTCGAAGAGCACATTAACGTCCTTTCTCCCCCCTCTGATTCCGCTAATGCCAGATCCCGGGCTGATACCGAGACAAGGTTGTTGGCGTCAGTCATTGTTGCAGTGTGACAAAAACACACAGGAAAGTAAATGTATCTTCAAAAGCCCACCTCTCATAAGGTACATTTAAAAAGCCGGTTCGGTTAGGGGGCGCACTGAAACGAGGCAAGCCTCCAGAACAGAGGCGATAAGGTTTGCCTCCGTCAGGGCAAATTTTGTACCTTTGCCTTCTTGTACCTTAGCGTGTGTATGGTGTATGGTGTAGCTCTTTCCTGCCAATACATTTAGATCGCAGTAGTCATAATGTTTGTTTTATTGTAAGTATGCACAATGTTTTATGGTTAGGATATACTGGCCTTGTTAGTGTATCAACAGAATGCCAGAAAATCTATAGAATGTTTAGGATCATTAGGCACTGTACTGCACTGACGTTTTGTACAGTAAGTGGGGCTTTTTATCACCCTAGGGGCTAGGGAACAAGGGCTAGTGCTTAAGGGACAGGGCTTAGAAGACAGGGCTTAGGGGATAGGGCTTATGGTGTTGGCCAGAACAAAGTGTTGACTCGGAGATGTTTGCGATTATGATTTTTTACTGTAGACTGACCTTAATTATGGTGCTCCAACACGGATCCAGGAACAGCCCTCCTTTAAGCAGATAGCACTGTCTCCATCCATGTTGGACACACATATTTAGGTTTATTAGAGAAGACAACTGTTCTGAGTTATGGTAGATTGTAGCAGGCAGAGAAGGACCTCATAACCTTGCCCATCACTTAGAACAAATAACGCGTGCTCTCTCTCTCCCTCTCAATTAGAAGTCAGAGAGGCAGATGTTTGTGTAGTAGCACATGAAAGGAGGACATCGAGATGGTTATAGCCCTGTGCTTCCCTTGCTCTCCCCTGCTCCCTCTACACATTAGCACTGACACAGTTTAACATGCAGCGCTGCTGTCTGGCAAACAGACTTCCAGCCTCCAGCAGGAAGCCACACTCTCTGGAATGCATGTTCTGCAACACAGACATATACACATACACACACATACACAGACACGCACACACATGTACACACGCTCGCACATACACACACACACACACACACACACACACACACACACACATACATAGAGAATTTATATACATCAAAGCCAACCTGATGCAGGATTTTGTACTGCCTTTAGAGTGTATGTTATCGATGAATGTGTCCCATCTCCTGAGGTTCTGTATAAACTGCTTTAGGTTTAATCAATGGCGCAAAGGCAATCAGGAAAGGCGGGGCTTCTCCCGGTGGGCCGGTCGGGTTTCAGCTGACCATACTGATTCTCATTAACAATGCGGTTATAGCAGTTGCTATACAGCGCCAGACAAACGTTTTGAGCTACATGCTAGCAGGGTCTTTCCAGCTGCTGCCCCTGTTGTTGGTATACAATTACACATGCATAGACTATAGAATGCACAGTGTCAACCTTAATGTAACATAAGCCTAAATGTCACCCTAAATGCCACCAAGTCTACTTTTACTCTCACACGTGGGACAAGAAGCCACCCCTTCCAAGTTGGTACAGGCCAGGATTAGACAGGTTTACCTCAGTTTGCAATTGGTCATGGGGTAGCTACTGTGCTTTTAGTATCCTGCTAACTGCAAGATTAGTGGATCCAATAAAGTGAGAATTAGAAGATAAAAGTTTAAAAGACACAGGAGGTGTATACCATAAAACGCTGGGTGCATCTCACCATCCCTTTACCAGCTGAACAATTACAGCAAGCCATAGAAAACTGCCAACATTGTGTGGCGGTAGCATGTGTAATGCAGTGTGATGTAATTGTTTAAAAATAACACCCTTCAGTTTAAAAGTCTTTTCTTTCCTCCCCGTTTGTTCTCATGTGATGTTGGTTTTCTTCTTCATCTGCGGTCCAGAGGCAGTGGGGGATGGGCGTATGACTACATTAATATCACTACATTAAATCCGAAAGAACAGGATCCAAGTTGCAGGTACGCAGCAAGCATCACAGAAATGGCAAAATGACTAAATACTATGCACTGAGCACTTTTGAATTCATGCTGTAATATGTTTATACCATTTTACTTTAGAATTTAAGGTGGTTTTTTAAAGTTCCAAATTACAAAGCTGTAGTGCAGTTGCTAATAGCAGCTGAGGAAGCAACTTGGCTTAGAGACATGGCAGTTTTCATCAGACATTTCCTGAGAAAATATTGCTTTTTTCTACATACCGTGATACACTGCATTTTCCCAGTATGGATTTTTAAATGGTATGCATAACTCATGACTTTATTTGTGAAGGCAGCTTTTTTCTGAACAGCCAGTATTTCCAAGTTGTTCTGAGATATCTATTCACATGTTGAGGATGGCTGCCCTGGTCCTGGCCCTGGTCTTGGCCCTAGCTGTAGTCCTGGAACAGGACCTAGTCCTGGCCCTGGTCCTGGCCCTAGCTGTAGTCCTGGTAGTGGCCCTGGTCCTGGACCTTGCCCTTGCCGCTGCCCTGGCCCTGGTCCTTTCCCTGATCTTGGTTCTGGCCCTGGCCCTGGTGCTGGTCCTGGCCCTGGTCTTGGTCATAGTCCTGGCCCTGCCTTCCTCGTCTGTTCTGTAGTTTTAGCTTGTCCTGTTTTTCTCAACTGAGCTTAGAACATCCATGTGAGGGTCTGTTACCATCATCATCCCACCTTCCAACAATAGTACTCTTTTAAATGCGGCTTATTCAAAACTGGGGCATGTGTTTAGTAAGAACTAGATTCTAAACAAGCTGTTGTACTGAATTTGACTTGTAGTTCCTGTTCTCTTGGGATTTTGCACAGGTGTAATGTAGTTTATATCAGCTGTTCTGTTGACAAATTGCCATGTTAACCAACTTCCACTTGAAATTCCAACCATAGGGTTGGAATTCCACTAGTTCTCCAGAGGTGTGTAGAAAGATGACATCAGGTTCATCTTTTCTTATATGGCTTCCCCCTCTCTCTCTCTCTCTCTCTCTCTCTCTCTCTGAGTAGTAATCACAGTGTGTCAGTGTGCCCTGTTCTAATTGGCCTGTCACTCCCCATGTGCTGGTGGGGAGGGGTCGGCCTTTGTGTGGCTGCCATGGCGACCGGCCGAGCTAATGAGAGGAAGAGTGCTGTGACTAATGACATTGCTCCATCCATCTGAAAGCGAGGCACAGCAACACACACACACACACACACACACACACACACACACCACTGCCACGTCCTCTGCTTGTGTCAACAACTCTAGTGTGCTAGTGTGTCCTGATTAGATTTGTCTTCTCTGCTGGTAAGGTAGGCTTGAGTTTTCCAATTTACTTTTGTGCTTAGACTGCTTGTTACCAGGTTGTTTTGCTGGTTCTAGAGCTAATTGCTATTACTAGTTTCAGGTGTGGTTTTCAGTTTAGCCCAAGGTGTGAACCGCTGGGAGTGGCCTTACTAGCCACCAAGCAGATATATTGAGGGGGTGTTCCCTACTAGAATTAGTGTGCTAGTGTGTCCTGATTAGATTTGTCTTCTCTGCTGGTAAGGTAGGCTTGAGTTTTCCAATTTACTTTTGTGCTTAGACTGCTTGTTACCAGGTTGTTTTGCTGGTTCTAGAGCTAATTGCTATTACTAGTTTCAGGTGTGGTTTCAGTTTAGCCCAAGGTGTGAACCGCTGGGAGTGGCCTTACTAGCCACCAAGCAGATATATTGAGGGGGTGTTCCCTACTAGAATTAGTGTGCTAGTGTGTCCTGATTAGATTTGTCTTCTCTGCTGGTAAGGTAGGCTTGAGTTTTCCAATTTACTTTTGTGCTTAGACTGCTTGTTACCAGGTTGTTTTGCTGGTTCTAGAGCTAATTGCTATTACTAGTTTCAGGTGTGGTTTCAGTTTAGCCCAAGGTGTGAACCGCTGGGAGTGGCCTTACTAGCCACCAAGCAGATATATTGAGGGGGTGTTCCCTACTAGAATTAGTGTGCTAGTGTGTCCTGATTAGATTTGTCTTCTCTGCTGGTAAGGTAGGCTTGAGTTTTCCAATTTACTTTTGTGCTTAGACTGCTTGTTACCAGGTTGTTTTGCTGGTTCTAGAGCTAATTGCTATTACTAGTTTCAGGTGTGGTTTCAGTTTAGCCCAAGGTGTGAACCGCTGGGAGTGGCCTTACTAGCCACCAAGCAGATATATTGAGGGGTGTTCCCTACTAGAATTAGTGTGCTAGTGTGTCCTGATTAGATTTGTCTTCTCTGCTGGTAAGGTAGGCTTGAGTTTTCCAATTTACTTTTTGTGCTTAGACTGCTTGTTACCAGGTTGTTTTGCTGGTTCTAGAGCTAATTGCTATTACTAGTTTCAGGTGTGGTTTCAGTTTAGCCCAAGGTGTGAACCGCTGGGAGTGGCCTTACTAGCCACCAAGCAGATATATTGAGGGGGTGTTCCCTACTAGAATTAGTGTGCTAGTGTGTCCTGATTAGATTTGTCTTCTCTGCTGGTAAGGTAGGCTTGAGTTTTCCAATTTACTTTTGTGCTTAGACTGCTTGTTACCAGGTTGTTTTGCTGGTTCTAGAGCTAATTGCTATTACTAGTTTCAGGTGTGGTTTCAGTTTAGCCCAAGGTGTGAACCGCTGGGAGTGGCCTTACTAGCCACCAAGCAGATATATTGAGGGGGTGTTCCCTACTAGAATTAGTGTGCTAGTGTGTCCTGATTAGATTTGTCTTCTCTGCTGGTAAGGTAGGCTTGAGTTTTCCAATTTACTTTTGTGCTTAGACTGCTTGTTACCAGGTTGTTTTGCTGGTTCTAGAGCTAATTGCTATTACTAGTTTCAGGTGTGGTTTCAGTTTAGCCCAAGGTGTGAACCGCTGGGAGTGGCCTTACTAGCCACCAAGCAGATATATTGAGGGGGTGTTCCCTACTAGAATTAGTGTGCTAGTGTGTCCTGATTAGATTTGTCTTCTCTGCTGGTAAGGTAGGCTTGAGTTTTCCAATTTACTTTTGTGCTTAGACTGCTTGTTACCAGGTTGTTTTGCTGGTTCTAGAGCTAATTGCTATTACTAGTTTCAGGTGTGGTTTCAGTTTAGCCCAAGGTGTGAACCGCTGGGAGTGGCCTTACTAGCCACCAAGCAGATATATTGAGGGGGTGTTCCCTACTAGAATTAGTGTGCTAGTGTGTCCTGATTAGATTTGTCTTCTCTGCTGGTAAGGTAGGCTTGAGTTTTCCAATTTACTTTTGTGCTTAGACTGCTTGTTACCAGGTTGTTTTGCTGGTTCTAGAGCTAATTGCTATTACTAGTTTCAGGTGTGGTTTCAGTTTAGCCCAAGGTGTGAACCGCTGGGAGTGGCCTTACTAGCCACCAAGCAGATATATTGAGGGGGTGTTCCCTACTAGAATTAGTGTGCTAGTGTGTCCTGATTAGATTTGTCTTCTCTGCTGGTAAGGTAGGCTTGAGTTTTCCAATTTACTTTTGTGCTTAGACTGCTTGTTACCAGGTTGTTTTGCTGGTTCTAGAGCTAATTGCTATTACTAGTTTCAGGTGTGGTTTCAGTTTAGCCCAAGGTGTGAACCGCTGGGAGTGGCCTTACTAGCCACCAAGCAGATATATTGAGGGGGTGTCCGCTACAGAGGTGTCCGACTAGACAGATTATTTCTACTCCGTCCCATTCAACATCTACACAGAGGCATTATCCTTCAAACTTTGCTAAGTATTTCTTTCTCTCACTCTACTACTTTACCGTCAAGTTACTACACTGCTGCACTTTAAACATGTGTTTTTCAATACCCCCTCTTTCAACCCACAGAGTCAGACGTTCCCATCGTTACCGCAAGAAGCGCAATGCAAGGAATCTCATCCATCCCCCAAGGTCGTCACATTCTCAGACCAGGGTGATGGGTGGACTCTGGAATTGCCAATCTGCGGTTCGGAAAGCTGATTTCATCTCTGCCTTAGCATCTCATCATTCACTGCACTTCCTGGCTTTGACTGAGACCTGGATCACTCCTGAGAACTCTGCGACTCCAGCAGCCCTATCCTCTGCCTTTAATTTCTCCCACTCTCCGAGACAGACTGGCAGGGGTGGTGGCACAGGTTTGCTCTTGTCTAGGAAGTGGAACTCCACTCCACTTTCATTCTCACATCTCTCTATTTCTTCTTTTGAATATCATGCTGTTACTGTATCTTTCCCCTCTAAACTGCATATAATTGTCATTTATCGCCCTCCTTCCCCTCTAGGTAACTTCATAGACGAGTTGGATATTCTTTTGAGTCTCTTCCCCATTGATGGAACCCCATTGATTCTCCTTGGTGACTTCAATCTTCCATCAAACAAGATGCAGTCATCATGTCTCGAACCACTGCTCTCATCCTTCAACCTTGCTCTCAACCAGACCCCTCCAACACACAGAGCAGGCAACACCCTAGACCTGATCTTCAGCAGACCGGCCCCAGCGCTGGATATGACAGTAACACCCATACACTGCTCAGATCATCACTTTCTATCTTTCACACTCTCCCTTACTGCTCTTCCTGTCAATGCATCTCCTTCAGGCTTGTCGTTCTCTCGACGTAACCTGCACTCCATCTCTCACTCGTCTCTGGCTTCAACTATCCTTACAACCCTTCCACATCCTGATTCTTTTCTATCTCTTTCCTTGGATACAGCCACAGATACATTGCTTTCTTCACTCTCATCTGCAGTTAACCTTTTGTGTCCTCTTTCCTCCAGGCCAGCTAGATCCTCTCCACCTGCCCCGTGGCTGACTGAAGTCCTACGCAGCAACCGGAGAGAGCTAAGAAAGGCAGAGAGGAAGTGGAGGAAGTCCCAGCTTGACTCTGACCTACACTCCTATCAGGCTCTCCTCTACAAGTTCTCAACAGAGGTTACTGCTGCCAAGTCATCCTTCTACAAGGAGAAACTGGAAGCATCAGCATCGGATCCACGCAGGCTCTTTAGTATCTTTTCCTCTCTTCTCAAACCCCCTCTCCCCCCACCACCCTCTTCCCTTACCCCGGAGGATTTTGTCACCTTCTTTGAGGAGAAGGTTAACAAAATCAATCAGTCGTTTTCCTCTTTCTCTACTTCCTTGACCAATACTCATCCTCCTGCCATTAATTCCTTAACTTATTTTTCTCCTCTATCCACAGACGAGGTCCTACAGCTACTTAAATCCAGCAACCCGACAACCTGCCCACTGGATCCCATTCCATCCACACTCTTCCAGACAGTCTCCATAGATCTACTGCCCTTCATTACGTTCATCATGAACAGCTCCTTGTCATCAGGCCAGGTCCCAGCTGCATTCAAGTCTGCCAGAGTGGTCCCAATTCTGAAGAAGCCCACCCTGGACAGCTCGGATGTCTGCAACTACCGACTGGTATCACTCCTTTCTTTCCTATCAAAAATTCTTGAGCGAGCTGTATACAACCAACTGTCTCTCTTTCTCACTCAGAACCTGCTCCAGGACCCCAACCAGTCGGGCTTCAAACCAGCACACTCAACAGAAACGGCCCTCATAGCGGTGACTGAGAAGCTCCAGACTGCAAGATCATCCAAACTGTCATCGGTCCTGATCCTTCTGGACCTCTCTGCAGCTTTCGACACTGTGAACCACAAGATCCTCCTATCTGTCCTCGCCGACCTGGGAATCGCGGGCTCTGCATGGAAGTGGTTTGAGTCCTATCTAGAGAGAGGCGTTCTTACCAGGTAACATGGAGAGGGTCTACATCTGCTCCTTGCAGGCTCCTTACTGGTGTCCCTCAAGGCTCAGTGCTAGGTCCTCTCCTCTTTTCACTCTACACCCGTTCTCTTGGTGATGTAATTACCTCTCATGGTTTCTCGTACCACTGCTATGCTGATGACACTCAACTAATGCTTTCCTTCCCACCATCTGATACTCAGGTTTGCAGTCGTATCTCTGCATGTCTGACTGACATCTCTTCATGGATGACAGCTCATCATCTAAAGCTCAATCCCAGCAAGACTGAGCTGCTGTTCATCCCTGGAGCTACAGGTCCTCAGCAGGATCTTGCCATCTCATTCGAGAACTCTTTGATTGTTCCGTCTAAAGATGCAAGAAACCTTGGGGTGACTCTGGATGACCAGTTGTCGTTCTCTGCCCATATTACGAACCTGACTTCGGTCATGCAGATATTTTCTCTACAACATCCGACGTATCCGACCCTTCCTTTCTCAGGAGGCCTCCCAGGTGCTTGTCCAGTCTCTTGTCATTTCAAGGCTCGACTACTGCAACTCGCTCCTGGCTGGTCTTCCTCTGCAGGCCATCAGGCCCTTGCAACTGATCCAGAATGCAGCAGCAAGGCTTGTCTTCAATCTACCCAAGTTCACTCATGTCACTCCACTGCTGCGCTCCCTTCACTGGCTTCCTGTGGCTGCTCGCATTCAGTTTAAAATTCTGATGCTTGCCTACAAAGCCAAAAATGGACCAGCTCCTCCATACCTTATGGCAATGGTCAAAAAGTCGATCCGCACCTCGAGCCCTTCGGCTTCAAGTATGGCTCGGCTTGACCCACCATCCCTCAAGATTCAAGGAAGACACGCGACAAGATGCTTCTCTGTCCTGGCACCCAGATGGTGGAACGAACTTCCACTGGCTGTCCGAACAGCGAACTCTCTCGCGGTTTTCAAACGCAGACTGAAGACCCATCTCTTTGTAAAGCACTTATAAGCACTAATCAACTGAAGCATTGGTATAAAGCGTAATTGCACTTTATCTTTAGGAACACTATAGTATTGCACTATACTGCATGTAGTCTTGTAGGTATTTCAGTCTTGCTAGGTATTGCACTGTGTCTAATCTTATATTTTGTTGTCTTCTTTCTAGGCATCAGCACTAGCAACGGTTTATGGCAGTGCTTGACCTCAAGTAGTTTGGACTTAAACCTGTTTATACTAGATAGAGATGCATATTCTGACTGAACACATAGTACTTTTGTAAGTCGCTCTGGATAAGAGCGTCTGCTAAATGCCGTAAATGTAAACGTAAATATAACATTTATATATCCATCTCGCCTGTAATTGTAAATATTATATTTCCCATATTGATGCCTGGAAGAATCTTGAAATCACATGACACCCCTAAAAAGGCCTACAGTAAACCCTCGTTTATCGCGGGAGATACGTTCCAGAACCACCCGCGCTAACCGAAAATCCGCGAAGTAGAAACGGTATATTTTTAAAAGTATTTATACACTATATTGAGGCTTTATAAACCCTTCCCCACGCTACATAAACCTTTCCCATTCCCTTAATAACCATTACCACAGTGTTCTATGCATGTATTGACTTACTTTACTGTACTGTAAAATATTTTGAATTCCTAAAAAACATAGGTACTGTAAATAGAACTTGCAAGACGTTTGGGTGGCATGGTAGGGGTTGAATTAACTGCAGTATTCAACGAGAAAACCACAAAACAAAATCACAACACCGCAGACAAAAAACTTTCGACGCGCGATCAAATGATGCCCCACGTGAAACGGACGAGCAAAAGCGCAGAAGCTGCGCACAGACTAACATTTACCTTAGCCAAATAACTTGACTTAGCTTGACTTTCATGTTGTCTGGCATGACATTACTATATACATGTCATATATTATTATATATATAATATTAGCTTAGTCACAGTGCTAAGTTGTAGAGATACATTTTGACATCAATATAGAGTTTATTTAATTTTAATAGTTTTCTGTGGCTGTGATGGTGTAGTAAGTCTTCTACCTTAATGATATTGGCGTTTAGTTGAACCAAATTAAAATACATGTATGCTGAAGGCTGAATATATGTAAATGTAATAAATTCAAAGGTATGAATACTTCACATAGTCAGCATGAGCAAGAGGAGAGGTGTATGGAACATTTTTGGTGGACAAATAAATTAGGTTGAAACTTAGAATTAGGACATAGAGCTGATAAATCAGCCTGTATTTTCTTTGGTTGTCATGCAGGATTGATGCTGAGTTGGACAGTATGTCTGATGATACTTTTACATTTATGTGCTGTTGAATTAAGGAATCAGAGGGAGGTAAAATGACAGCTGACAGGAGGAGGTCATGAAGACAGTGAGCAGGTAGGACCATGGTTTGAATTATAGGGGAGATTGGGGCATCTCTTATTAAGACTTGCATACCCCCCCAACAGGTAAAAATGACAGTTTAAGTTAAATCTAAACCTAGATGAGCTGGTTTAATAGGTTTAACATCATCTACAGAGTCTGCAGACATTATGTTGAACAAGCAAGACAGACTGTAAGGATTGTCAGACTTCAGTTCACTGAAGCACTTTTGTTGCACTGGGTTCCCTTTACACCTTGTAGAAAAAGTTGGTTCCCCCATTATCATTGTGTAATTCCCACTCTGTTTTGGTGCTCTACCTATTTCTCTACCTGTCTTCATGTTTCTGTGCTTGAGATTCCAGTGACACACATGCACACCAGTGCATTACCTTCATTTCTACATTCAGTATTGAGCATTTGAGTTTTGCGTAGATGAACAGTCTAAACCCAAGATTCATTTCCAATATTCCAAGATTCTGCACTGTCACTGAGAAATACATCAATTCTCGTTCCCACTCTTCACGCTTGAGAAACCCCGAGACAAATATCTGACGTCAGAAAATAATTGGTGCATCTCAGGAATGTCAAGAGGTTGAAATTCGCTGTCCTCACAATGTCTTTCATCCCTCAGAATCTCACACTGTTATGCTATTGACTAAGATCTAAACAGTTATAAGATGGCAGCATGACTGCTCATTTGAGATAGTAAAAAGAGTGTATAGTCTACAATACAATTAGTGCATTATATTGCATGCAGTTTAGCATAGAAGCACACACAGTGTTGCTTTTTATTACTTAGATAGAGACTATTAATATTTAAAAATATCCATAAAATTTCTCTCCCACATAAACAACTCTGAAAACAAATCACAAATTTCACTGGTGAAAACTTGTGAAAACTAAATCTCAGTAATGGGAGAGAAATTGTGCACATTTTATCCCAGTTTTCCGAAAGACCTCGTGTTAGTGCTCAAAGGGGGAGCCGTCGCCATGACAGCGTGCCACCTGACCACAGTTGACAGCTTTAGTCAGTGTGTGACAAATTACCTGTCGTTAGACCTTTTGCACCAAACAATGCGAGTTCTGCCTGCCCATCGGCCTGCTGGGAAACATGTAAATGTGTACGCACAGGCAGGATGCAGGCATCTCTCATAGATAGATGGCTGTTTTGTGGAAGTGTCATAGAAGCTTGATCTCAGAGGATGTCTTTGCAGGCCTATTTGTGCCTATAAAACATATGTATAAACTCAAATATGATCTGTTGCTATGTCATGTATTTTACGGAGGCAAGAAATATTCAGAACTTGCACTCTGTACAAACACACGCACACACACACACACACACACACACACACAGACCCCCATCCATTTTGTATTTTATCACAGAAGGGAACTCCAGCATTACAGTTATTATATTCACAGGAAATGGCGTGGTTTCCATGTGAAGGCTGTTTCAGCGGCCCGGAGACCATGACTTTGAGTGATACAGCACACTGCTCTCGTACACACGCTGCCCATGCTGCCTCTGTGAAATCGATAGCAGGCCCAGCGATCCACACGCAGTTTAATGACACGTGAAGTGACGGCCACACATAAAAACCCCGGCTGTTACTTTCTGAGCCATGTTTCGTGTGTGTGTGAGTGTTTGTCACTGCTCAGGTGGTGTCTGATATATGATTCCCACTACATATTTGAATAGCACGAGTCATCACCATAAGCAGAACTATCTAGTTACCAACAGAAGGAAAAATTCACAAGAATCAATAATGCCATTAGCTAGTGAAGCACTAATCGTTCTTAGAGTGCATCTGTGTAAAGGTATTTGTTTGGTTTAAGTGGGAATTGTATTTTTTTACTGCCTTTTTGCATGGGTGGTCGTGTAATGTACCCATTTACTATGCCACCTAATGGTACTATATGGCATAGAAGCTTGATGGGTTTTCATGGTGTTCAGTGACTGGATTTTACTGTTGTTTTGCCGCTACTTTGAAGCTGCTTTCATGCGTACTCGCCAGTATTTGTTAAAGATTCTCACCTGATTCCACCGTGAACTTTGGTAAAGCTTCATGTGAGTGTCACATGACATTTACTTGTGACTGATATCAGAAAGTACCTATCAGATTTTACGGTGTTACCCCCCCCCCCAAAAAAAGCAGTGGGCGTGTTTGTCCTTGTCACCACAGCTGTGCTGGGTTGCTAGGCAACGGACATCTGAAGGGATGTGTTTCTGCTTAAAAGGGAAATTTACAGCTATAGATTTTGCGCAGCCACTGTTGCAGTGAATCAGTGTGACCAGGCAGGCTCACTCCTCTCTGAGTGAATTATATGCAGTCACACACTCAATTTGCCCTTTAAAACACACTTAACAAGGAACAGGCAGAGTGGGAAAACCGGACACAACCGCACGCAGCACACACACATGCGCAAGCTGCCTTCCATTAGGACTTATTGGTACATTTCATAGGCTGCTGCGAGCTTAATGCAACATGCAAATGAACTTGACAGGACACCATGCTTGCCTTTTCTCAGCCTTTTACCGCCTCTCTCACTAATTCACTTACATGCACACAAATGATTCTCTCTTTGTGCCCAGGTGGTGGCAGTGAAATCATGCTATGAACCACTGATGCTGGGAACATCAAAATGGTGCAACACTGAATTTTGAAATCAGTTGTTTGTTCCAGCGTACCAAATGTTTGAGTGGAAAACCACAGAAATGCAGCTATGTGTTTAATTTGATGGACTCCACTAAGTGGCTATTTCACTTAACCAGATTTCACAATTATCAGTGTGACTTACTTCAAAAAAGACTGTGACATTTTCTTGACTTTTAGCTAAAGGCATGTCACTTATAACCCTTTCATCTATTCATTCCACACATATGTGAATAACAGCCCTGTCCTGTAAACAAAAGGAGATACAAACCAACTACTAGATAAAAAGTAACAAAGTGTGGTACAAACAAATTGAAAACATACATCCCAAACCATCCCGTACACATGAAAAGAAAAAACAATTTTTGTCCAAGGGATCCTTGTTTGGGCTTTTGATTTCAGGCCCTAACACGATGTTGATTAATGAAATTCTCATAGTTTTACTGTAGCTAATTTAAAAGCAGTATTTAATGTCTGTCTGATAGAAACTTTCCAATCAGCACAGACTGATACAGTTAGAAGAGACAAAATCGTCTCCATCAAGGCAAGTCAATGATTTGAGCCTTATTAAAGACCAATTGATTTAGACCAATTGAAGTGACCTTTTCTTTAGTAACGGAAGGCCCTGATTGGTCTAAATTAGGCCAGTAATGATGATGGCTATTATCCGAGCCAATTAAGGGGGTCTCATAGTGCATGAGGCTGCAAATTACTTCATATAGCCAGTCACTGTGAAGAAAATGATTGTGATTGTCTGTGTGTGGTCTGCAGTCTTATATGTCTCTCTGGGCTGCCACATCCATGTGTCCATGTGTGTGTGTGCTCTTCCATCTGCACTGGTTCCACTCCTCCTCATGCTAAGCACTCTCATGTCCCTCTTTAATGGGATCTGCTCAGTATGAAAAATTCTTCCCTCGTCTCTTTGGTCGCAGATCATCAAGGTGTTCTGCCCCGGTCGGCCTGCACTCCTCTCCTGTGGCCGGGGGGAACAGCTGGTGGAGATTAAGACACCAGATTGTGTTACTTACACCAGCCAGCTCGACTCATGCTGATGGCTCCGTAACCCAGAATGCAATCTGTCATTGCTGGAGCTTGCAGGGGACTGTGACCAAATAGGAGTGTGACTCTGTGAGTGTTTCTGTGTGTGTGTGTGTGTGTGTGTGTGTGAGGACAGAGGGGGGGTTGTTTTTGTGTGTGTACAATTATGTACCTTATTGTGTAGACCACATGTTCCCATGATACGAAAACATGGAAAGGGCAACTTTGTGGGAATTAATGCGTAAAGTAAAAATGGAAAAACTGGAAGAGCCCAAATATTCCTTCTTGGTTGCTGAGGTTTAGGTTACGGTTTGGTTTAGATGTAGGCATACCCTACAAAGACAGTAAGACAAGAATGTGTGTGTGTGTGTGTGTGTGTGTGTGCGTGTGTTTTCTTTTGCCCTTACTCTCTGAAAGTCATAGAGTATAAATACAAAACTGGTGGAATACTATGCCATCAGAGTTGAACACAACTGCTTTCATACTTAGCACAGCCCTTAGCAAAAAGAAGTTTATTCAAGTGTACTATAAGTATACTTATTTTTTACTAAAACTGAGGAAGTATACTTGAAGGTTACTTTTTATAAACTATTTTTAAATACTTAAGAATAGTATAGTGAAGTATACTTGGCTTATACTGAAAAGTATAAACAGAAGTCTAAGACTAAGTACATTAATACCCTTAGCAAAAATAAGTTTATTCAAGTGTACTATGAGTATACTTATTTTTACTAAAACTGAGGAAGTATACTTGAAGGTGACTTTTTATAAACTAAATTTTAGATACTTAAGAATAGTATAGTGAAGTATACTTGGCTTATACACAGAAGTATAAACAGAAGTCTAAGACTGAGTACATTAATACCAAGACTTACACTTGTATAATACTTACTATATCTTGCTCCAAGTGCATAATAAGGTCAAGTCAATGACTCATACTTAACATTTAATGCAAATGTGCACTTTTTTCCTTTCATTTTCTCCAGTAAGGAAGGAATTTATATCATATGTATTTGTTTTTGAAATGTGTGAAATGTTTGAAAATATATCGAACTTGTTTTCAACATTCTGTCTTGTGATTTTGTAAATGCATCACACTCTTGTGTACATACAGTAAACTTTAAGAATACTGAGACGGCGCCGGACATACAGATTGACAAGTCCCGCCCACTCGTCAGCAGAGGTTGCTGGGAGATAGGCGAGAGAGACTGGAAATTATAAATAATCCGTTTAATGTGTGAGTTTGCATGTAGTTATTTTGCTGTTTTTAGTTATAAGTGTGTGGAGGATGCATATGTGTTTGTTCTGTGAGGAAAGCCGGGAGCACCCTCACTGTGATGTGGGTGCGGCTGGGTGAGGTAGTTGCCATTAAGGGCAATGAAGTATTCTGAAAAACCTACGTGGATCTATCAAAGTTCATTTTCTAGCTGAAATGAACTTCTCGTGTGAGACTCCTTTCTTCACTGCCACGACAAAATTTTAAGGAGTGTATTCCAAATACTTAAATTTTAAGCTATAAGTAATATGACAAGCAAACTTAAAGTGAACTAGTGAAATAACGAAAAGTTTAACAGTATACTTAAAATATACAATAAAAATAGACTAGAAGTATATAACAAGTACAATGGCAGTATATTGATAAGTGTACTTGTGGTATACTTTAAGCATACTAGAGGGATATACCAAGTACATAGATGAGTATACTAGTTTTATACTATAAAGTGTACTTTTAAAAACTTAAAATGAACTTTAAAGTATACTTTTATGAACTAGAAATGTTCCAATTTAGTCCGAAGAAGTATTAAATTGGTATACTTTCTAGTACACTTAAAGTATATGGTCTGTAGTATACTTGCTATACTTATACTTATACTTAAGTATACTTAATAAAATGAACTTTACGTATACTACTTTTTGCTAAGGGGGGATAGTTCAACGACAACAATAATAATAGTAGTTAATAATACTAATAGTAATAAAAATAATAATCTAGTACCTCTTTAGATCATCCAGTGACATTTCGAAATTCACTTTCATTACATTGCACGGAAAAGCCTATTTGCCCAATTTCTTCTCTGAGCTTATATTTGTGATATGAACATGCCTTCACTTCTAGTTCAAAGACGCATACAAGTGTTGGGTAAGTGAGGAATGACCGTGTCGCTGGGAGATGGAGAGAGTGAGAGTGCTTGTGGAAAATGGTACGACTATCCATCCCTCAAGAGAGATCAGCGGTTCGTAGCAAGTCGCTTGTCCTGGCAGTCCAGTCCAATAAATGAGTGATACTCTGAGCTCGGCAGCTTCTCCATTGTGGTCCCATAGTATAACTGCGCTGTGTTAAATCTCTTGGAGAATATGATCTTTAATAACCACTTCGTACAATCAGTCAGTTTTTATTTTATTTTATTTTATTTTTTCAAGTAAAAAAAAACGCTCATTCTTTCGCGTGTTTGAGCTATCAGTACAAATAGGAGGGTTGATAGATGACCGTTTTCTCAAAAGGAGACAGCAAGAAGATTGTGATTAATTTACTGACAGTGTGATCCGCTGCAATCGCTGAAAACTTAGCTTTATTTTCGGGGGCTCGTTAACCGGGACGCGCGCACGCGGACTCCCGGCGGGCGCCTTAATGCATCTTTTCATTTGCTTGCGTCACGGCGCCTAGAATCCCCGCTACTTGCAAATTACTAATACCATTCACTCGCGCGTCCATATAATTTAAATGATTCTTTATTACGAGCGGGGCTTTTTAAGATGAAAACGAATAACCTTCCAACAATGACTTCCAATTTGGAGAAGCTACAGTACAGTGAGATGAATTGAAATGACCTCGACTCAATCGAAAATGGATATTATCCGTTGAGCTGCACTTATTTTTGTCATCTAAATGAGAAATCTGGGTGATTAAAGAGGAGTAAAAAGTATCGCAAGCATGCACCCAACATAGGCATCCCTTCTTGTAAGATCGCGTGTCTTAATGTGTGGCCCCTAGTAACACCAAATTAGCGTTTGTGGTAGCGTTTGTCTGAATTTTAGTTTGCCCGTCAATGCTGTTACTCAAGCCGGTCGATAAATAAACAAACAGTTGCGTATGTGTTCGCCTCACTGGCAGAGGCATTAAATCCACTGCGCCTCAGTGCCAGGTTAGTAATTGGTCTTTTTATGGTGGTAATTATTTCCTCTAAGGTGCGCGCTGTTCCACAATGCAATTATACACGTGCCGCTGTCTCCAAGTGCTGGGAGGGGAGAGAGACTTTCATTTGGGTGTTTGCATGAAATGCGGCGTGTTTCTTTATGATTTTATGAGTGTTTTTAAGGCACTGTGGATACATTTAGACGTGGAGAGGGGAGGCTGTAGTGGAGAGGGGAGGTTGAGGTGGAGAGGGGAGACTGTAGTGGAGTAGGGAGGCTGAAGTGGAGAGGGGAGACTGTAGTGGAGAGGGGAGGCTGAAGTGGAGATGGGAGGCTGAAGTGGAGAGGGGAGACTGTAGTGGAGAAGGGAGGCTGAAGTGGAGAGGGGAGGCTGTAGTGGAGAGGGGAGGCTGAAGTGGAGAAGGGAGGCTGTAGTTGAGAGGGGAGACTGTAGTGGAGAGGGGAGGCTGAAGTGGAGAAGGGAGGCTGTAGTTGAGAGGGGAGGCTGAAGTGGAGAGGGGAGGCTGTAGTGGAGAAGGGAGGCTGTAGTTGAGAGGGGAGGCTGAAGTGGAGAGGGGAGGGTGTAGTTGAGAGTGGAGGCTGAAGTGGAGAGGGGAGGGTGTAGTGGAGAAGGGAGGCTGTAGTTGAGAGGGGAGGCTGTAGTGGAGAGCCTGCACTTTGCTCCTCTGGCCTCTGGTCAGAGTCTCTGACAAACGCTATAAAGTAGCAGCTATTTCAGTCTCAGCTGTGCCATGGCCGTGAAGGTCTAGCATAGGTTCATAGCCCAATAAACCTCTGATACACACACAGACACAAATGTGGTCTCCTTTAAAGTTGGTTGCAATCGTGGCGTCAGATCACTAGTGCTGCGGCACACATGAACATTTCTTGGTTTGCATATATGCATGTTTGATTTGAGAAGCACATGTAATGGGGGTTCTCCCTGCCATGTAAGATGTAGGAAAAAGTAGAGTATACAGACGCTGTCATGCCGTTTGACCAGAGGGTCCAAGCAGCATGTAAATGCAGCACTGATTTATGATGATGTCATTGTTTGGCTCCTGCTACGTAGGTCTTGTTTCCTTTGACACGGTATCAGCGCTCACACAGAACTGTGCAATAGTCTTTACTGAGGACCAGAGATTTCATGACTGTCAATTTATGATTTTTACATAAAAGCACACTTATCATGTTTTGTCTGAATGCGTTGTGCACTCTAGGCATTAAGCGTAGCATATATTTTAGGTGACTGCCCACACAGTCCCAGAGCAAAACACAATAAATAAAGGCAATCATTTATTACTGTTGAAGTTCAGCTTGTCTGCCATTTTTTTTATAAATTGAACTTGCAGTTGACAGAATTTTATAACTTCAGGGTGACCCTAAAGTAACAAACCCATAGTAACAAACAAATAATCTATAAAACAAATTAAAATAACCTGACCTATAAAAAAAAGAAAAGAAATTTCAACAACCTGCACTATCTACTCTCACCGTAAACAATAAAGCATGTCACCACTGCAAATCCTGTTTAAAAAAATAAACTACACAATGAATACACAAAAACAAGAATTTGGTCTGTTGCTGATGGGACAAGCGACTGGAGCAGTTTGTCGGCCTGGACAAAAGCAAAAGGTCCTTTTGAATCTCCTGCCAACAGGACCCACAGGGAGGGAACACAGGCAGAGCGGCAAGCGGCAAATCTCCTCCAGAACAGCGACCACATGGAACAAAAAGCCCCCAAAACACACACACACACAAACACTCCAAAAACACACGATGTAATAAGGTCACAGATTATTGGCTTATTCCTTTTTGAAAGAATAATGACAAAAAAAAAACATTTTCCATCTTAGAGAACTTCTTTAATCTCATGCGCTGTTGTCAGTGTGGAGGTAATATTCCACACCTGCACACCGCCTGCATTTTCGAAAACATTAATGTTTCTTCCATTTTTATTGCACCCTTTTGGAACGTTTAAGCTTATAGTCGCACGAAATATGGTTTATGCTAATATGGCCGCTTGCTTCTGTTCTCTGCTGTTGCCGCTCTGTGTTGACTAGGAAGCTGTCTCTGTAACGTTTGCTTCAAAGTCGCGTGAGTGGGACCTTTCAGTTCTTTCCTCTTGTTGCTGCTGTTTTGTCTGTCTCTTTTATCTTCAGTAACCCCATGCTGACTTGCAGGTGCTGTGCTGAGGCTAACGCTCCCCAGCAGTGCTCTCGCTGTGCTTCTGAAACCTTCTCCTGCCGCGTGCTCCGCTTCTCCACCAACATCCCCTCTGTAGCCTATAGGTGTTGAGGCATCACATCGCTGCGAGACATGAAACAGATGTTCTATTGTGCGATTTGGCACGAGAACCTTTAGGGAGTTGTGTCTGCATGTGTGTGTGCAAACAGAGAGACACAGACGGAGAGAGACAGAGGTAAACTGGTAAATAGAGATGAAATTGGAGGGACGAAATTTTTACACCAAAATGGTTTTACGGGCTTACTTTTATTTCATCAGTCCACGAAAAAAAAACCTCAAAATGTTTGTTTTTCTGGATGTCTCTGCATTAGACCCTACTTTAAATTACTCTTCTAACATTCTAAAATGCTTGCATGCCTTGTAGACCCACCCTCCTCTCCCAAAGCCACCCCAAGCATCCAGGCATGCCGGAACATGGACAATTGTCTTTTACAGTGAAATAAACACCTTATCTCTCCTGCCGCATGCTTAATTCACTATCTCCACAGTCCGTGTAGAATCAGCCCTAGATAATCATGCCATTCCCTATCTGGTAACATAACCTCATTTTGCGAGATACAGTCTCGGAGGGGCGAGGCCAGCCTGTCTCTCCACCAGCACTACGGTTGTGCCGTCTCCTATATTTATCGCTCTAGGCTGCCATTTTGAGCACTCGAGGACTAACTATTCGTAATTCAACCTGAGATTCACCCAGCACCTTCCAATTAACCTGCCTCCCCTGCCTGCCTGACCTCATCACTAATGGTATTAAACTCTCGTCTGGTCACTGGGGCCTCTGCGGAATGCGTGCTCCATTGTGTGTGTGTGTGTGTGTGTGTGCGTGTGTGTGTGTGCGTGTGTGTGTGTGCGCGAGTGTGTGTGTGTGTGAGTGTGTGCGCGAGTGTGTGTGTATATAACAGAGCCAGAGATGCAGAGACAGACTGAAAAAGCCTAGGAGTGTTTCTGAGATACGTTTTGTTTTTCCCTCCTCCATCATTCCTCTGAGTGTGTGAGAGTCGGTGAGAAATGCCACTGCAGATGTGAACTCCAAACAGCAGACAGCGGTCACTGGTTCCCCGACTGCGCAGTCGCGGTCGGCCTCAGTGCAGCCGTGCAGACGAACTCATCACCAACTAACCAGACCTTCTGAAGGCCACACACTGCTGTTTGGATGAGGAGTGGAAATAATTGCTGACATTTACTAAAAAGCATCCTGATTAACAGAAGTAAATCCCATATTAGAACTCCTTAATTTACTAGAAGAAAATTAATGGCTTTAAAATATTTGTGGTGCAGGAAAAAATAAAAGATATATATTTTTTTAAGTTGTGGTCTTGTGCAAAAAGAAAAACCCACAGACGAGAGTATATGGTGGCCTGAACTGTTGGAGTATGAAATGTAATTGGTAGTGTTAGACAGCTTGCATAACTTTTCAAAGTTGTTCCATATCAAGTATTATATTTAAATAACAGACAAGGTTGACATTATTTATTCTAGCAAGGGATGGCTGCTATAAAAGGCAGTGGGAGATATTTTGTGCTCGCATTTAAATGCTGCCATATTCAAAATGTTATGCAGTAAGTTAAGGAGCTGCTTCTTCTAATGGTATACTTACAAAATTGCTCCTACTATGTGATGTACATGGTGAGTTTATGTGTCTGTGTGTGTGTGTGCGTGCATGTGTGCGTGTGTCTGCGTGTGTGTGAGTGTGTGTGTGTGTGTGCTATCTATTAGCTTTCACCTCACAGTCTGTTGAGATTGTGAGTTTAACAGCATGATGATCTTTTCTCACTGTGCTGCCAAAACCCATTTAGTGCAGAAAGTGAGAGAGCGAGAGTGAAAGAGGGAGAGAAAGAGAGAAGGAGAGAGAGATAGACAGAAGTGAGAGGCAGAGGGAAAAGGGAGAGATGGACAGAGAGAGCGAGCGAGAGATAGAGAGAGAAAGGGAATGAGACTGAAAGAGGGAGCAAGGAAGTGAGTAATGGGGAGGGAATGAAGGAGGTAGAGAGAGAGAGAGCGCGGAAGTAAGAAAAGGAGGGGTGGAGATAGAGGGAGCGATAGAGTGAGAGGACAAAAGGGCTGAGAAAGAGCCAGAGTAAGAAAGGGAGTGAAAGAGAGAGAGAGATAGAGAGACTGAGAGGGAGAGGCAGATGTGTATTTTCTTTCACCTTTTACTCTTGAGTTCTTTTTTTCTTTCAGTGTCAGTATTTTCCTTTTAATGAGCACCAATAAGCATGTTATTGTATTACATTATCATATATATGATTCGCTTCAATGTGAATCTGTTTAGGAACCATTAAGATGCCATTTAAATGTTTACTGTAGCCATAGACACTTTGGGGTGACGTGGGCTGCATGTGTAGCTGTGGGGATGCAACTCTATGTGTTAAATAGATTCTGTGCCTTTGCCTTGTGTCCTCACCATGTGGATGACAGTTCAATAGGAAAAGCGCTCATAACTCTCGATGTGATGAATATGCTTCTGCACTGGTCATAACTCATCTGAATGCCCTTGTGAATATTTGACTTCAGCCTCTCCTGTTTTGCATTGTATGGAAATGTTCCTGCTGTGTTTAGGGCAGGTGTTTGTGTGTGTGTGTGTGTGTGTGGAGAGGGGGGTGGGTGGTTGGATAGGCCCACATAGGTTGTATCAATATCAGCAACAGTTTCATGACCTTTTCAATGAAGAGACAAATCACACTTCTTCCGTTATGATTATGTCCCATTCAAAGAAAATGTATCAGGAAGATTCAGATTTGAAGTGTTCTTCTCTTTCACTTCGTAATCTAATTGTAACACCTACGCAATGCCTTGTATAACACAATTAACATCCTGTGCATCTCTCCGTATGTCAACTGTATATGCTATATATTACAATTGACAGTGTTCTATTTGAGCGTTGTCAGTATCTCATGAATATGTATGAATGTGGCTCGTCTTTGAACGCTGTGTTTGCACACTGAAAGCGCTGTGTTTGCGACATGGCTGAATAGAGCAGGGGTTTTGGATAAGGCTGAGGTAATGACAGGTTAATACCAGTGCAGTGACAATCGCAGTGGCGTCGCCGTCCTCAGAAGACAGCAGGGGGGACGTGCCGTGCTCATTTCCCAAGTCATCACCCCATCTTTCTGTCCGTCCTCCCCACTGTCTACCTTTCCGTCTTTACGCTCCATCCCTGCAGGCAGATAAGGTGGTGTGTGTGTGTGTGTGTGTGTGTGTGTGTGTGTGTGTGTGTGTGGGGGGGTAATAGGAGGTGTGCGACACCAAAAACGAGAGAGAGAAGGAAGGATGATGGACACAGCGCAAAAGACTGAAAGGGATAGAGAGACTGAGAGTCGTGGAGTGAGAGAGAGAGTGAGAGTGAGGGAGAATGAGAGAGATTGAGAAAATGAGGGAGAGAGAGAGAAAAAGAGAGGATGTTGTACACAGCACAAGGCTTTGATTCAGTTATGGTAGCTGACCATCGTCAGCTCACCCCTGATAAGATAGAGGCGGAGAAAGGCCCTTTTAATAACAAATCTTTGCTCTTCACACTGGAGCTTGTCGTTGTGGAAACTGCTCTAGCCCCGCCTCCACCCACTTTCCCCACCCCCCTCCCACCTCTGCCGGCCACCCCCGGAGCACCTTGTTGTTCCCGATAAACGCGGCGGCTCCCCGGGGGCGGCGGGGCGCGCGTCTGGCCGCGCCGTTAGCCCCGGCTAAGCGGTCAGTTTGTGCGCGACTGCGATAAGGCCAGCGGCAGTGGCGGTACCACAGCGGGGTGGGGGAGGGGCGTTGGGGGTGGGGGGGTGGGGGGGGTTGGGAGCAGCTGCTGTAAGCCTGTTTCCACAACAACTCTGAATGATATTGCTGGAGCAAGGGATGCAAGTGAAATAGTTTGTTTAAAAAAAAAAACGAATCATATTAGCGCTGCCATTTGGAGGTGTGAGGTCCTGGCTCGTCTCAGCCATCACTGAGGGTTTTTGGCAAAGGATGGGAGGGATTAGTTCTTTCCCTCCAAATGCTGGTGGTAATATCGAATGTAACCAACTCAGATCATTTGTGCAAGGCAAACCCCTCAACACCTTACACCACTGTCAGCTGCACACCCATTATTGGTGACGTTGTTGAGCAGTGGCTCACTGAGACGCTGCAGTGGCAGTGATGGAGTATAAAAAACCTCAGCAGTTGGCACAGGTAGGAATTTGTTTTGCAAGTTTGGCGGTATTGTGTACGGACAAACAAATAAGCACTATTCTGGCAAAACTCTGTGGTCATCCTAAGAAAAGAAACCAAAATCTACATCACCAGGACCAGTAACTTCTTTCTGTGCCTTTTAATTTCTGTGATTCAATTTTCAGCCCATTTAAAATTTTAACTGATGTTTGAACTCCTCATTTTGATGATTTGGACATGGTGACATACCAGCTGATAAATGCTGTCAGATATGTGTTAACACCAGAGCTTGTACAGAAAAGTAAAAGTAAAAGTCCTCCCCCAGGAATTCTTTTTCTCAAACTTTGCAAATTAGCTGTACTTAGCAAGCAGAATGAATTAGTGAAGGCAGGTGGGTGATTGAGACTTGTGGCAGGACTTCTGCACGTCTGCCCAGCGTGTTAAACTGGCCCTGGACCCGCAGTGGCCCAGCTGGACCTCAGATCAAAATAAAGAAAAACAAAATGCTTTCCTAATTGCATCAAATTACATGCCGTGTCAAACCTTACTTTATAACCCCAACCCTAACCCTAAACACTGAAAGCGTTTCCGAACACTGGATGGGTGAATGGTGATGAAGCCCCATTCTAAACACCATCATCGCCGCGTTATTAGGACTGTTGTTCGGTCTAGGCCCCAGAGCGATGTCATTTCTTTTGTTGCCATATTTAAACATGGGATTTGCAGCTCTAGCACCGGTGCCGTGCCAGCCATCTTTTAAGAGCTTGACTGGAGCCTCTACGACTCTCGAGCGCAAATGACCAAATCACCACTTGGGATGGCGGTGCATTGTGGGCCATAATTGTAATCCTCAGCACCAATGAAAGAGCTCGTTATGTTTGTTAATTAAAGCTGCAATCAAATTTCTCTTTAAGCGGCTGCGGAATGGAAGGCTCACTGTTTAATTCAATTCAATCAAGCGTCTCTATTCTCCGATACACAAACAAGGCAGGCGGGTACATGAGGGGGAGAGGTGAGATTGGGTAATGCTATGTGCTTGCTGATTGCGGCAAAGCTACTTTTTAAACACCCCCCCCCTCCCCACTCCAACAATATGGTTAGCAATGGGAGCATGTGAGCGTTGAGGTTTGTGTTGACGTGTGTGTGCATGTATGTGTGAGAGGCAAAAGAGGCGGGATTAACGTTTTCTTGGACTTGTTCTGCATGTTGTGCTCTTAATTCGGGGCAGTAGTCTAATTAACTTTTGAAATCTCATGCCGTTTACGGTGTTGCATGCCCTCTTGGCAGGAACACGAGTGTAATTGTGTGTGTGTGTGTGTAATGGGAGTGACAGGTAATGGAACATGCTTGGCCTTTTTCTGCTGTATGTCTTAATTGTGGTGTTAAATGAATATTAGCTAGCAGGGAGCATTCAGCATTTCCATAAATACAATCACACCAAACGGGACCTTTGAGTTCCAGCTGAAGGTCTTGAGCTTTGATCTTTGATCATCTAAACCCTGACTTGTGAGTATGCACGTGACGGAGATTGGACAGTGAGTTAGAGAGTGAGGGAGATCAGACAGTGAGTTAGAGAGTGAGGGAGATTAGACGGTGAGTAAGAGAGAGGGAGATTAGACAGTGAGTTAGTGAGTGAGGGAGATTAGACAGTGAGTTAGAGACTGAGGGAGATTAGACGGTGAGTTAGAGAGTGTGGGAGATTAGATTTTTTGTATTTAGAAGGCTACATGTCACCAATATAAAACGTCCATGACAACTCAACTAAAACATGCATAAACATTTATAAATGCATAAATATAATCTTCTTTTGTCAGATCAGAGGTTTTTGGTATGTCAAGGTGATATGAAGGTGAAGATGATATGACACAGCTTTCCAAGAGATACCGTTGGTAAAAAAAAAAAAGTGAAGACTTTTACAAAAATTATTTGTAGTATCTCCTTTATTTCCGAAAAAAGAACATGAAAACCTAATGTGTAACGTTTAGTGAAGTTTTTGACATCGACAGTTTGTCACCATTCACCTTAAAATGTTAAAATACAGGACGTTAAAAAAATAAGACATTTTATCAGCTGGGCAAACAAAGTGCTTGTGAAGTTAAGGAGGTGAGACCATAAACTGAACATAAAATGGTCTCACCTCCTTAACTTTAAAAGCAGTAAAAGCACTTTGCTTGCCCAGCTGATGAAGGACCTCTGTCTAAAACACCCTGTTTCTGTCATTCTGTTTCTCTTCTTTATAACTACTCTTTATGCTCTCTTTTTAACTACTGCTTTCTCTTTCTCCCTCTCTGTATACAGTTGTATATTCTCTCTATACTTGTTTGTATATATATTCACACACACACATGTATAGAGAATGTGTGTATGTGTGTGTGTGTTTGTGCGTGTGTGTGTGTGTGTGTGTGTGTGTGTGTGTGTGTAAGCATCTGAATGAAAGCCTCTAGGAAGTGTTTGAGAGTGTCCTAGGAGAGCTCTCTGGGAGTTTATGGCTATTTGGGAGAGATTCCTCTGGTTCAGTGTGGTGTTGATGATCTCGTATGAAGTGCTAGTAACCTCTATAAAGGACTAGTTTTTATGGCGCAGTGTTTTGGAAGCCCTTTATATGCTTGCAGTGTGACCTCAAGATTTGTAGTGTGAATTCCAAGGTGCTATATGAAGTAATGAACTAAAAGTGGTCCAGTTGCCTTTTTTCACCGTGTATAATAAATTGTCTTTTAAGCCTTATGTAATCCCCATTTGATCATATTTAAGAGACTGTTTTATCCTGGGGTGTTTTTGTGTGTTCCTGGTATATAGTTTTTAGATAGACAGACAGACAGACAGATAGATAGACAGACCAGTGACTCAAAGAGGAAGGTTTTTGTGGAAGGTTAACACCTAAGTTTTCCCAGAGGTGACAGGGGCACTTAGGGCTGTAACCCGTAAGATGGAAGAGACCAACTGATCTGAGCAGGACGGCAGTGATGTGAGTCCAGAAGAACTCAACCCTTCATATGTATATGCAGAATGTACATTTTAATGGGCTAATTCAAAACTATTTTGAACTAACAAACAGTTACGTAATCCTTTAAATTAGAGCCGGGGTCATTATTATTGCAGGCAGTGAGTAATGAATGAAATTTCGACAGTAATCTTACGATCGCTGATCTTTTCACAGAACACTCCATTTTATCCAACCACACCAAGTGTACAGCACCTCAGAAAGCCCACATATGTCTTCCATTGTCATTTCTACTCTCTGCGGATAACAGATGGATGTACTCCACATGTTTTACAGCATAATGGTGCCTTTTGTCATGCCATTAAACCCACGCTGAGGTTTAGCTAGTTTATCTTTCGTTCAGTTTGTGCAGTTGTAAAACAGTTTCTCCCCTGGCTCTTTCGTTGCCTGCTTTTTGCATGTTTAATGCTATTACAGTCTGAATAATGCTTCTCTGTGTGTGTAAACATATAATCACAACTCTCCCATTTAGAACAGGTATGAAAATGAGCCTCTGCAAACAGTGATCCATACCATGTTAAGCTAATTGCTTTTTGTGTTTGTTGTGTGTGTGTCTATGTGTGTGAGGGAGGAAGGGAGAGAGAGAGAGAGAGAGAGAGAGAGAGAGAATATGTGCATTTGTGTTATTCGGGAGCTGGTTTACAGTATGAACTCCACATTAGACTACTATGGGTTCAGATGAGCTGAAGTAATTAAGATTTTTCAAGTCATTCAATATTCAAAGATGGTCAACGTTTCAAAGCTCTAACAGAACTAAATGAATATACAATTTCTATGTTTCCTGGTCTTCCTATGGTTTCTTCTTGCAAAGAAAGTACTCACATATGCTTGTCCCAAACTTACTAAATGACTACATATTCAATGCTGTCTGGGGGTGTCCATTAACAAAGTGGACCTTTCCTACAAATACAATTCTCCTTTATATTTACATGCGATGTTACTGTAAAACTCTCTCTCTCTATATGTGTGTGTGTGTGTGTGTCTGTCTGTGTGTGTGTGTGTATATATATACATCATACATATACATCATACATCATATGATGTATATATACACACATGATGTTGATGATTTGTTTTATAAGTCACTTAAGTAAGAGCAGTCTTCTTACATTATGCTTAATGAGGCAGTGGTAAAAGCGCTTTGTTGTAAACGTGTTCTACAGCAGTGCCTTAAGCTCTGAGTCCCCTCAGTAATGAGTTCTGTGTTGCAGTGAGCTCTGTCTCTCCGTTTGGAGCCTTCCTGTTTTCTCCGCGTGGCTTGTTCTGACTCCTGGAAGCCAGACCGTGGTACATTCCAGCTCTTTTTGCAGCTTGAAGATAAAGAGCGAAACTACCCTGGTGCGTCTGTGTGCGAGCACGCGGGCTTGTGCTGCCCCTTCTGGACTCGGAAACAAGCAGAACCCGCTTCCTTATGTTTGGGTAAGTAATGATTACGTGAGTAGAAGGAGAGGAAAGAACAAACGTGAAAGTGGGCTGAAGTTCTGTTCCACCTGGAAGAGATAGAAGTGTGTTTCTGTTTATTTTCCTTGTCCTGTGGGGTGGCGTAGCGTGAGCTGCATGGCAGAGTTAGCGCCCCCTGTAGCTACAGAGGTCATGTGGTCTCTGGGGACAGTGGGTGGGACGCAGGGCATCGCGGCCCCTCCACCTCGGCTTCGGTGATGGCCCACAGCTCGTTAATGTGACGGTGGCGTCAGGGAGGGGGAGCGGGATGCAGGCATTTCGAAGGAGTTTCTTTATTCTCCATCTGTTTCCATGCAACTTTAGAAGAGCACAGTGCCGTGCACGCAAAAGGCAGTTGCAGAGTGCTGCTGGTAATAGCTCAAGGTGTGGACTCGGAGCAGAACCAGGACCAGGACCAGGACCAGATGCTTTTAGCAGAGCAACGAGCAGCACTGGAGGGTGGGACCTGTAGTCTTTAAATGGGGAGAAACACAAACAAGGTACAGGTGAAGGTGATCAATAAACTGGGGATTGTGAATGCTCTGTGTGTGTGTGTGTGTGTGTGTGTGTGTGTGTGTGCACGTGTATGTGTGGATCAGTGGGCGTATCCCTCTGGCTGGGTGAGCAGTGCACCGTGACAATTAAGAAATGGATTTTGTCTATATCTGTCTCTGTCTCCTTCTTTCTCTCAGTGTGAGCTAATTCTCCTGTTCGATTGACAGCACTAAAAATGGTGATCTTTGTATGCTAATTCCAATAGCAGTACTAGAGCAAGTCTTTCCTATAGTACATTCACACATGTACCTCCTTGGAGCACGTGCCAGAAATCAAGACTGCACTTTTATTTTCATGAGCCTGAGTCATGTTGGAAACTTACCTACTGTGTAGGGCCTCAGTGTGAAAGCTGGGAGCAGGTGTCTATATATACATACACGTACAGAGAGAATATATAAATGTACACAGAAAGACAGAGAGAGAGAGAGAGAGAGAGAGAGAGAAAGAGAGAGAGAGGTAGCCACAGTTTCCCATACTGGTGATAGCATGGTTGGTGCAGCATAATATTCTGTTACTGGATCAAATCATAATTTTAAATATCACATAATAAAGGTGATTACAATTGTGAGCATAGCTATTGTTTCATTTTGGGTGATTAGATAAACACTGACCACAGAACAGGAATTCGGCCCTGCGTGCAATGGGTCGTTTTGCAGGACCTTCCCTGACGTGACAACTGAAATTCTAGTCAGTGACGTATTTGAGTGTATAGTATGGAATGAACCTTGCAATCAGGAATGAACAGGTTACTGCAGTAGAAACAGCAAACGCTAGTCAGTTTTCTGAAGGATCTGATGAAGTCCATAAGGGGATCAGAGTATAGGACAAGTTTTTCACTATATGATTACCTAACCAGATCATGATCTAAAGTAGATCCCTTAACTTATACATTCAATTAGTTCAGAAATATCCCTTAAGTGAATTACAATGAAGAGATAAATACATCATTAACAAATCTGCAATTTCAAACTGTGTGTGAAAAATGGAAATGAGATCTTCTGGTCTTGACTTTAGATGTTTATGGTAAAGCATTTCCATAACCTCGAATTTGTCTCATAACCTTGACCATAATCCTAACCCTAACCCTAAACCTGTTCATATATGTATTGGTGTGACGTTGTCTATCTTCATAAACAGCATGTGCTACATCTAGGACATGTTTGCACGTTCGTCAGGTGAGCACTGCTTCAGCTTTTTTGTTGTTGTTATTGTACAAGTTGAGATGAACAAATAATATAATTTCAGACTGTGATTGGACGTTAACTTCAGTTTGATGTGCAGAATCATTCCTTTGCCAGAAAACAAAATCTGTATTGCAAACACACATTTCTTTACTTGTGACACTGAGTTCCATTAAGCCTGACCTCCTCAACAACTTGAGCGTTTTCCTCAGGTTCTGTCAGGCTTTGTGAACAGACCTCGGTGAGAAGGGATCCACCTCCTCTTCTCTCTTCCCGTTTTATTCACTCAGACAGCCAGCAGAGTGCTGCACAGAAGGACTCGTATCCTCACCCAAGATTGACATTTATACAGATATCTGAGTGTGAGATTGAAAGAACCCCTCAACCCTGGGCTTTTGGTGCTGTGTGTTTGTGTGACTTGAAGTTCTGATTGACCATGTGAAAGATATTATACTGGGAAATGAAACAATAGCTTACTGGAAGATGACTAGCTGTTGGGCCGGAGGGCAGGTTTTGGAGGAAACCGTGTGCCATATGGCTGCAAATTTTCTGAGGCCCCTGTGCCTCAAAGACTGTGCAAGGTAGGGCCCCTGTCTCTCAAACACTGCACTAGGTAGGGCCCCTGTCTCTCAAACACTGCACTAGGTAGGGCCCCTGTCTCTCAAACACTGCACTAGGTAGGGCCCCTGTCCTTCAAACACTGCACTAGGTAGGGCCCCTGTCTCTCAAACACTACACTAGGTAGGGCCCCTGTCCTTCAAACACTGCACTAGGTAGGGCCCCTGTCTATCATACACCGCACTAGGTAGGGCCCATGTCCTTCAAACACTACACTAGGTAGGGCCCCTGTCTCTCAAACACTGCACTAGGTAGGCCCCCTGTCCTTCAAACACTGCACTAGGTAGGGCCCCTGTCTATCATACACCGCACTAGGTAGGGCCCATGTTCTTCAAACACTGCACTAGGTAGGGCCCCTGTCTCTCAAACACTGCACTAGGTAGGCCCCCTGTCTCTCAAACACTGCACTAGGTAGGGCCCCTGTCTCTCAAACACTGCACTAGGTAGGGCCCCTGTCCCTCAAACACTGCACTAGGTAGGGCCCCTGTCTCTCAAACACTGCACTAAGTAGGGCCCCTGTCTCTCAAACACTGCACTAGGTAGGGCCCCTGTCTCTCAAATACTGCTCTAGGTAGGGCCCCTGTCTCTCAAATACTGCTCTAGGCAAGAACCTCTGTATCTCCTAAAGTCATTTTTCAGGGCCTTCCTATATTGTGCCTGTGTTATGGTATTAGTAAGTAAGCTTAATAATCATGATTAGAAGAAATGTTTAAGTTTAATTTTGCCTTTCCATTTATCTACGATCAACGTTATCACCGCAACACATTCAATGCTACAAGATAATCTGCCCCTTCCCGATTTACAGCACTTGATTTAAAACGTTATATCTTTGTGTGCTGAATGACTGTTAATTTACAATTTAATTTACTATTTTAGTGAATAACAATGCAATGTTTTCCTTGGCTGAGTTTATATGTAAATTTAATTAGAATGTTCTGCTCCGAGTTGCATTTAAGTAGTTCTGGAGAGTATAATGTTTGAACAATGCTCCAAAGGCAGAGATTTTGATGAACCTTTGTGTTTAGTTTCTGATATAGTATTGAGGAGACATTTGCATTTGCATACTGAGAAGCTGATATGTTAAAAGAACCATTCTGATCATTTATGATGACAAGAAATATTGTAGCTGATACAGTCTATCTCAAGTAAAAAAAATCCAAAGTATAGATTGGCTTAACACTTTACTTTCATACAAAATATTTTTATATGTAGTAGGTTTACAGGGAATTCATTACATTATCAAAATTATAAGAAATAATCAGCCACACAAACAGTCTCATACCACAAATGTCTAAAATTGATAACTGTGACATTTTCACTGGCCATCATCTACCCTTTATAACGCACAAGGAAATTAAGTCATGTAATTGCCAGTTTCAACCATGCTGCAATTGTCATTTCAACTAAGTGCTTCATGAATACATATTATTTTATTATTCTCAATTATCCGTGTAGTCGTGGGTTTGGATGTTCACCTGACTCGGTGAGCTGGAGTTGGGCCAGACCTTTCCAGATACGACTGGGGGCATTCGAGGCCGTATCCATGGTCAACCTTTCATCTGACTTGGTTTGCCTTTGTGTGAATACAAAGCACTTGCTAATTCCACTCAAGACATCCGAAGGCTAGCGAGGAGCGTGCCAGCTCCGTGGGCCGGTTCTGCTGGTTCCCGCCGGTTCCGCTGGTTCCGCTGGTTCCGCTGGCTCCGCTGGCTGGCTCTGGAGTGACCTGGGCAGGATTTGTTTTATTGAGGCCTGTTGATGGTCTGGAAGGGAGTGTACAGGGCACAAAGCAGGCATGAAATTGCTGGGAGGCTCATATGGGACATGGAGCACGGGAGGACGGGGGAGAGAGGGAAGAGCCCCCCCCCCCCTTCCACTCCCCCTTCCGGACAGGGCTCGGGTCCGGCCGGATTAAGGGACCTCCGGAGCTGTGGGGCTGCAGTTAAGAGCCAATTTTATTCTCTGGTAACCCATGCAAAGAGCAGGCCCCCAGAGCCTATTAGAGCTCAGTGCAGAGGGGATGGAGGGTCTGGTGAGAGAGGGCAATAAAGACATTCATATGGTCATTAGAGCGAAAAGTAGCAGAGAGCAGAGAGTCTGTAGAGGCAGAGAGGCAGACGGGAGGGAAGCTTTAGAGGCAGAGTGGAGAGAAGCTTTAGAGGCAGAGTGCAGGGAAGCTTTAGAGGCAGACGGGAGGGAAGCTTTAGAGGCAGAGTGGAGGGAAGCTTTAGAGGCAGAGTGGAGGGAAGCTTTAGAGGCAGACGGGAGGGAAGCTTTAGAGGCAGAGTGGAGGGAAGCTTTAGAGGCAGACGGGAGGGAAGTTTTAAAGGCAGACGGGAGGGAAGCTTTAGAGGCAGAGAGGAAAGAGCCTTTATAAGCAGAGGGGAAAGAGCCTTTAAATACATAGGGGAGACAGCCTTTAGAGACACAGAGGAGAGAGCCTTTAAATACATAGGGGAGAGAGCCTTTAAAAGCAGAGGGGAGAGATCCTTTATAGGGAGAGGCAGAGGTGAGGAATGCATTAGAGGAAGGTGGGAAGTTTGAGAAAGGGAGGTGAATACGTAACATAAACGCTATAGAGAAAAGAGGAGGTTAAAGTGGAAGCTTAGTGTTCACAAGAGACCGAGAAAACAACAGACTGCTTGATAATTACCCGACGTTTAATAACCCGGAGACTGAGGTGAAAAATGTGAGTGAAAATCTCACATAAGCATCAAAGTTAATCTTAACATATATGACCTCTCTTCTTCCTTAACAGAACAGCGAACGACACACAGACACACGCCCACGCAAGCCGCTGGGGTGTTTTCGGCTACCTCGTCGTGCTAGCGCCTGACCTGGAGATGTGCTGTATGCTGACATGGCATACAGATTCAGGGGGGTGGGTGGGAGAGGTTCCCCCTTTGATGTCCTCCAGCCAGGAACGACCCATGGCTAAGCCAGGACCCTCCCGGCTGCAGTGGTGACCTGTGCTCCTCCGGGCAAGGAGCTCCGAGTCTTAAAATTCGCCCGAAGACACCACGGACACAACTGCTCTTTAAGCTGCCACCGAGGAATAGCTGTGTTGTGGTTGCCATGGTTGGGTATCAGGTAGGGTATCAGCTATGCGCACGTTTTACGTCTGCAAATGGGGGGGGAAAACTTGCTGTAACGTATCGCTGTGAGGGAACTGTGTGATTAATGTAGTCGCTGTAATGATTCCTCACGTTTGACTCCCATTTATAGTAATTAACCCCTTTACACCCAGAGGAGCTGCAGGTGTCTCGCGCCTCATTCCTCATGCCTGTCAGCGCTGCTTCAGTCAGGCGCTCGCGGCTGCTCGGGCGTCTGGCCACACCCATCGCGGTGCCCCTTCACATTCAGCTCATGAATGACTTTCTGAATGGGTTCGTGAATGAGTTTATGAACGAGTTTATTTTAGGCCGTTATACACCGAAGTGACGATGCGAGCAAAATCGTGCCTCTTGTCGTCGTGTTGTTGCTGTCTTGTTGTTGTTTTCTTGTGTTGTCATTGTCTCATTGACCCCCCTGCCACCCCCCCCTCCCCCCGGGGGTCAAGGGGAGGCGGAGCCAATGAAACGATGACAAGGGGGGTCACAGAGAGAGTCAGTGAGCTCCAAGCAGAGGACGAACGTGTTGAAAGGCTTCTCAGATAAATCGTATAAGAGACAAGAAACTTCAGTGTCCGCGCCTGGTGATATGAGAACTATACAGCATCTAAGAGGTAATAGATACATGAGGTAAAAACAGTTTTTCAGATATTAGTGCCATTAAAAAAAACAAAAACGAAGCAACTAAAGACATGGTGCCAGACTGGCTGTGTGGGGCTGAGTGCTGTATATCTTACTGTATACGTTATCCGGTCTGTTGCTGTTTTTCCGCAAGCGTCGCCTCTCATCAAGACTTCTCACCTCTCATCAGGATTCCTCGCCTGTCAAGCAGTTAAGAAGGGAAGAGAATTGACTGTCAATCCTTAATTGATAAAAGTTGACCTCCCTTCCACTGGCACGGCCGGGAGTCAATCAATAACTATTGTGCCACTTCTCGGATGGAAGAACGTTCCGATTTATCTGCTAATATCCTGTGTGAGCGTGCACGAGTGTTCAGAGAGCAGTGCAGCCTTATTTACTGATTAGCATTCCGCTGTCGCCACTGACTCACACATACACACATGCATGCACACACACACACACGCAACACACACACACACACACACACTGGTGCAAGAGGAGGCTCTGGTTCCATGGCTTCACTCTCAAGGGCAGAAAGGAGCTTCCCGTGTGTCTGGGTTGCTGTGTGTGTATGACGTGCGTTCATGGGTTATTTATGAATGAGCGTCTGTGTTTATGTCCCTTAAAGCAAGCAGGTGCACATGTATGTATGTGTCAGTGTGATAAGTAGGCAACAGAAATAGAAATATTCTCTCATTTCTGTCACCATCTGCCATTCCTAAGGATTGGAGAAGAGATTTAAAATGTGTGTGTGTAGCTGACAATATTCAGTAGAAATTCCTCAAGATTCTCAGTAGGATGTTTCCCTCCATCCAAACAATCGTCTCTCACTGCGTAATCTACACATCTTCTCTATCTATCTATCTATCTATCTATCTATCTATCTATCTATCTATCTATCTATCTATCTATCTATCTATCTATCTATCTATCTATCTATCTATCTATCTATCTATCTATCTATATCGTGTGTTTGTGTGTGTGCATGCATGGGTGTCTATGTGTTTGAGTGTGTTTGTATGTGTGTGTGAACGTGCTTGATTGTTTATGGTACATTGACATGATTAACTAACATGAATTATACTAGCAGAGTATATGTGGACTGTTATATTTTGGCCACATTTGTTATTCCTGCAATCAGAAATCGTTTTTATCCAGCCTGCAAGAAGCCATGTGCTCTGTCGCCGCAGTAATCAATAGTGCTGAATGAGCTAGCCTAGACCTGGACATCATTTATGATCAGGTTCATATTCACACGCATGCTCTATGCTTAGGGTACGTTGAGGCACCACATCACGAGATTCCACCTTGGATTGATCTCGTAATCTCATAATCTCATCAGCCGCTCTCTGGATGGCTGTATCAGCATACCGAGGGGCCAGAGCTCCTCTCTGGTATTCACGGGGCCGCTGGTGGGTGGGGAGCTCCTGCCAGCTACAGCGGATTTGGATGGGGCCTTCTGTCCAAAGCCAGAAAGCCTAAAGCATAAAGCACAGACGCACAGCTCCGGCGCATGCGTGTATATGTTTGTGACCGAGGGCATGTTTGTTTGCAATCGCTGAGTGTTGTTTATCTGTGGATGTCACTAATTATCGATGTTGCCAGAAAACTCTGACACGCGTCCAGGTTTAAAAAGCTTGATGCTTGGGAACAGATAAAGAGGCACAATTTAGGCCCCGAGTTCTTGCTTAGTCGGATTTCCACACAGAGCCCATTAGTCTAATTGGTGCAAGCACTGCAGAACTGGCCATGAAGACCATAACACACTCTAAACACACCACAGCACAACATAACACCCTATTTTTTGTGTGTTTTGTTGTTTTATACTGTCGTGTTGTATAGTTGTTGTATTATGTTGTATTATGTCTTAGCACTTTGTCGCTTGTGTCTGTAAAAAGTGCTGTATAAATGTATACTTTACACAACTTTAAACACACCACAGACACCATGACACACTCTAGAGCATACATAATGCACAGAGCAATGATGGGAACTCGGTGTGCATGTGGCCTGTTCAGGATGTGTGTCTGAGTATGGTGCTGGAGGACCTCTGCACTGTGGAGTCCTACTTGAAGAGCTGTTACGTTAATCACGGCGGATTGTGGTCTGGAGCGGGTGTTGTGGACAAGCGATTTTCCCCTCCTGGTGGCAAGGTCATCACAGCAGTGTTTTAGCGCTGATCCTAGGCCTGTTGTTTGGACGTTAAGCTGGCACAGGGGATGCTGCGTCTAATCAAGTGCAGCTTGCATCTGTTTGGGTGTCTGAAGACCGTGACTTGGTTGTTAACGGCAGACTAGTTGCGAGCACCACGCCTGACAAGGTTTGGGTGGAGAATAACGAGCCGTCCCACAGAGTCCCGTCACTTGATCCGTCGGCACCGTGGCCGTATGGCTTCTGCGGACAGGGCACCAGCTGATCTTAACGCACCCTCACACAGTAGGACTGCACTTCCACAGTGCACAGCCTGGAGGGATCAGCACCATGGACAGGGCTTTGTGACTCTACCATGTGACTACGGATCTTCTCAAATGCATAGTGATGATAAAGAGTATTGTAATGTTTACTAGTTGCGTTTATTCTTTACCGGATTATCTGTCAAGAGTTCTTAGCAGGTAGCAGTGAAGAAGAAGAAAATATCTGGGTTGTTTTGGAATTTACTTTTGTAATTATATCAGTGAACTCTGGTTGTGCAAATAGTAGTTTGGGTCTGCTGGCCAGGTATAGGAGTGAGCTCACGCACCGAGACCAACGTGTGTGATGAGAGCAGAGTGGTGTGCTCTGTGTGCCACTGCAGGAATCTGCAGTCAGAGCACTGAGAAACAGGCCCAAAACAGGTGTATACCAGTGTATCACACTCTCTCTCCCTCACAAACATATACGCTTGTATACACACACACACACACACACATAAAGCAGCTTTTCAGGAGCTGTGAATGTTTTATTTTACCCTGCTTTAAGCCTAATCATCACATCACTTCAAGGTCTCTAAATTAGACGACCCCCTGCCACCCTACCCCTCCGAAGAGATTTCGAATGTTTTCTGAGACAGTTCCCATGGGTCTCCACAATCCATTTTTCAGAGTGCACCGAGACGTCTGAACTTTTAGAGGTAGTCTATGTTTACAGAATGAACAAATAAAAAGTTATTTTTTATTCTTTTTTTTATTAGTTATTCATAATGTTTTTTTGTTTTTTTACTGGAAAGCCCACAGGCCCTGAGGTTCATATTCTTTCTACATTCGTGCTGATAGTAATGATTCGTGCTGATAGTAATGATGTGGTTTCAGGGTAGTGTTTCCAGTCCCCTCCCTTCATCACTGAGCCTGAAAAAATTCTGACTCTGCTATACTTGTATTCAATCCTTGTCAAATCTCCTATGGTTTTAAAATGAGAAAACCTCAGGCTTAGTTTGATAAGCATAAGAGAAAAGCTGGCCCGGCGGAACAAAATCAGTCCCGGAACTGAACGGAGGCAAAGATGGAAATAAGACCGAAGAATAAGATGGACTGGACAACTCCAGACAGACATCCACCGGTCTGTAGTGGACATGTGTCCACATGCGTCCTGGAGCTAGTTTGTAAGTTGTCCACTACGTGCAGTGGCAGAGGGAGAACGCATGGTGCCCACGGGGCCCTGGAGAGTGTGTGTCGTCTGTGTTTAATGTCCTGTGTATCTATTGTAGTGCATTGATTGTGTCCCCTGCCTGTTCTGCACCCTTCTAGGACCAGTGTGCTGTGTTCAAACTTTGTAGTCCTGCGTACTGTGCTGTTGTGCTGCTGTGCTGTTGTGTGTTGCACCACAGACCAGAACGTCAATCCATTCTGGTGTGTATTAAGAATGTGGAGGAAAGGCAATCAAACCTAAAGTCGAATTTTACCTTTTATTGATGCTAAAGTGAAAATTCAGACTTCCACCTGCCACACGTGTGTTCACCTAACGTCCTATCAGTCACCTTCTGGGCTGTGTTGTTATCTGAGCAATTTCACCAGCTGCCTCTTTAACTGTTCTGTCTACAGCCCCACAGTCTTTGACTCAACTTTGGTTTGGCTTAGTTGAACCCTGTCTGCTAAAGTACTCTGCACTGCTCAGACAGTGCTTGTGCTTGCTTCTTCACCCCATGTAACCACCGCATATTTAGGTGTGTGTGTGTGTGTAAGAGTAGGAGAGCAGTAGGAGCCCTTATCTCTTAATTCTCTCATTAAGTCTTTATCAATGGTTTTAATGCTAATTAAGACACTGTTTAAAGTGACGGAGAGGCGGGGTAGTGCTGGGGAACTGGATGGGCCTATCACTCCCATCAATTAACATAAACACACACACACAAGCACACACATAACAAACACACATGTACACATATATACGCACACCTAGCATGATGCACATGTGCTCACACACATTCACAACAATGCACATGCACATGGACACACACACACACACAATCACTCCCCAAATTTAATTTAAGCAGACAGTTCTTTCACACAACCCGCTTATTGCTTTGAACTGAAGAATTCAGCAGTCTTCAATTAGACCTAGGCAGTCGTCCCCCTGTGAAAGGACTGTGATCGTTTTAAATGGCACCTTTCAGCTGATGCACCCACTTAATAGCATTTATCTGAACAGGACTGCTCTTCCTAAATGGAAGGACATTTGGATTAATTATAAGTGCTTGTTGAAATAAAAGCCCAACGAGACTTTTTTGCAGGCAATAGATGAGTTTTTAGGTCTTTTTCAGGTCATATAACCAAATGACAAATGAGTTGGTGTCTGGCAAAACAGTGAAAAGACTCTTAGATTACGTGCGGACTAAATCCAAGCGTTCTCTCTATTTCGTCTTAAACATTTTCTGAGTGTTGAATGTGTATGAGGAAAATGGCTATTTTCTATTGATTACATGGATTTGGAGATGAAGCTATGAAGTCATATTCGCTTGCCTTTTTATTGTCTTCCCTCAATTTATCTCCGTTTTCTGGCTTCTTGCTTCCTTAATCTGCTCTTCCCCTTTTCTCTTCCCCCTCTCCTTCTCACTCCCTCATGCAGGGTTTCCTGAAGACTAAAAAGGTCCATTACCCGAGGTCATTAAGCCCCAAGCAGAGCATGGCGACACTGCAGCCCTATTTCCACACAGGCCAACAGGGGGCACCTGCGTGTCTTCTCACGCAATACCATCCAAATCCTTTTTTTTTATTTAGCAACTTTGCATGGTTTCATGCATTAATGATGATATCGCTCGCTCCAGTTCTGAAACCCTTTATAGCGCGTTTGTTATAACACGTGTCTGCGCGTAGTCGCCCACCCCCATCACTTGCATGGCAGCTTCCGCGCATGGCAGCTTATGAGCGCTCATGCCATTCACAGACGCTTCTCTAAGGCCACCTGATGTTCTTGCAGGTCGTCAGCGAGGCTCCACGTGTGGACGCCCCACCCCAAAATAACAGGCTCTTTAAAGTAAAATCCACCCCGGAGGTCCAAAACGGAGCAACTACACGTGCACGATACGTAAAATTGCTGTAAAATTGCTGTAAAACTCGGATCGGTAAATCCAGGGGGCGAGGAACCACGGCTGTGCCGTCCTCTGCTGCGATGCCGGGGTGTGCGAGCCGTGCACAGAAAATGGAGATGCGGGCATTGTGAAAGTGACAGGCTTTCAAAAATGGGAGTGAAGCTGTCCATTGGGAAGCCCCGCTGCAACTTAATGACAATCCGGCAAGTGCGTTTTCAAAGGCGCTCTTGTTTTTTCGCATCGCGAGGGTTCGGATTAGGCAGGACTGCTCTGCGAAAGTGAGGTGGCTCGTCGCTCTTTGTTATTTTGACAGTATGGTTGACGTGTGTGTGTGTGGGGGGGCTTTTATGCTGGGTGCTTCTCACACTGCTTTTGCCAGCCATTCTGCTCAAATCCCCCTGTGTGTGTGTGTGTGTGGTGTACGTCTGCGCGCATGTGCATGCGTCTATGTATGTGCGCGTGTGTATGCATGTGCGCGAGTGTTTGCTTGTGATGAATGAGACAATAATTGAAGAATCACTGTAGTTTCTTATACAGTGTCTGCAGGGGGGGGGGGGCGTTTCTGTCTTGCTTTCTCAATCTCTATATGTGTCATTCTCTGTGCAGGTGTGTGGGCTTGTGTGTCTATGTGCGTGAGTGTGTGTGTCAGTGTACTTTGCTCATCATCACTTTGACTCTTCTGCACTATTCTCCCAGTTCCCCGCACAGCCCAGACGCCCGGGGTGCTGTTCGTAGTTTACAGTGGCGAGGTTAACAGGGACGAGCTCGTTCACAGCTGTAAACAAGTAATAGATCTGCTGTTTCGCTGGGTTCTTCGACTTTCTCCACATTGCTGTAAACAGCAGACCTGATCCCCGTATGGAAATAGCAGGGGTCTGCAGTGCTGAGCACTGATGATGTGTAGGTCTAATCTCACCCCCAGCACCAGGTGTCTTAAGGGGGCCACAACGTTGCCTGGAAATATGCTCTGCATGAACAGTTGATCATGTTTACCACAGAGGTCCTGCCCTGTCATGCCTTTGTAGGTATTCATACGGATACTAAATGCCTCTTCTTCTTCAGGCAGTTTGATGGCCACCCTGGGTCCTTGTTGCGAACCTCAGGACCACCTAGCTGGATGGTTTTGAGAGGGGGGCAGCCTTCGACCTGCTCTGACACATGTATAATGTAATAGTCTCCTCCCAGCATGCACACACACACACACACACACACACACACAAAGAGACAGAGAGCGATTAAAAAAAACTGTAGTGTAACTCTTTTTCTTTGAGTTTCCTAATTTCATTGCTGCCATAACAACTGATGCAACAACTGTGCAAACAGTCATTAATGCAGTGTCCATTAGTATTAAAATGCCTTGCCACTGGAAACAACAAATCCTTAATTGTGATGGTCTGATGGTGTTCAACAAACCAATCAGCAAGCCTTCTCTTGGCTTCTCCAATGTAAAGCTGATTACATTTCTGGCTAGTAACACCGTAGACAACTCTTGCAGTAATGCACAAGGAGGAATCATTACTTGTTTACAGCTGTGGACGAGCTGGTCCCTGTTAACCTCTGGACTGTAAACTACGACCAGCGCCCTGGGCTTCTGGGCTGTGGGGGGAACTGGGAGAATAGTGCACAAGAGTCAAAGTGATGATGAGTAACTGATGATGATGATGACTCTCACACACACACTCATACACGCTCACACACACACTCTCACACACACGCAAGTACTCTTTCTCACTCTCACACTGAGATGTTTTGGATAGAGGTCCTTCATCAGCTGTGCATCTCTGTCTGGACCGTTGTGTACCTCATTACAATTTTTAGACCTTTAATTGCATAAGTCCCACAGGTCGTTCCCCACCACCTTTTGGGGGTGTGTCCCAGTTTGACCTTGGAACGTCCAGCCCGTCCTAGGCACAGATGTTTCTGTATATCATGCCGGCCGCTTGCTGTTTGCTCTGCTAGCCGGCATCCCGCTCTTACGTGCTGGGCTGTCTCTTCTTAGCACAGCCTGCGTCTTGGGCCCTGAACGTTGTGGCAGATTCCAGCCTGTATTGATCTGGTATTCAGAGCTTCTTCCTGTGCTGCTGTGATTAGAGTCTCTTTGGTGCCTTCCGGTCTCTCTGCTGCCTTCCAGTCTCTTTGCTGCCTTCTGGTCTCTTTGCTGCCTTCCAGTCTCTCTGCTGTCGCATACCGTGCAGCAATTTCTCCTCATATCCTCACCCTCATTCCCATTCACCTCTGCTTTCTGCTGTCTGAGGTTCTCACTGAGCCCTCCATCACACGGAGCCGTCTTCCTGGCATGCTCCTGGATCACGGGATGCTCCGTCCTGGACGGCGGTCCTGATGCTTACTAATCCTCCACTCCTCTCCTTCCAAATCAGAGTGCTGGATCTGGCATGAAACCCAGTGAAACACAGTGGCATCTGTCTCCTCCTTAGGTCTCTGCTCATCGTGCCAGCAGGGTATCCGATGACCGGCAGAGAGTAGGTGTTGATTACCTGGATCTTGTTCTTCCCAGTCAGCTGACTGCTCAGGACTTGCCTCACTCTTTGTAGCTGTTTGCCTGTAGCTGTGGCCCGTGTGGCCGCTTCACGATTTCCATTCACCTGTGGGATTCCAAAAGTACCTGTAGCCGCCGTCAGCATCTGTTATGTGGCATCTGCATCTGTTATGTGGCCTTCTGGTAGTTCAATCTCCTCAGTTCTGGCTACCTTCACTCTCCTAGTAACTGTCCGACTACACTTATCCAGTCCGGATGACATTCCAGTGTTGTCGCTGTATATCCTGGTAAGATGGATTAGTAAGTTGATGTATCGTTCACTTCTGGTATGTCATCCATGTAAAGGATATGGCTGATGGCTTCTACAGTATGTGGCCAGTATCTATAGCCACTGCTGAAGATGATTTCACTGAGGGGGTTCAGGTCTATGCAGAACAGCAGTAGAGACATGACGTCTTTTTGATAAAGCCCACACTTGATGGTGACACACGCACCCGTGTGTGTGTGTGTGTGTGTGTGTGTGTGTAAAGCTCCTGAACAACTCCATTTTAAATGAACTCTATACATCACCTTAACAAACACGCTGAGCAGGGAAGTAATGTGAAATAATATTTGATGTCCTTGCTGTAGAGTTAAGCCAGAACAATGAAGAATGATGACCTGCATCGGCTTATAGAACAGCGTAGCTGATTTGTCCTGTCTGCTGGTGCTTAGTGGGGTGAGCAGTTTCCTGTACACACACGGAAAAAGGAGAAAATGAAGGATGGCTGAGAGTGTGAGGGATTTTTTCCCCAATGTGAAAAGGAGAAACACAGTGTGATTAATACCTGTTTGTGCCCTATTTGATCGGCACATTTTGTGTGTGTGTGTGTGTGAAAGAGAGAGAGAGAGAGAGAGAGAGAGAGAGAGAAAGACAGAGTGCCACTCCCTTAGCTTAACCCAAGCCAAGCTAGAACAGTACCATGTGTGTTCTCCTCTCATGTTGGCAAATGCGTCTTGGCCAGCATGTTTGACAGGCTATTTGACCAATAAGAGGATTGTAGCTCATTAAGGCCCACCCACCTCCGCTGCCCTGCTCCCTGGCCAAGTTGAGCTCTCACTTCCCTGTGGTTTTTGCATTTGGTCCCTCCCCCAGTCAGCTACATCCATCTTCACTAATGTAAAACATGACTTACCCAAATGGTCTCCATTCACGGAGAGGATGAGTCCACACTCCAGAAACTTGGGCTTCTTCCAGTCCCTGTCCTCCTCAATATGTTCCTCGCTTAGCGAGAACGGATGAGTTACGCCATTCCCAAACATACTCCATTGGCTTCTGCATGGTCAGTTAAGCTGCCTGAGAGGGACAGTCTAGTGTTGTGGGAAAAGAATCATCGTTACACTTAACCTCTAACGGCCTCTTGGTTTGAGTGGTGGAGGCCTGGGGCCCAGATCTTTGTCTCTCAATAGGAGTCGGAGTCGGAAGTCCACGTGCTGACGTAGTCCTGCTCGGCTGCTTCAATTAGCACTTTTACGTCAATGTACCACGTACTCCCTGTCCTAAGGAAACGTGCTGGTGTCTGTGAAGGTTGCCAAAGCTGTTTCTGCTGGAGGAAATGACGGGGCTTATCACAGCTGAGCGAGAGAGGCTAAGGCCCTTCACAAATGAGTGGTGGTTTCTTGTTGATTATCTACATGATCCAGGAAGAGATAGAAACTTCTGTCCATTGTTTCACTAAGATGATGAATTCATGTTTAATTGGTGTTGTTTATGTTTGTTTATGTGACGCAGTAATAGATGTTTCGTCATTATACTCAAAAAGCTGTAGAGCACAAGGCTGTAGGCTGTTCATTTCAAATGGCACTTGAGAGCTTAATAGTTTTATAGCAGGTGATGGTTTTACACACCAAGAAGGATGTGTGGGATTGGCAATTGTTCATGATCATCACACACACACACACACACACACTCCTGTCTCCATTTATAAACATTTCAGTCCCGGGTGCACTCCACAACCATGCGCTTACTGCTGAGCTGTGATATATTTTATACATTGTTTTTCTCTGGTCGACTGTCTCCCTCTCCATCCCTGTTTTCACTTTCTCTCCGTTTGTCTCTCTCTGCACTTTTCCCCCCCAAGAGCCTAAGATGCTCTTGACACCACAGACCAATTTCTCCATACGTTTGTGCTCTTAGCAAGCTAATGACCCCCCCCCCCCCTCCCATGGTTCCCCGTGTGAGCCCACACCACATCCACTCAGCCCCAGAGCCCCCAGCAGCCCCTGCTCCAGGAGGACAACAGCGATGCACTTAGACCCCGAAGAGCGATGGGGCTGGAGCACAGTTTAATGATAGCTAACTTCCATTAGCCCCGTCGCTTAGCAAGTCTTTTATCTGGGTGTTTCTGGGCCTCTCGCACTCTGGAAGGGTTTTGTGCTGACCTCCACAGCGGAGGATAGAAGGGGGCGGTGTGTGTGTGTGTGTGGGGGGGGGGGGGGGTGGGTGCGTATGAACGTAAGCAGCGTGCTTCAGCGTGATGAACAGCGTGTGTGAAGCTTTCTGATGTACAGAAAAAAACCTGTGGCACGTGTGCTACACCTTAAAGAGTTTGTGCAGCTTTACAACATTTGCGGTTTGGCATCTCTGTAGTTTTCTTTGTCTTTTATTTGTGGGTGAATTGTAATGTTTATAAGATTTGCAGTCCTCTTTTTTTAGCATGGTTATTGTGGGGGTGATGTCCTGGCTAATCTGTGTCTGACCTGTCTGAACTCAGATTATTCTGAATTAAGGATAGATTAAGATACATACTCTCAGACTTTGTGATCAAATTGAGATGATTTGTTTTGCATGTGTGTGTTGCCAGTATAAGACGATGTGTGATTTAAAGCTAGGTCAGGATAACTTCCCATGTTTACTCATGTCAAATGTAAGTTCTTACAGAGATAGGCACATTTTACCAATCTACCCAATGAGAACAGTGAATGTTAAACATTTTTTGACTGTATTGGGTCAGTAGGTATGATAAAACAAGCACTTATAAGTGGTTATGACACTTTAGTTCAAAAGCTTTCCCATTGTACCAAACAGGTCATATAATATAATACATTTATACTTCTCCAAGAAAATATCCGTCCACACATTGCCTTTGAAAATTATCTGCTTGCCCTTTTTATTATAAGAAATTCAATTAAATGTTATTACACTGGGAATTAATTAATTTGAAATATATAATTATGCAAATATGTGATATGACACTTCAGTATTCAAATGACTGCTTCAGTTCTTTTAGACAAGTACCCTTAGAGAACTGTGTTCAGTGTTAAATGGTAAACACTTCCCGATTTATCATCAACATGACCAAGTTTTTTTTTTTAAAGGACTAAATTGTCTTTGGCACCCTCAGCACTGTCAGCAAGTATTTTAAGTCATTAATAGACATTTGTTTTGTTTGAAAACAAGCAAGAAATCTTTAAAGTGGGTGAATTTGTAACTGCAGACAGAGCTAGCCTTCACAATCACTTATGCCATGATTTCATACATGCACGCACACACACACACACACACATGCACATGCTTGCGTGCACGCACACACACACAGGCACACGCACATGTCTTCAACACAGCCATATTTTTAAGTTCCTTTCAGGAGAGGAAGACTGAGAGAGAGAGAGAGAGAGAGAGAGAGAGAGAGGATCAATACTCAAGGACACTAAGAGACATTGGTGTGTAAGACACAATGTCTCATCTGTCCTCTACTGACCAGGGTCAGAGATTAATGCCCACATAAGACACACAGATCAACGGTGCAATCGCAGCCCGATGTCTCAAGTACACATTGAAGAAGGGAATATATAAACACACTTACGTAAAGAGTGTGTCTGTACACTAAACGCCTCTGTGTATGTATGTGTGTATTGGTAGTCGTAGTAATCTCATTAACATTATTCAGTTGATGGTTATCAGATTTACAGGAAAAACAGCCTTATTGAAATGTTTGTTTTGTTGGCTTAACATTTGTATTACCCTTGAATGTTATATGTTAGTGTAAGACTGGCGTAACGTGTAGTTTTAGTAGTGAAACAACTTACCTTTTAATTATTTTTGTTCAAAGACCTTCATTCCACTTCATGTTTATATGTGAACTATCCAGCATAAAACAGAACATTTAAGCTTCATCTTCATAATTCTGCGTTCTTTCTTATCTCGTTTGCATCAAAACTTGGACCAGGCCCCTAACAGTTTTGTGAAGAAAAAAATGCTCTGCTTTCATCCTGTGGGGCTTCTAATTGAGACATAACGAGTCTTCCCGTAGGGTTTGTACTAATTAATGAACAAAATATTCCATTTTCAGTACATTTTTAGGCTTAAACCGTTATTTTTTTGTCGTTGGTTCGCGTTTGACTGGTGGAATTGGAAGTTCCGCCTTATTCGCGCGCCCCCGTCTGACACGTAGGAATATCAGAGTGACTGTCGTTTTCTCGCCGTGCGGTCTGTTTGAGAGGTAGAGAACGCGGGAGAAACTCCGCAGCGCCAGTGGCGGCAGCAGCGTCAACGCATCTGTGTCTTCGAATCGCCGTGTCTTGGGCGGCCAATCCCCAGTCTGTTTCAGATTGAGATTTAACAGCGGCTCGGATCTTCAGAAACCTTCGACATCGGTCGTCAGTGTTAAGAGCAGGCATTAACCCCACAGCGCGCATTTGAGAGGCTACAAACGCGACCCCTTTCCATCTAACCCAATTTCTTGAATTTTTAATGGAAAATGGCGTTCCACGCACAGCCCGCGAGTATCTTCTGCATGTTCTCCATCCAAACTATCCTGATCATCAGCGTGTCCTCGCCTGGAACGGCTAATCTCCGCTTCCCCCAGCACTACACGTAAGTACACAGCGCTAAACAGCAGACTTGAGCGCTGAATTAGGACAGGCGCGCTGTTTGCCGGGGAGCGAGGATCGCGCCGTGCTCTCACTCGAACGGACACGGGACCCGGGTTTCGTCTCAAAAACGTTCGTGGGAAGATGCATACATCGCGCCCGAGTGTTGTTGCACGACACTTTAGCTGTGTGCTTAAAGGGCGCGTCTTTTAACTGTTGACAATTGTGTTTACGTGCGGGGTCTTTTAAAGGACGACGCACAGGTGTTTGCCGATACTGAAAAGCTCGCGTTTAATTATTGATTAATAGCAGCGTGAATAGAGCAGGCGAATATTTCCATTCAGCGCGTCACCATGCACATATTTATGTTTGCTTCCTGGTTTGCTGACATATTACCAAACGTGTTCGTGATGACGGTGAATCCGTTTTCTATGCGTATTAGATTGTTCCTACTTTTGACCGACGGTAATACAGAAATACAGGTGGCTTTTTCCAGCCAGAGACATTGCTTAAGCTGACACGTGCCGTAAAGATATTGTCAATGTAAAGCATGAATATGTGTTTGCCGAACCGTCTCTGCAACAGTGTAGGCGTTTTGGCAATGTTGCGTTTCTTGGGTACTTCAAAGTTTAACGTTCCTTCAGTTATTAAATCTTTGCAAAATTGTACACTCGCGCTGATCTGTGGAAGTGACCTGTATGGTACTATTACCCTTGGCTTTATATCTTTGATTAGCACTTTTGAAGTAGACTGCTTATTATGACAGTTCTCTGCCCTGCATATTTCATACCATGCGTGTGTGTGTGTGTGTGTGTGTGTGTGTGTGTGTGTGTGTATATATATATATATATATATATATATATATATATATATATATATATATATATATATATATATATATATATATAATCATATATAGGCCTAGTTTTGCACTCTTATCTGTTAAAAGCCCTAAAGTTTAATCTGCCTATAAAGTCCAGGAGAATTCCTTAGCTGCACAGGCTGCACAGTCAGACTTCTCTGAGACGAGGGTGTTGGTTGCAGGCTGCCGTACTGTTGGTTGTCGGGAACGAAGCTGGCCGTGGTGCACACATATATGTGGCCCCATACACATGCTCCTCCTATGCGAATTGTGAATCAAACCAACATCTAAAACGATAGCATTTGGATTCCTATTATGTAATAATTTATACAATGAAAGATTTGGTTGTAAACACTTTAGTATTGTCAGAATCTATTACCAATAGTTATTATAATATAATATAATATAATATTATATAGTTTCAGTTTCCTTTGCCATTCCAGAACAAACTAACTTGTCTAAATTCCACATCCATAACATAATTGTCCCATCAGGTTTAAATACATGTTAAATTAATAGCCTTTTATCATTTTGTTTGTAGTAGTTTTCAGTTATTAACATCAGCTTTTATTTATTTAATGAGGAAATCCTCATTATGACTTTAAGAACATCAATCAACCTTAGAAATATCTTTCAGTTCAACTGGTGTAGCTTCACCTTGACCAACAATATGACCATCAGCCTGTAACAAGCTCAACAAGATAAAGTGGACAGCGAATGGTGCTGATATGTTATTTGAAAGCAGCAAATTGTGGCTCCTAACCAACTGCTTTCTTTTAGGACGAGGTAGAATTCCAAGCAAGCAACAGGTGTTTGTCTATGTGGGTTTGTGTATTTTTCTGCTTGCTGTACTGCAACCTTCCAAGCTCAATTTACACAGCTCTTTGATCACTGGAACCCTCCCCCCTGAAACAAAGACAGATCATATGCCAAGAAGTGTCACTGACATTTGGGTTCATTTACCAGACTTGCTGTGGAAAATTAAACACAAGTGGTTTGCATACGGTCCAAACCACACTATTTACAATGAACAATAGTAAAAAGTAACATTTTTAATCCCTACATTTGGAAGTCACAGACAGTGAAAATGGGTGGATTGCTCATTGTTCTGTAAATGTCAAGGCCTTGAAAAAACCCTTTTGATGTACGGCAGGCTTCGAGATAAATGTTTCTTCTTTTGAATAGGGCATTTGGCTTAGGCCATGTAGGTCAGACTGGAATTCGCTCCTCTGAAAAGATTTAAGACTTGTTCACCATGTCTGAGTCACACTGTGACAAGGTGAGGACCAGGGCGGCTTCTCACAATGACTCTGTTGGTAGTGAACTGCGTGGTTGACACACGGCATTTACTGTTTAATGTGTCATCATTTCAATATTTTATTAGGGCAGGAAATCAACACTGAGCATAGATAATAAATAGTACAAGTAGAAGATGACACTGTTTGAGTCATTTCTTGTCTATGGGAAGGCCTTTCTCTGCCCATTGGCAATGCCTGCTTATCTAGAAAATACCTTTCAGATATATTTGATACTTATGGAGTCAGTGAGGTCTGTTATATTAAATTGATGGATTTTTCCTAACTTTTGGTAATCAATAAGGTTTACACATAATATTGTTTCCATGTGATCAGTCATGTTGATCAGTTTACTCATAGTAAAGCTGCAGACTGCTAAGATGTGGAATCCAGGTTTAGAGTAAGATGAAAACAGCTTAGGCTATCTGAAATGAACAGTTCTGCAAGCTTCAGGCGTAGCGCTCTCAATGGTCCTGAAAGTCAGTTTCAGTTTCTCTGGTAGAGCAGAACAGTGGGATTGAGAGGCAGGTGTTACAAAATTGACAGTGCTGTCCATGGTTCTGGATTTGGGCGATTCAACAGGGCGATTCAATATACTGTTCCGTTACACTGTGATAGAAACATGTTTGTTATGGACATTGATTGCATTGCTCATCACATGTAGCTAACACTACAATCCATAACCAGGTTATAGAGTCACTGACATTTATCCTATACCTTAGACCTCCAATTGTAATAGAGGCAACACTGACCACTTTACACTTTTGAACCACTTTAACAGTTATTTACTTCTATTAAGAATGACAAAGACATGGCATTCAGCAGCCATCTTTGTTTCAGACAATGTCCTACACAAAATCCAAACCTTGCTACTGTAAAGCTCTTCTGGTCTCTGAAATCCTTCCTGCCTCCAAGCTGCCACTCTCTGTTTACACTGAAACAGAGACGATGAAACTAAACATTACTGCATGGGGGGTGGGGTGGGGGGGTGGGGGGGTCTCTGTCTAGACTGTCAGTTATATTTTGAGGTCCTGTGCGTGAATAGGATCATTCTCAGTTTCAGGACAGAATATTGTTAGATACTATGCCTAATCCTTAATCCTTGACAGTCTCCTAACTTTATTTTAGAATTTGAAGAAAGACAATATTTATTGTATTTGAAGTTTAATTTTATGTTAATTGATTAAAGTTTCTGTTATAGTTAGATGAATCAAAATGTGAAACTTTGTAAAAGCATTACACCATTTTGTTGTTGTAAAACATTGCCTTGGTATTACACATTTACACATTTCTGCTCCTTTGCCTAATTTGCAGGGGAAAAAAAGGAATTTTACAGGCTGGTTAGTGAGGCATGTGCAGCTGTGTTTTGTGAGTCTGTGTGTGTGTGTGTGTGTGTGTGTATGTGTGTGTGCAAGAGGAGAGAGAGAGAGAGAGAGAGAGAGCTGAACTAATGTAGAAGGCTTCAGGAAATAATGAAGACAGAAAGACAGATTAAAAGATTACAAGTGAAGTGAAGCAGAGACATCGCACATGCATACATTCATATCCCTACACAACACGCACATGCGCACGCACACACACACACGCCCAATTTAACACACTCTCCCCATTATCAAATGCATACACTTCACAGCACTAAGCAGGAGGCTCCCAGCTTTATAAAGAGAACCAGCAGCCATCTATTTCGGAAAATACACAGACATCATTTATAAAGCATGAGACAAAAAGATCAGGCACCTGAACATGCACCCTCTCCCATCACACAAACACACACACACACACACACACACATCCTGTGTTTGGCTTGGGGATAGAGGTGCTGTCACTAGTGCTTAGGGTCAGAGCTCCACGGAGCACTCTGCCCCCTCTGTGCCCCCCCCCTCCTTCCCCGGTGGCTCGTCGGGGCCAGTACTCCTGCTTCAGCAATGCTGTCTCACTCAATCTCTTCCTCACACCCACATCCCCACCCGACCCGCATCTCTCTGCTAACACCCGCCACGCCTGCTGCTCACTGTAGCCCAGCAGAGCGCTGCCCATTCATGCTCCATGCTTTACAGTAGACGGTGGGCGGAGCAGACGGCCGTCGGCAGCCCGCGCTTGTCGTTACATTGCTGTTACGTTGCTGTTGTGCTCAGCAGCTGTAATCAGACCCTAGCCTTGCCCTTATTACTTCCCTTGCCTTTGGCTCCTGATTGGCCGGCTTCGCCCATGGGCGAGGACCTGTTGATCATCCCAGCAGTGCGATGCGGCGCTGACAAGGCCCCGTGCCGCCCGTCTGGCCGCCTCTCTCCTGTTTCACCACCGAGTTTCCGCTAATCTCCCCGACCTTGTCATTCAAATGAGGCTGACATTTCAAGCTGACGTTTCCTTTGTGGTGGCGTCATTAAACGACAAACCCGCCGATGGAGGAGACAGGAGGAGACAGGAGGAGGCGGCCGTAGCAGCCCGTTCTTCTGGTTACAGAGCTCTGGCCAAATGTGGTTAACTGCATGCAGCAGAGTGTAGGCATGTGATTGGTTCCAAGGGTTCTAGTGTGAACCGCTTCCTAGGCCGTGCTAAAGAGGTCTAATTGTGTTTGTATATTATTACTGCTGTTGTAATTGCCTTAATTGTAGTTCTTGAGTTCTGTTTCTGTGCACTTTGGTCTGATATTGTTCTGAAACTGTGTGCTTGTATGAAGCTGCAAACGTACGTCTCACAGTGGAAGTTGTGTTAAACGTAATAATGTACGCAGTGTGGAAAAAATAACACATAACAATGCGTTAATATCATTCACATGGGAAGGACTTGACAAAGGTCTTGACCTACTGGAAGGTCTAGAAGTTCTCCTCAAAGAGAAAAGCTCCCTGTTCCTTAAAGGATGAAGGGCAGGATGTGCTCTGCACTTCCCGTAAACATTCAGTGATGTCTGGATCTGACCACGGAGGATGTCTGACCTGCTCCTGGATGTCTGACCTCCGCCTTTGTTTTCTCCAAAGCGGTGACAGATGACGCGTCATACCACATTACTGCTTTCCCACCGCTTGTGGCAGGTTTTGTGATCTTCGCGCAGCTCCGTGTGCTTCTGGATGGTGCTGTGATTCCATGTGGTGCATGTGTGGCATTGACGGTAGTGGCTTTGCAGAGCCTGTCTCTGTGTTGCTTCACTTCTCTGGTTGTCCTGAGGGCGTTCGACACTGTTATTATTTCATGTGTCAAAATGAAATTGTTGAAGCTGTATGGACTTCATCAACCATGCAATTCAACAATCGTATGTGCTTGTTAATTAGATTGCACTGTTTGTCAGATTGATCTGTTTGTGTGTATGTTGCCGTGTCTTTTTAAAAATGGTACCCCTAGACACGTATAATACAGTAATTCAGGAGTGATGGCTTCGCTTCTGTGCAGCTCTGTTAGTTGCTTCATGATGCTTTGAACATTCAGATATAAAAAGGGTGATTATTAGTAGATGTAGCTGACTGCTAAGTGGCATGCATCCAAAGGACTGACCTGGGCAGCTGACTGTTCTGGGTTCAGTGAAGTTTAGTGTTTAGTGGATTTAGTGAAGTTTAGTGATTAGTGGGTTTAGTGAAGTTTAGTAACTTCAAAGGCCCCTTTTGTCCTGTGGTGTTTCCATTATTTTGTTCATTCTCTGTGTATTTGACGGTTTATAGCAGGACCGCCTCCTGAGGTAAACTTAACTTACTATACAACATTCTGACAATAGCATGTTTCATAAAACCTGTTTACTGTAGAATAGTTGAAAATGCCTGTTCTTGTCATTTTGTAGGTCATGCCTCACCACAAAGATAATCTTTTGATGACCAGACTGTCAGGAACCTGTGGTTTATGCACTTTATGCCTACGCTCTATGTATTTCCGTTGGTTGGATGCGTTGTTACTTAAGTGAATCCAAGACAGCATTCATCACCCTCTCCCCATCTCTTGTTAGGCATCTCGTGTGTGTAAGTGCTCTGGGTAGGTGTGTGTGTAGGTGGTGTGTGTGTGTGTGTGTGTGTGGGGGGGGGTGTGCATGTGTATGTGTAGATGGAGAGATATACGGCACTGATCTGAATATGTTTGATATCTTAATTCCTAGCTGGGCTCCATTTATCCAGTGCTAGGGTTGCTTAGAGTAGCAGTTCTGTCAGCACTAGGCTGTTTCCAATGCCAGCACCCATAAACTACTACTTAAACCACAGCTCCATGCCAGCCAGCTGCCTCTAATACTGCAGACAGACGGACAGGAGTGAGGGGGGGTGGTAGGGATGGGAGTCTTTAGGAAAAACTTTCAGGAGGAGGTTTAGAAGACTGACCTTACAGGAAAGACATATATTGGCAATGAGGAACATGCGCGCACACACACACACACACACACACACACACACACAAACACACACACTCATATAAAACATTAAAAGTAGGCTAGGTTATTATTTTATATGTTAACGAAATTGTTGTTGGATTCATACTTTCCAGTAGATATGTATAAACACAGACACATAGACACACACACACACAGGCTTTCTCTGGGGAAATTCTAAGGCTGCATACTGTAGATAAGGCTAATTTCAGACTGCAGGCCTTGGTTGCAAATCTCAGACCATTAAGTAGTTTTAGATAATGCTGTTATAAGGTTCCTGTAACACTGCAATACTACTGTGTTGTCTGCCAATGTCTGATACCTTCAATGTGAAAAATACCCCACTGGCAGCTAATGCATTTCTGTGGATCGCCGGTAACTGTGGAATGTTCCACTATCAGTAAAACTGATTGTAATATTGCACATAGGACAAACTCAAGCAAGAGATTCCAGGCCTAACAATTATTGGTGTGATTTGGAGTTTATGTAATGGCTGTTACTAATATGAAACTGCTTCGGCACATTGTTTTCCAGTGCTGGATATACTTTACTGGTCCCTAGAGTTAAGAATCTTTATAAATCCTGTTACAAATCTATAATGAAGTCATTACTAAGTCGTGTAGAATCACAGCCTCTGAATGATAGAGTCCATTTAGACCTAACATGCCACTTGTAGCAAAATGATTGGAAAAGTCAATTTTATACATATGAATGAGTTCCTTACAGATAGTATCTAGCATAGATACGGCTTTGGTTGAAATGAAACTAAATTGTAGACAAGCGTAATGTTTCATCTCTTCTTGACATCATTTGTGGCTTTGACAGTACTGTCCATTACATAATAGTGGTGTTCTTGGAAAATTACGAAATCCCTGCTACAGGTTTAAATTTTGTATTTTTTGATGGGCAAATAATGTGTTGTTAGCCTTCAGTAATGTACAATATTCACTAAGCTACACCTCAGGATTCTTGACCCAACTGAACCATTGGTGTTCTAGTAAATGGTTCCACATGATATAACCGAACTGCATAGTATCAGTCTCAATGCAGACAATGAGTATGAGACAATGAACACTAGAGTCTTAGGCTACCCAGGAAAATTGGGTTATATATATATCAGGGCAGTATGTCTTTTTTTGCTCAAGAGAAAAAAAGATATCTCAGGATATGCAAGTGAAATCTTGAAGAGTGGATCAGGAACATAACCTGTGTCCTTAGCCATTACATAACGTATCAAAACAAACAAACAAACAAAAAACAACATTTTGTTGTATTAATATTCATTTACATTACTATTTCAAAACTATTTGTTTTAGGGTGTATTCATGTACAAATAAACACAACCCAGATAAATAACTTTAAATACCTTGGCTGACCTAAGATTTTCACACACTACTGTTTTGTCAAATTATATGTATTTATACACTCAGGTCATTGAGTTCAGCCTTGCTGAACGCTCCAAGAATTTTCTTATTAAAAATACATTGAAGCTGCCTTTGTTTGCATGCAGTGAAAGCACAGAACATATTACCCAATGAGATCCATCAAAACTGTGGACCATCTGTCGGGTCTTGAGGACTCTGGGTTGAGAAACGATGTTATAGCCAAAGTCCTTAGAAAACACCCAGGCACTTCATATTCTCCCCATACCACACAGAAAACAAACACACGTGTTTCTTTTGCGTCCTGAACCAAACGAAACAGAGCGCTGACATGCTCGAGGAAGGCGAGAATGGGGCCCGCCTTGGCTTCCCGAGGACTGGACTGGCAAACACGCCGGCCAGTTTCTGACGTCAGGGTCGCTGCTGGCTGGACGCTTCTGGGGAGCAGCCCAGTCTCGACCCACCGGTGACACTGGCACATGCAGAAATCCCAGCAACATCATAGTGCTGGTTATAATCGCACCAGCTGAACACCCACAGTCACTCTGTCAGATTAGTGCTAATGTGTTGGTCTGCCATCCAAACCTAGCTGGGTTAGGATTGGTCCTGTGGTCAGGAACTGTCCTGTGATTGGGCAGAGGTTGGCTGACCAGTGGTGTATGTCAGTAGCTACAGTGTGCTCTTGTATCCTCTAAGATAGCTGTACCTAATTAAACTATCCGTGAGTAAGAAAAGTAAAATTTGCCATGGTTGACACTGCAACTAACTTAGAATCACGGGAAAGAATGATTCACTACCCATGAACAGTAGTGAATGCGAATTCCATAATGAGCACTGTTGTTGCGTTCAAATCTGAAGTAAGCTTAGTGTGTGAAGTGAGATTAGTCCATAGCATTTAAGGCTCTGGGCTGGACTACTTTTATGTTGCCAGCTAATTCATGGCATACGGAGGCTACCAGCAAATAGCCAATCTTTGAAACCTGCGAAAAGTTAATTGCAGTTTGAGCATTTTGAACTGAACTGGTTCTCCACTCTTTGATGTTCATGCTGTACACCTAATTACTGAACGTTCTGAAGCTTTCACCTTTGTGCCTGTTGGGAGATGCTAAGCCAAGATGAAGGGGGATGTTTTGTTATGTGTAAGTTTTACACAGACTTCGACTGCTAGGTTTAACTGCTGAATTCTAACTCTCTTTCACTCTACCACTCTCTTTGTCCCTCCATCTCTCTTTTTCTCTCCATCTCTCAGCATGATGCACTGGGCTGGGCGTATAGAGAAGGAACTGGAGAAGGTCCTGCCCCAGGTGACTGGAGCCCAGCAGATGAAATCAGTAAGTCTGGCTACTGATCTTTCACACTTACATTACTACAGTTTAACATTACTACTAACTACATTACCACAGTCTAACATCACTGCTAACTACATTACCACAGTCTAACATAACTACTAACTACATTACCACAGTCTAACATAACTACTAACTACATTACTACAGTCTAACATAACTACTAACTACATTACTACAGTCTAACATTACTACTAACTACATTACCACAGTCTAACATAACTACTAACTACATTACTACAGTCTAACATAACTACTAACTACATTACTACAGTTTAACATTACTACTAACTACATTACCACAGTCTAACATCACTACTAACTACATTACTACAGTCTAACATCACTACTAACTACATTACCACAGTCTAACATAACTACTAACTACATTACTACAGTCTAACATTACTACTAACTACATTACCACAGTCTAACATCACTGCTAACTACATTACCACAGTCTAACATTACTACTAACTACATTACCACAGTCTAACATCACTGCTAACTACATTACCACGGTCTAACATCACTGCTAACTACATTACTACAGTCTAACATCACTACTAACTACATTACTACTAACTACATTACCACAGTCTAACATCACTGCTAACTACATTACTACAATCTAACATAACTACTAACTACATTACTATAGTCTAACATCACTGCTAACTACATTACTACAGTCTTAACATCACTACTAACTACAATACTATAGTCTAACATCACTGCTAACTACATTACTAGAGTCTAACATCACTACTAACTACATTACTACAGTCTACATTACTACTAACTACATTACCACAGTCTAACATCACTGCTAACTACATTACTACAATCTAATATAACTACTAACTACATTACTATAGTCTAACATCACTACTAACTACATTACCACAGTCTAACGTCACTGCTAACTACATTACTACAGTCTAGCATCACTACTAACTACATTACTACAGTCTAACATCACTACTAACTACATTACCACAGTCTAACATCACTGCTAACTACATTACTACAGTCTAACATCACTACTAATTACATTACTACAGTCTAACATCACTACTAACTACATTACTACAGTCCTGCTCTGTGGAGGCAGTATCACCAGCTAGACTGCACCAGACACTAGACTGTATACCAGCACTATGCTGGAGTGGCATTGCTAGCAACATTCTCTTTCTGAGGAACGTGTTTCAGATACTTATTTAAATATACACTGAGGCTGTTAAATATACACTGAGGCTGTTCTTTCAGTGACTAGTTGTGGTTTTGGAATCAGGAATCTTGTTCCTCCATTAAAAACCTGTTTCACTTTGCAAAATCTGAAGGCATAATTGTGTTAAAGAAATGTGAAACACACCCTTGAGTCTGTTGTGATTATACCCAGATCTTAATCAGTTTCAATCAGTTTTGTTTTGAACGTAGTGTATTTGATGCGTTAGGCTAACCACTTGTGTTTCCTGTGCTTCTGAATGATAGTGACAGTGACAGTGATTAATAGGCAGGGATGGTCTGCACCAAGGGGTTGCGTAGACAGCAAAGCTGTTTCTTCTCACACACATGTTCACACACACTCGTACTCATATTCACACACAGTCACGCTGTATTTGTGTCGAGTCTCTCAATATGAGAGCCTGATTCTTGGCATATGGGTTGGCACTACCAACTGTGTGTGTGTGTATGTGAAAGAAAGTGAGAGAGAGAGAGTGAGTGTGAGAGAGAGAGAGAGAGAGAGAATGAGAGAGAGAGAGAATGACAGCGAGATTGAGTGGGGGAGAATGGCAGTGGCTAGGTTGTTATTGGCAGCAATACAGAGATCTGGAGAACTCAGGAGTATTGATATCATAATCTCTGAAATTGTGGAAATCACAGAGGTTGTCATACATATGAAACTAGATTAGGATGATGGATTTGGTCATATTGAAGAGGGAAGTCATCCCTGCGTTTGTTATGATTAGTTACATAATAAGCTTATGATAGCATCCATTTCTATCTAGTGGAAGCTTCTATAATGGCAGATTGCAATGATTCTCTTCTAATCCTGGTTTCTATCTGCT